>CM056383.1:55042230-55549825 GCA_029718625.1 Synaphobranchus kaupii | reverse complement strand
GTTGCTGGTGCCAGGCATGGACTCTGAGATGTAGGTTTGCTGCCCAGCACCAAAGCATACACATCAGGTTATCTCTGGGCTTCTCAGATTTCCATGGCACCTTTCCCCACTCATACTAACTAAATTTCCTGAATATTCAGGTTACAGGTTTTGAAAATGAATGGAGCCAGATAAATCTGTTTTTCTTCCTACGATAAAATCCAAATCCTTACAGCTTCATAGCCAATATATTAAATTATAAACTAAAACTGATAAATGTTCCAACCTTATTCAATTTTGAAATCGTTATTGCTGCTCATTTATAAATTAGACTATTGCCTTGAAGGTATGTACTAATATTTAGTTTTCCATTTCACTATAATAAAATAATTACAGGCTTATACACTGTTTGTCAGAACCAAACAAAAGCAAAATGGCAAGAGTCTAAGCTTTTCTGTGAGCCAAGGTGAAATTTCTATAACTTGCTGGCACCATCTAGTGGTCATTTCCCATAGCACAATTAAAATTTTAGTTGGAGTGGTGGGCTTAGGGCAGAGTTGTTGGGGTGGGCTTAGGGCAGAGTGTTTCCCAAACCTTTTTCTGCGACTGCACACTTTTTATTGTCAAGAAATTGCATTACATGTCACTAACCACAAAAATGTTGCAAAATGTCACACCATGCTCAATTGTGCTCAGTTACGGCCTAATAAACTGGGGTTGACATAAGTGGTATGCAAGTACGTGTGCACGGTAAAAAGAATAAAATGTCCACAAGCATTATTGGTAACCCTGGAAAATATGAGCAGAAAAGGCTATGCAAAATGTCTGTCATTAATCAGCATTACCTTAAACTCAAAATATGTGAAAAATCTAGTCTTTCATTTAGGTACAATTATTCAAAGAAAAATAATTCATGAAAAACTAATTTTTTTCTCAAAAAAAAATTTGGCAGAGGTAGAAATAGTTACAAACAAAACCCAATTGAAGTATATTCCCATTCATATTTTACTTTTTTAAGCACACCTGAGTCTTTATGTATTTCTATTATATGGTCAATCTCAATTTCCTGTTATACTGGGGTAGAAATATGAGGTGACACACAGGCTAAAATCCCTTAGGCTGAACCCAAATGTCCGGTCTTCTCCACACTTGCAGACTTACGGATGTGAAGTACGGAGCGGCAAGGGCTGTCCAATTCTACAATTCCTCATTTGGGATTACCCAAAATTCATAGCAATTTGGATGTGACAATATAAAAGAGTAACGCCTAAAAAGAAAATAATAATAAAAAACTAAAAGAAGGTCTTCCAATGTAAGTAATACACAATTCATATAGCTCAAATGTATCCATATCTGCACACATTGATTTATTTATTTAGATTTAAAATTTATAACGTCACATCCACAGCAATGAGTGAGGTCTGAAGTCCCGTCTTAAAGGAGAAGTTCGGTATTTAGCATTATAAGCCCTGTTAAAAGGTTATTTACGATCATATACAACAGTCCATATGAACATTTTGACAAACTGTGCAGTCTTGAGATATATTGCTTATTGCTCATGTCACAGCTAACTTACACAATAGATCTGGATGGGCATATAGAAAATCCTTAAAAAAAACACCATAAACTCGTTTTCAAAGACGGGAAACTCATCGAGTGGTCACTGGTATCTTCTTGTAATTTACTTTTACGTTTAAAACATGTTTTAAATAACCGTTTAAAGATTTATGTAACTATTTTCAGTCGCCATACAGCCATGGATTTAATAAAATGATAAATAAAACCCGATACGAAGCATACTTTGCGACGATTTTTGTGTCAGAACATCAACGGACACCAGTGACCACTCGTTTCCCGTGTTTGAAAACAAAAGTTTATGGTGTTTTTTGAAGGATTTTCTATATGCCCATCCAGATCCATTGTGTAAGTTATCTGTGACATGAGCAATAAGCAATATATCTCAAGACTGCACAGTTCGTCAAAATGTTGATATGGATCGTTGTATATGATCGTAAATAACCTTTTAACAGGGCTTATAATGCTAAATACCGAACTTCTCCTTTAAGGAATTTCATACCCTCGCACCCCTGGCAACCTTGCAGACTTGACATAATGATGCTGAGCACTTCAGTAAATGTCACAGTACATAAGACGGTTCGTGAGGGCCGAGTCCGCTAGTCTGAAGTCCAGACATTTGGATTCAGCCAATGTCATCCATCAACGTGGGGAAGATCACACAAATGAAATAAGACAAAAGTTTGTTGACATAAATCAGGCAATAGCTATAGAAAAAATAGCTTCATGACTGAAACTACCTATTTCCACCATTAGGTAATAATTAGGAAGTTTAAAGCAACTGGAGCTGTGGTGAACCTGCCTTTAAGAGAACGCAGTGTAGTTTGCCCACATGCACAGTGAGGTGGATGGTTCGAGAGTCAAAAATTTCTCCAAGGATCATGGTTGGAGAATTGCAGAAGCTGGTTGCATCCTGGGGTCACCAAGTCTCCAAAAGTACAATTAGACCCCTCCACCTCTGTGCTAACAAGCCTCCACTGTCATCATACCGCAAACAAGCACCTGGAGTTTTCTAAATGTTACCGGAATTTAGATTGGAATCAGGTGCTATGGTCAGATGAGATGAAAATTGAGCTTTTTGGCAATAAATACCAAATGTTTGGGGTAATAAGAGGCATAGCTATAAAAGTTATAAAAGAGCCTTATCCCAACTGTGAAGTATGGCGGTAGATCTACCCAATACAGACTTAAAGAACGGCTGCCCTCCACAGACTGGGATATCTCCTCAGCCACAGATGTTGTGTGTCACGAGAGAAGAAACAGCGCACACTGACACTGAGGCTGTACTTTTAAGGCAGCCCTGATTAATATTTTGTGCCAGAAACACTTCTGTCACACAACACTGTCCTTAAACATAACTGCCAGATAAAACTATCTATACCATTTTGGCAACATGGAACCTACACTACATAGGTGTGGGGACTATGGCTACTGTCAGGTGTTTTTGCTTCTTCCTGAAGTCCTTTTCCTAAAGGCTTTTCAGGAGAGTTGACTCAGCAGTGTTCACGTGCACAGCTGAGGGTGATTGGTAATCAGCCCAGGTTCTGCTAGTTTTCTTATTGGTAATAAGGTCATCTATTTTGGCAATATTTTGGAAAATACTAATATTTTTTTAATGTCACACCATGATAAAGTACATATTTTGCTTTATAATTAGCTTTATTGTAATTTTACAGTATATGTGCAGTGCAAAAAGACTCACACAACTTATCCTAGATAATATGCACATACTGTATGCACACATTCTATGTTTGTATATAGTTTTTGCTCTATAGTGCAGAGAAAAATAATCTGCTGCTGTGATTTTCATACACCAGCAGATGTCAATGTGGAGCCGAAACTTCAAGCAGCTCCTCACACTCGGGCAGTAGATACACTAAGAAAAAAGTACAAGCACAGTTCATGCTGCTTATAGCTGTGAACTGTACCTGAAACAATATTAACCCCATTGTGCAGATGGAAAATTTGGTCAATTCTCACCTATTTAGGGGGTCCTCTAAACAGTGGCCCGAGGCCGATCAAATTTTAATGTTGCAATGTGTGTTTACGGGAAAGGGCAGAAGGCGTATTCCGCTCTGGATCTCGAAAAAGTCACTAGTTATGCTGGGGTTAAAAGCGGTTCAGCGGTGCTGAAACGTACAAACTAGTGCCGGAAGCATACCGTCAACGGTTCTGAACAGCAGACATATGGAATTCGCCAGAGAGTTGAGAATCCATTTTTCTCAGTGGTGTACCGTGTCTAGTGTTACAACCTAGTTGTGTGAGTTGGTTGTGTTGTTCATCTCTAGGAGACAGAATGTGTCTCCTTCCTGAGCGGTATGACGGCTGCGTGGTCCCATGGTGTTTAAACTTGCGTACTATTGTTTGTACAGACGAACGTGGTACCTACAGACGTTTGGAAATTGCTCCCAAGGATGAACCAGACTTGTGGAGGTCCACAATTTTCTTTCTGAGGTCTTGGCTGATTTCTTTTTATTTTCCCATGATGTCAAGCAAAGAGGCACTGAGTTTGAAGGTAGGCCTTAAAATACATCCACAGGAGGTACACCTCCAATTGACTCAAATAATGTCAATTAGCCTAGCAGATGTTTCTAAAGCCATGACATAATTTTCTGGAATTTTCCAAGCTGTTTAAAGGCACAGTCAACTTAGTGAATTAAAAGTGAAATAATCTGTCTGTAAACAATTGTTGGAAAAATGACTTGTGTCATGCACAAAGTAGATGTCCTAACTGACTTCCCAACACTATAGTTTGCTAACATGAAATCTGTGGAATGGTTAAAAATGAGTTTTAATGACTTCAACCTAAGTGTATGTAAACTTTCGACTTCAACTGTAGGTGTCCAAAAACCTAATTATGACAACCTATCAAAACCTACGCAAACCTATCCAAACCTACCCAAACCTTCACAAACTTGAACACGGCTTTATTGTCCATTTGAAGCACATTATTACATCCTATGGGGAGGTCATTAGAGGGGAATAACCCTTAGATAATCTATTTATTTGTCTCAGTTTCATTTCCAGCACCCTGTTCTGGTCATAAAAGGTAATTTATCACCAGTCAGAATATCAATGTATGAGAACATGCACACAATTTACAGGGTCATATGAAAATGCTCAGCTCATGGAAAATGCACTCTCTTGCATGTCTAACATGTTAGCAGTGTCTTCCTCTTTGACAGCTGCCTTTGACAAGTTTACACTCCTTTGACAAGTTTGCTTTTAGACTGTGCCACATCATCACTAGGTTTCAGATTATCTGAAAAAATCCATTGCAAGTGATAATTTGCAACCATCTTTGAAAAGTGGAAATTCTTTGTATGGTGCTTCATTTGCATAAAAATGTATATTGGCACTGAAATGTATGTCCATAACACAATTTAAAAACGCATGATCCAGACAGGGCAGTGTGTCGCTATTTCCCTGGTAATGCAGTTGCATGCACTTTCCATGCATTGCTGGAATTTATTTCTGGTACTTGCAACAGTTTAGTGGCTGCAAAAGCATCACAATCCTATTTATACAAAACTTTATTAAAACATTCTATTGCATTGAACCAGCTTGTATTTCCCATCACTACTGGATTGAGCTACGGAGGTGGCCTCAATTACTCCCTGTGAACTGTAAAACCAGTTTGTCTGACAAAGATTAGATGCTGTCTGTTGCTTATGAACTTGTTGCTTATTAACAGAATGCAGTTGATCATTATCTATCTGGGTCGTGCAACTTTAGTGACCCCTGGGGCCATAAAATTTGTCAAGGTACCTTGGGGCCGAAAGTCAGCACAAGCTTACCACACACGTGTGCACTGAGGTGGCTGTGGTCGTGTCGGTTCAAGTTGTATTAAATTCTATGAAGATAATCGCTTTCTGGAAAACTTGGTTTTCGTAATCGACCTTCCTTTTATTAATTTTGCAACCGAACAAAATTAGCTAGCTGGCGTTGTGCTACGGTGCTGATTTTCAATTTTGCGGCTGTAGAAGCCTCTCAGCGAAGAGCTCCACCTGCCATGCTGGCATGGTGCATATTTGCAGCGTCAAGTGTGTGGCTAGCGCTGACATACATTGATCTGAATTTAATTCATTAATTTTTATCAGGTCGGGGTGTGTCCGGCCCGCGGGCCGCCAGTTGCCAATCCCTGCCTTAGGGAGTGGAAGATTTGATGTGGAATGACATCAATGCTAGTCTTCCGACAGGACAAACAAAGCGGGACCAGTATAAAAATGTTTAAGAATACGTTTACAGATACCATTATGTTCTTATTTCTAAATCATGTTTCATACTGTAATACCAGGAACATTTAGTCCTCACAAAACCCGCAATACTTCTGGAGAGGGTGGATATGTTAAGTTCAGTCCAGGTAAATACAATAAGAAAATTCAGGAATATGTATCTTTAGAGTGGGAAAGGGTGGGCAGAGGGCTGTGAATAGATATTACACTGATAAGGAGAGATAGAGTTACTCTGTGTTTGTACTTGAAAAGAGGTGGGTGGAAATGGTCATGGTCCAAGGGCAGAACACAAACTGGCTGGATTGTAGCTGGGACCACAGAGAATGCCAAACGTGAGGGAGGATGAAAAAGATATTTAATGTTTTACCTTATCAACTTTATTGATTTTTGTAAATATACACAAATTCCGAATTTGATGCCTACAGCAAAAAAAAGACTGGGAAGTTCAAAAAACACTTGTTTGGAACATTCCACAGGTTAACAGCTGATGCTATCAAGACTGGGTATAAAAGGATATCAAAAGACTTGTAAAAGTACAAGTTAATTTGGGCATCTGCTGGTCAAATGTTGAAATAGTTTTCTATAAATAATTAGTTAATTGTCGGGCTGCTCTATAGGAGGGGCTCACTTGACAATTCAGAATTTTCCATTACATGTGAAAACGGTGATAAGGCGCTCGGGTTGCACAATAATATAGGGCCGTATCAGCCAATAATAAAGCAAATTTATTGGTAAGGGCCCAATGCTACGATTATCCTGCTAACGCTAGCTAACTGTTAGTTGACCAGCAGACAGCAAAACTTTACAGGTCAGTCCTGAAAATCTTGCTTAAAAAAACTTAAGTGTATAATTAATTAACATTAGTCTAATGTGGGAATTTGTTATTGCTGCAAGAAGGGAATAGGAAAAATGAGCTACGACTACATATGCTACCCAGCTAGCACGTGCATAGAGCGGAGATTAATGTAATACATTGCTGTTGTTATGTAAAAACTGACATACTTTTGTACGTATTTTTTTTACGTATATAAAAACATTACACATTTTTATGCGTATTATGTATATACTGTATGTGACGATTATGACATAAATGCATTCTGTTGCAAATTTCTGAAAGGATACAGCCTCTTCTTCAATTTGAACTTTAAAGCATGCACGTGCAGTGAATATTTTTTGAGATATTGACACTTAAATAAGACCAGTACAAACTAGGTGAAAATGGTGAAATCTGTGAATTCTTTTTGCGTACTGCACATCGCATACTAAACAGTACACATTAAATGGCACACATCTGCCCATACACAGGAGACAGGACACAGTAAGTGCAGTGGTTAGCACTGTCACCTCACAGCAAGAAGGTATCGAGTTTGAATCCTGGCTAAGGGCCTTTCTGTGTGGAGTTTGCATGTTCTCCCTGTGTCTGTGTGGGTTTCCCCCATGTACTCCGGTTTCCTCCCACAGTCCAAAAGACATGCAGGTTAGGCTAATTGGAGACTGTAAATTGCCCATAGGTATGAGTGTGAGTGAATGCTGCGTGTGCCCTGTGGTGGATTGGCGATCTGTTCAGGGTGTATTCCTGCCTCTCGTCCAATGCATGCTGGGATAGGCTCCAGCCCCGCTGTGACCCTGACCAGGAATACGCAGTTTAGATAATGGATGGATCTTGTAAACTATACTTTGTGTTTATATTATATTATTGCATATTGTTATTTGGTATACAGTGTAATGTCTTTTGTTTGAGATTACCTTATTTTCTCTTTTATCCTCTGCCCACTTTAAGAATAACCAAGTATTTAAACAATAAAGGACACACCTAGCTGTGGTCATATGCTTGGAATATGATTTCCCCGGACCTCAAAAAAACAGCTGCTGTATGACTCGTCTCTAACAGGCTGCGCTCTCCAAAAGACACGCCTTGCTGTGGTTATATAATTATATACACAAGCTGCAGAGAGAGAGGTGCAGCTAAGAACAGCACAGTTTGTACAGCTGAAAAAGAAGGTAGGTTATTTTTTAAAGTGAACTCATTCTACTTTTTAATTCAATAATAAATGCAGTAAAATGGTATCGATATCAACACGCTGTTTGTTCACGTATATTTGAGGTTTATCATATAAGAAGAATTTTACTCCTGGAACATTCTGGGAGTGTCTGTCCCGATTCAGATAGTGGTTCACGGAAAATAGAGAATTCTGGTGTTCAAAGATGGTGGCTCTCTCTTGTTTTGCAGACATGGCATCCACGGTTTCAGTTCCATCTGGGTATGAGGGCCGCTATGTCGACGGCTTCCAGTTGTACTTGGAAGGCTCTGAGGAGCACAAGGTTATGTGTGGGTTCATTGACAAGATTCTCCCTGATGAATTTGCAAGGTAACTGGAAACATCTGTGCTGCAGTATTAGATAATTAATTTTAGTAGCACATTACCACTGAATTAATTTCTGAATAATGTCTTGCTGCTGTGCTGTTTCTTTAGTTTATTTAGCTTTAGCTTCTAAATAGTTTACTTTAGTTCCATATTACATATGTGGTGCTAATGGGGAATTGAGCATGAAGGGAATTGCTCATTCTGTAGCAGTGAGTGAAACAGGGAGTGTAACAACATGTATTTAATGATTGAAATTTCTGGAAGTTCAAGTTTATTTATAGTGTAACATCACCCCAACAAGATTCCGCACACTTCACATTCAGAATATAAATGTATTTATACACCTATAAACGCATGCATACACACATAGATAGACACACATACGTGCACATATACAGAAAAGTGCACATACCTGCACACAAAACACATGCAGACATAAATTAAACATACATATTGTAACAAAAATGTTTCCATTATTTACTTAAGGAATTAGATACTTTAAGTGATGAAAACATACTTCATGAAATATCTGTGTTTTACAGAATTGTAGAGGGTAAAAAGAGTCTGAATGTTCTTGGTTGTGGAAGTGGAGGAGGTAAATTATCTTTATCAAAATCATACAAATGCAAACACATTTCAGAAGCACAAGGATAATTTAACACAATTCTGGTACCATCTTTTTTGTAGATTTTATTAAATTAATATGCATTATTCTTGCAAAAAGTGTGCTGATATGATATCATTAAAATGTGTATCATTAAAAAGACAGGAGATCACTCATTGCAGCCATTCACTGTATTTCTTTATCAGCAGATGTTTTTCAGAACTAAAAAACATATTTTTATTCAGGTGAAATGGATGCCCATATACTCTCTGTACTGCAGTCTAAAGTCCCAGGAACATCCATCAATGCTGATGTAGTGGAGCCCAGCCATGAACTGACTGAGAACTTCAAAGGTATCAGGAGATTGTTACAGAAGTTATAAATGGACTCAATGGCCTCAGTTTAATCAAGATTTGTCCTTCAAGGGATAGTTCACTTTCTGGTTAAAAAAAAAAAAATTCATTTTTAGTTTATGTTTTTGATTTGCCAAGAGTTTTTGTGTGCAATGTGGGATACTTTAGATACATACATTTCTGATGACTTGCCAGCTTCACAATAGCTGGTGTAGGGGCATCAAGAGGTTGCAGTTTAAAGAATTAAAATACATTTGAAGTAACCCAAACCAGCTTGCACAGTGGTTTCCAGGGGCTATACATATGAAAACATTCATTTTATAGCATTTATTCACAATTATAAACACAAAGATGTTTTTATTTAATTCTTTACTTAGTCGTATGAGCTCTTCACTCCCTTTGCTCTTCACTTCACTCACAGAACAGGCTGCATGTGTGATTGGAAAGTTTTCTAATAAAGCTTGAGATTAAATGAAATAAAAAAAAATAATAATAATCAGGTAATATACACATGTGCAATCCCTGGAGGCATAACGTTACTGTACAAGCTGCTTTGAGGTTACATCAAGTGTATTTTCTCGCTTTAAACCAAAAAGCCATCAATGCCCCTATACATACCAGTGCAAAGCTGACAGGTCATCAGAGACTTATAATTAAAACATTCTTCATTGCACACAAAACTGTCTGGGCTAATTGGAAAAGAACACCAAAACTGAAATAATATCAAAACCCAAGAAATGCAATTCTTCCTTTAAATGTTTTTATTTTTTATTCACAAACACAGTTTGGCAGTCTCAGCCATCAGCAGAACTCTGCAAACTGTGTTCTTAGTCAAAATTAACCCTAATATAATGTTCACATTTCATGACCCCTTTTATGTTTGGGGTCAAATTGACCCAAAAAGTTTAAACTATCACAAAACTATTGTAATACTATTACTATTGTAATTGTAATAGAGAAATTCTGATATTTTCTGTCACCTTTTGTGTGTCTCCCAATTGACTAGCCTGTGTGTCTCCCAATTGACTAGCCTTTTATCCCTAACTATAAAAGATCTGTGATGAGACGAGATAAGCAAACGTTTGTGATGTTTAAAACCTATATGGGATGTGCCAACAGAATTACCCACACTTAAATCTGAGATAAAAAACTAAAAAAAGTTGTATTTTGTTTTTCTTACATTTTATAGAGCTACTCCAGAAATGACCCCGCACAACACCTTTGTATACAAAGTACAGGATTTTATATATAAATATATGTATTATAAATATAGCATTATGTTTGTTGTGTGTTTACTATTTAATCCCAACAAATTAGGAAAAAAATCATATAGTGTCAAAATGAAAAAATAAGGTTAACTGATATTTAAGAGACATCAAACATTGAATCGGTTCAAATACCCAGAACTTAATGTGAGGGTTAAGAACAAAGGTTGATTGAATCTGGGCCATGGTGTTGTAGCAACATGATTTATAGATTTACCGGTTCAAAATCCAGTAATAAACTGCTATAGTATATGTGACAAGGGTGGAATTATTCAGAAAAAAAAACCTACAGTAGGTCACCCTGCATAAGGTGTCTGCAAACAAATGAACACACCTAGATGCAATGTGTTCAGACTAAACCCAAAATATTCACTTTTTCCTAAATTTGTGATTTTTTAAAATGGCATGTCTAATGTCTAAATTAAATATGCTACCACAAAATTATATAACATAAATATTTTAGCTAAATGTCTTATCAACATTTAATAAGAAATGTTTTATTATGTAGTAAATGTTTCATACGTTTCTTCTACTGACATATTTTTCCATAGAGTTCAAGAGGAAAATGGGTCAGGAGAAACAACCCTTAAAGTGATCCATCCATATCTACTGCATATCTGGCAGAGCAATAGATCGAGGCCCGTTTGTACCTGAAAATAAGATATTAAGAGTCTTCAGATGTTGTTGGGTCACAGACATCAGGGAGTCATGGCACGCAAAGGATATGCAACCAAATATTAAACATGATGACTATATTTAAGTTAATGTTAATTTCTCTTGTTACTTTTCGTCCCCAAAAAAAATGGGGGGGGGGGGGGGGGGGGCAATATATAAAAAGGGCTACAATTGTTACACGGTTCACCTGATATGGATGCAAAAACCTTCAAATTAAAGTTGAAAGTCTGCACTGTAATCCCTTCACATAGATCCCCTAGTGGCCATGACGCCGGTGCCAAGATTTTGCTCAACTGAGATATTAATTTCTCCTCCAACCAAACTATGATTGGAAACGACAAACTCCGTATTTTAGCGTTATTAGTGCACGATTCGATTCCCCACCCAATCTCGCCTGCAACTATACCTACGTACCCATGCGTGACATAGTGGACAATAGCATCAATGTGTGAGTTCATAAATATATTTCTTCATCACATAAAATTAATATTCCGTCATAGTAACAAGATAAACCCAACAATAGCTTGAGTGTATGCCAAAAAAGCAGTGAAAAGCCCTGCTCACTCAAATGCAAAATAAATGTGAAATTTTTGTGTAATTATACCACGTCATTCTACTATCAATATCTGCTACTAAATATGAAATTAATATCCAATCCTACCATTGGTTTTACGCATAGCGATGTCCCTTTCAAAATTCTGTGGTCATTTATTGTCTTGGACAAACCATGTGAGAAATAAACAACACTATATAACACTATTACACTATCTGAAACATCGATGCGTATTACCCCCCCATGCTCTGAAAACCAGTCTCATTCATTGCAGTGCATTCTGGTTTCATTGACGATTCCAACATAGTAAATTATTACCTTCGCAATGGTGTTTGCAATGTCTTATTGGATGCTTTGAACAATAAATTACAACCGGGCGTAACAGAATTTCTAGTTTTATCAGTTTAGTTTTACGAAACAACTTAGAATGTACATTCACTTGCCAAAGCGTAATAGTTGTTTCCTGTTATTTTTGCAAGTTTTTACTGATTTACTAACTCGTCAGCAATAGAGCTGGGATATTTTCCATACCGCATGAATTACTGAAATCAGTCTTACCGGAGCGGTAACCACTATAAAATTACGAAAAACTTTGAATGTTATAAAATGTTTAATTGGTTCCTAAATAAACATAGTGAATGCATTAATTAATGTAGTAGTCTATTAACATAATTAGAAATTAGGCTATTTACCGGCAGCTTTGCATCTGCAATAGACCGTAATACAATTCTTTATGCTTTTTCTCGTTTTCATTTTTCTCTCCCTCTGTCTGACTAAAGGCCATTGCCAAAGTGAGTCCCGCCTATGCGACTGACTTATTCCTCGCAAGAAAAACCAACATGTTTACCTTTTCGGGTTTGAGAGATGCCCTCAACGGAGTTACAACAGCCCCGCTGTACTGAATACATCTTGCTATTTTATTGCCCTGTAGTGCTGGAGAAGCTGAGGTTTCCACAATCCTGCATGCATCACAATTTACTGGGCTTTTTTAAAGCTGTAGCTTAGTTTATAATTTCAGACAAACATGAATAGCCTGTAATTGGGACGGATACAACTACCACTAGGGCCACCATGGATAGGGATATTCTTGCCATTTAATTGCAGGATGATAGTCAAACAGATGTATTTTTCTAGATTAAAATGACAAGGTTATTTAACTCACCACAACTAAGCTTTGTCTGGGCATTTTGAGCTTCTGTAATGAGGTATTTGGTTGAGGAGACAGTGCCGTTCCGTACAGTAGAGAAGCCAGCATTTCAAGCCATGCTCCAGGCTTTTGATAAGCAATATGAGCTTCCAACCAGATGGTAGCCTACTTCTCCCAAACAGCTGATGAGGGTTCTGAGGTGTGCGGCAAGATTTGTGGTGTTATACTCCCGTAACATTCTTTTCTACCCCGCATACCTGACACACAGCACAAATTTTTTGGATTACCATTGTTGTTTGGCTCGAAGCCAAAATGCTCCCATATGAGCTGATGGCCACAACCAAATAGCCTATACATGTATCCAATATGAGTACTTATTATAATAACTCTAAGGACAATACTTTTTACCCCCTTATCTTGTTTATGTATAGCCTATGCTAACATATCACAAGTAGCCTATAGCCTACTCAAGCCCATAAAAAAACTCCACAAAGCAACACACTCAAAACTAATCCCCCGATGAATAATGAACTGTCCCCTCCCCCACTCAGGATGTTAACTTTGCAAATTTGCAGACTATAGAGTTTGGTGCAATTGCCTAATTGTTTAAAATGATGTGGTGCCATGAAGACAATTGGAATAGCCTTGTAGACTACGATAATGATTTATTTAAGACCACATAACTTAAAAAAAGACAGACAGCTAAACAAAGCAAAACAGACAAAAAAAAAAGAAGAAAAATACAGGCGGTAATGTGGTGACCAGCTCAGCTCTTCAGTGAGCATGACGTGACTGCAATACCGTGGTATTTCGGTAAGCATCCCAGCCCTAGTCAGCAAGGCAAAAGAAAATCCTTAACTGCTTATATGGATTTTGGGAGTGGTTGTGCCATATGTTCGATATTGTTATTTTCGCATTTTGAGAGCATTTCACATACTGTAGTGTAAGCGTTCATAGGTGGCTCAGTCATGTTTTATGTTTGAGTTGCCCTGAAGCTAGAACATTTGCCAGCATTTTCCTGATGGTGGAATATTATTTTATTGTAATCTTATCGTACATAATATAAACTGTAGTATCTCCCTGGGCAATACTTGTCACTCAGGGAATGGAAAATACTCAAATTTACTGTGCATATGTGCTAGATGAATGTAAAAATTTCCTTGGAGTGAGTATGAATGTGTATATGCTTTATAATGGACACAAAATATTTTATTCATTTTATGACAGGTTTTGGATAGGTGTTTAGACCCATAGATATGTATCCCCCTATACTGATGAAAAAGATAGTAGTCCCCACTTGAGAATTATGAAAAAGTGAGTTTTATGAGCCAAAACATTTAGCGTAATGAGATATTTAAAAAAATGATTTCATGCATCTTGCTAAATGTTTCAAAGGTTTACTGCATTCATAAATGTGTGAAGTTTATGCAAATTAGCCCCTGAAGCATTATTCAGAGACTGAGGCAGAGAAATTGGCTTTTTAGTTAATTACTGGCATGTGTGTTTCTCGCTCCCCTATTACCATACAGATGTGGAGGATAATTTGTGTACAAGTACACAAGAAAACGTATTTTAAATTAACATTACATGTAAAAGAACAACAGCAGAACCATCACAAAGATTAGTTCAGCATCTGAACACACATACACAGACACACAGTTAACTTGAAAGAATTTAGATGAGGGTGGGATAAGCCTTGGTGGTAACTAAAACATAGCCAGTGTGGTTGGACCATATAGAAAAAAATAAGAAAGCTGCAAATATGTATCTGGACTACTGCATTAGTTATTATAAAATATTGTTCCCTTGAACTTGAAAATATTAGTTGCATATACAACCAAGATAAATGTTTAAAACCACTACATAATGAAACATTTAGCATAAATGTTTATTTGTGTCTTTAAAATATAATTGTGGGATAGCATATTTAATATTTAGACCTATCATTTCAAATGTAGGAAAAGGTAATGTGATGAAAAACAGGGATATTCTGGTTAAATGTGGGAAACAATGTATTGTAAAATAATTGCATTACATACTGGTATGTCTCATTTCTTTTTATGTTCTGATATGTTTCATAGCTTTGGTGGCCAAGACTCCCAACCTGAAAAAAATACCCTTCAACTGGCATCCAATGACCTGCGCAGAGTATGAAACAATGGTCAAAAACAAGAAGGAAACAAAGAGATTTGACTTTATGCATATGATTCAGGTAATATACATTTAATTTAGTGGGACTATATAAATACTGTGAATTTGGATTTCCTGGGATTTGCAAGATACAAGATACCTTTATTGTGACACACCATGGTTGATGGAATTTGCAGTAGATTTTTTTGTGGCCAGCTAAGCACGTCTTTGGTACAGTGATTCTGACAGTGGTCGAACCAACTGTTGTTGGGAGTCCTACTGTATGAAGGACAATTGGGATCACCCTAGGAGGGAGGATTGCAGTCATTGCCTCATTCCTCTGTCACATTGTGCAAGAGCACCTCCTTTGATCAGTTGGGCACCTGCAGGCTGTCAGAAGTGTAGTCATCAAGTGTAGCGCACTTGGTGGACTGCAGAGTGAACCAGAAGCAGCAGATGATAGCACATACCTGAGCAGACAGGCATGCCATTGTGTTCTTTTCCAAACTGACAGAGGATTTTACTATAGTAAGATGTGCTTATAATTAGGTTAATTCAATCCATGAAGCTGGGACAACAGCCACAGTTGAAACCATGTTATTACAAATTGAACCAATTAAAACAACCACTAGTTGACTTGTAGGCCACAACTACTCTCCTGAAAAAATATTCCAACTGTTACTCTGTCTTATGAAACAAAATACATGCTGTAATGGGATATATTAAAACTAATATTTACTTAACTAAATGTTTGGTAGTGATGACAGGGAAAATGTCTCATAGCCTGTAATATATTCAAGTAGGCATTTCAAGTTCAAGGAATGTTCTTTCTACCGGATGAGCAGGTTGAATTAATCTTCATGTCAGCCTGTATTTAGTTTTTTATAGTGTAGGGGTGAGGCGTTTCTGTATTAGCAGGGATGCAAGCAGGCCTTGCTGAGGGATCTCAGTTTCATTGTGCTTTTAACCAGTTTCATGCTTTTTACTGCTTGATGCAAGAATACACTGAACATGTGCAAAGGGTTGTCAGCTTGTAAAAATTAATCTGAAGGCACTTCTGTTCATTGAGAAGAGTCTCAAGCTGTCACTAGAAGAGGGGTGAAAGTAGTGTCTTAGATGTTTAAATCACACAATCGTCAGGTGAAGGTTTGGAGATCTCAGTGGCTCTAGGGCCAGTGTACTGTAGTGTCTTTGCCTCACTGCATAAAGATGACCATTTCCAAAATAATCTTTTAATCAGTATTTTTCCGTTCTCCTCCAATCAATGTAGGGATACCTTGATACTGAGACTTTGTTGACACTCCCATATGGAAATGTAATATAGTGCAGTATATTTTAAATATATTGTGAAGATAATTTTGATATATTTACAATATACTGCAGTATATTCTTTTTCCATAAGGGCTAACATTGTGTAGATGGAATTCCAGCTTAGATTAAACAGATTCTGCTTCTTTTGAAGTTTAAAATAGGTCAGAATTTCCTTTTCCCCATCAATGAGTTTATCAATCTCTGTGTCATTTTGACAACTAAGAACATTAATTTTGACCATTGACAAGATCATGAATTAAAAAACAGGCTACATGCTGATTCTGGCTTGAAAGCTCATTATCTAGCGGAACATGAGAACAAAAGAGAAGTATTGCTGCCCTCCAAATTCTATTCGCCTGTGTCAGTATTTCATATAAATTTGTGAAAATAACTCCAGGATAGAAAAGATGCTCTTCATTGAAATGTTTAAATTTATGAAATTTGGATATTATTTATAACATTGCTGTACAAGCTGCTTTGGAGCTACTTCAAGTGTACACAGCAGAAATTCTGGTGTAAATCTAACACTCCTGGTGTGTATTTAACACCCTAGGCTGTTTATATGAGACCGCGGTCTCATATGAACACCCTTGGGTGTTAAATGTACACTACCATTTCTTCTGTGTGTTTTCTTGCTTTAGACCCCAAAACCCTGGAGTGCTTTGACACCTGCCATTATAAAGCCAGCAGTTTGTCAGAAACTTCTGTAGGTACGGAAAATATCCTTTATTCGCATACAAAAACTGTGGGGGGAAATCGAAAAGATAAACTAAATCTGAAATAATATCAAAAATGGCAAAAAGTGAACATCCCTTCAATACCAGAAAAAGGTAGATATCTTCACTGGTTTTACACAGACTTCTTATGGAATGCTAAGTGACCTGAGAAGATTGCTACTACAGTGTCGAACTACAGTATATTCTTTAGGATTTCTCCAGTCACCACAGTGCCATCTGCACCACTGCAAGTAGCTTTGGAGCTGAAGCATGTGTACCCCTCCAATGCACTCACCCACTAATCAGAGCCTATTTTCCATCACACAGACCTAGGAATAGCCTTCTTCAGGAAAGCTAATGATGATTGCAATAGTGACGTCTGCGCCTTGCAAAGCTGCTACAATGTAGGCTTCTGATATATCATTAGGAGCAAATGCAAGACAGGATCTCATGCCACACTAAACTGATGAACACTCGCTAACTTAATCCCACCCTACCCATTGAAAGATGAAGCCAATTGCCCTGCCACTGAAGACTCCTGGTCAGTTGGCTGCTGACGGAGACCAGGCCTGCAACTAGCCTGTGCCTTTGGCAACCACCTTGACTTGAGCCACTTAGGAACCTTGAAAATTTCCACATGCTGTCATCCAAAAAGCAAAGATTTATTCTCTTCTCTCTTTCACAATTTTCCACAGATGCTGTACTATGTAACGGACATGACCGCAACCATCAAGTTTTTTCATAGCCTGCTCAGAGAGAAAGGCAAGATTATGATCATCCATGAAGCAGGTAATGACCTAGATAAAAATTCAGAACTGTTTTCATTTGCTGAAACGCTAGAAAAGGCAGATAAATGATTATGTGCTTCTTTAGCTTTGAAACAAAGAAACATAAATTGTGTTGATGTTTTTGTCATACAGTATATATTTGAAAAGGTGTTGTAGGGTTCGGTGTGGCTGAGTAAAAGTGCTAAATAAAAACAATGTTAAATGGATAGTTCACTTCCTGGAGTTATTAATGGTGATTCAGTTTCAGTGTATGCTTTCAATTGGCCCAGACAGTTTTGTGTGCAGTGAAGGATATGAGATACTTACAGAGGTTTCTGACTATTTTTCTTCAGCTTTTATTTTCCGAAGGCTTAATGGTGCAATGGTGCAATTTTTCTCATTTGTTCTGCGGATAATAATTAGGAAAATGGGATTGGGGGGCGAGATGATCATTGATTCCGATTGATCAGGATGAGAAAATGGAAGGCTGAGGGATTTGTTGAAGTCATCTCTGAAGTTTCCCCACAGGGGGAAGGTATAAAGAGTCTCAATGCACACACTAGGAAGTAGGAAGGGAGGGTATGGGATTGGGTAGAACTTGGACAGGATTCCTGGCAGTTTGGGAGTTTCAGCCAACGGGGCACTGTGCTGTGAGATGTCCTCTTTCAGATGAGATTTTAAACCTAGGTCCTCAGTCACCGTTGTCATCCCATTGCACTTTCTGCAAAGAGTAGGGAGTTCCCTGGTGTACTGGTAAAATTCAGAACACAACTCTCTCAACCTTCACATGTGTCACAAAAGCATTACAGTAGAATTATCACTAATATCATGCCATGATGCTGTTATGTTGTGGACAACAGAGCATATTCATGAATGCATATTGAGTTCTTCCTAACCTTTATCAGTTTGAAGCTCAGATTCCCGCATCCTCCTTTTCAAGATCACAAATCGCTAATGATAGCTACTACAGTCTACATACAAGCTAGATAGTATACACCATTTTAAAACTTTTTTTTTTTTAAATGTAACACTTCATTATACACTGCCCGGCCAAAAAAAAAAGTCGCACACTAATATTTAGTTGGACCGCCTTTAGCTTTGATTACGGCGCGCATTTGTTGTGGCATTGTTTCGACTGAGATCTTGTATTGACGACGGGAGAGTCAAACCACTCTGTAAAGTGTTCTCCAGCACATCCCAAAGACTTTCAATGGGGTTAAGGTCAGGAATCTGGTGGCTAATTCATGTGTGAAACCGAATGTTTTAGACTGAGTGTCACACTCTGTACGTGGTGGTTTTTGAAGCATTGACTCCAGCCTCAGTCCACTCCCTCTGCATCTCCGCCAAATTTTGGAATCGTCTTTGCTTGACAATCCGCTGAAGCCTACAATGCGCTGAAGCCTACGGTCATCTCTTTTGCTTGTGCACCTTCTCCTGCCACATTTTTCCCTTCCACTAAACTTTCTATTGATATGCTTGGACACTGCACTCTATGAACAGCCAGCCTCCTTAGCGATTTTTGTGGCTTACCCATCTTCTGGAGGGTGTCAATGATGGTCTTCTGGCGAATTGTCAAGTCTGCAGTCTTCCCCATACTGAACCAAACTGAGATACCTGTCCAATTTAACGACACACCTGTAGAAAAACTTTGCTGGTGTTTTGAGTAAATTAGATGATTAGAGTGTGACACTCAGTCTAAAACATTCATTCTCTGAAATAACTGAAGTAAATGCTGATTTTCGACACACTATTCTAATTTCTTGAAATACTGTTTTGGGGGTTTTCTGGAGCTGTAAGCCAAAATTATGAAAAATGAAACAAATAAAAGCTAGAAATATTTCACTTTGTGTGTAATGAATCTTTCACTTTGTGTGTAATCTATGAAAGTTTCACTTTTTCAATGGAAGTATGGAAAAACAAAAACTTTTCCATGATATTCAAATTTTTTGGAAAGGATCTGTAATGCATACAGATACGTATATTGTTTTGCATGGTTGTAATTCATGTATCGTGAAGAGCTCATGAATATGCTCTGTACTGTAGTCCACAACATAACAGCATCATGACATGACATATAAAACACATTATAAGGCTGTTGGGCAGCTCACTCGGTAAAAGCACCGCTCCTGTGTCGGCAGAAGGGGGCGTATATGAGCATGCTTGTACATAGTTTGCGAATTGGACATTCCAAATTCGTGTGGGATTGGAGATGCCAAATAAACAAGCACGTTAGTACGTGATAAACTGCGACCATTTCTACCAAGTATCTGCAGGTATAGTTTATTGCAGAAGTATCGGACAGACCGACCTAATTACAGACAGAGTGACTTCTACTAGCTGCTGGTCAGAGCTAAAAATGACTCCAGTAAAAGTAGAAAGTCCCCCATTCAAACACCAGTTGAGTAAGTGCAAAAGTATCTGATTTAAAATGTAAGTACCAAAAGTAAACATAAACATAACCAGTTTAACAATTTACAACCTTAACGTTTGCTCCATCATCCAGTAACGTTAGCAGCTAGCTAGTAGGGTATCTGTTGATAACGGATAGATGTGTAATAAATACCGCAGCTTCACATCGCTGTCCTGGATTTGAAAAGGTGTAGGCTATCCCTGATATGGAACGTAAACGATTGGTAGGCCTACAGTTGTAAGCAGCACAAACTGGCCTTTTGACTAAAACAAATGTACCAACACTGAACAAAGTTAATGTGATCACTCGGTGTCTGAACCAATCAGGATTTTGAATTATTAGAACATTTAAAAGAACAGGACCATACACACGTAATAAGCAGTTGTTTTTACTTGCAATAAAGAAAAATTATTCTGAGGCACTCGTCTTTAGAAGTTCTTAAGTTTTAAAAATGCCTTTTATTAATATCGCGGCATGCCCATATACATGAGGGTTGCCTACGCGTTCCAGCTTAGCCTATAGGTTTTATAATCATGTAAGAGATCTTGGCAGAACAAATTAATTAAAAATTCCTTCATTCATTCATTCATCAACACAAGCGACATCTGGCCGCACTGTAAAGTCATAGGAGTGACTTTTTTAATATTGGGAGTAATCGGTACATTTAATTCCAATATCATACAATTCAATCACGCCACAGGCATTCGCGCACATGCGCACTTCCTTTTTCAATCGGTCTCTCTCTAAGCCGCGCAATGTAACGTTATGTAAAGGCCAGTTCAGACGAAAGATTCGCGACCCAACTAAACCGTTTTAGAATGTTGCACAGAGGAATTGCAGTGAACTACCCCGTCTCAGAACATCACATGTCGGCACTTGCCGTTGCAGGCGATTCACCTCGTCTAATTGCAGGTGGCGATTTTTAGAACACAACGTCAGTGCTTGGTTAGTTCGTTTTTTTCTAGCAAATCAGCGCGCAGTCTTTCCCCTGAAGTCATGCTGTCTCTGTAATTCTTATTTTGTCTCTGAATCAACGATGACACCAGCTGTTCAGAATCGCTACTTTCATATATTTAAGATTAATATCGCAACCAGGAAGCAACTACGCTAACTCAAAAACACTGACGCGCTGCACACGTCACTCTGGGTAACCCGGATCACGCGTTGCACACGTCACTCTGGGTAACCCGGATCAAGCCTACTACAAAGCAGCAGAAATAATTTGGACAGACCGACCAACCACAGAGTGACTTATACTAGCTGCTGGTCGCAGCTAAAAAGCCACATTGTAACACATTGATGAAGTTCTATGTAACTACTGTAATGCTTTTGTGACGCTCATGAATGTGTGACAAATGCTAGTGCACATCATTACCTTTTATTAATATTGAAACCAGTATATTCCTTTGGTACAGTATATCAGTATTTCTGTGTTATTAGTAACTATGTCATATTCATTTTCATATTCAGCCAGTAGTGGCTGGAACACACTCTGGAAGACCTACAAGCAAGAGCTTTGCACAAAGAGCATCAGCGACTATTTATCTGCCGGAGATATCAAAAACTGTATTCAGGAGCTGGGATTGAAATATGAAGAACACAGCCTCCCCAACACTGTGGACATCACGAGGTGCTTCACTGAGGGAGATGAAATGGGAGAGAAGCTTCTGGACTTTATGACGTACCAGGTCCATTTCCATCAATCCCTGACTGCTGATATTAGAGCAGGAATCCTGGATTTACTGCAGAACAAATGCAGTACAAAAAAAGATGGAAGAATTATGTTTGACTGCACCTTGACTGCCCTGCTCATTTATGCATAAACATCTGGGACCTGACTTGTTCACGCCTTGACACAAAGTGCTGAGAGCTGCATCCATATTTTTAATATAAAATGAAAAAGGTGAAAAAAGTGTAATTTTTTTCATGAACTGGGTTAATGTTGTCATCTGACTGTAACAAACACAAATTAATAATCTTGAAGAATTTTAGTTCTATTTCCAAAGGCACTAAATTACCTTACTCCTAGATTTTCTTTTGCTTGACAGGTTACGTAAGTTACACATGATGTCCTTCTAATAGCAGCTTAGATATACTGCTCATCTTCTCTTTACCTTGCCATCAGAATATTAATAGCATAGCCGCTTCCAATTTTGGCAAGAAAATCTTTCACCAGCCATGTGATTTGCTGTCAGCGATTTAATGCCAGTTTGAGGAGAAGCCTCATTTTTATTCACCCCAAAAAAACAAAAACAAGACATTAAATAGTCATTTGAGAGGAAAAAAGTGCAATTCATTTGAGTCTTCTGACATTTGTTTTACATATGAAGCACAGGGTAACCTTAGTTGACCTACTCACTTCCTATTTTAATATATTGTGACATCTTTATGTAGAGCTATTATAATTATATAGAAATATTAGGGGCACAGATATATTAGAGGCATGACCAACCATTTACTAACAATGTAATTGTGGGATGTACTGACATAGTCTTACCATTGGGGGGCAGTAAAGACTGTCACACTGTTAACTTGATCAAGGACAAGTAAATGTGAAAAGAACTTGCTCTGTTCTAAACTTCACCCGGCAAGGAATACCTCTATTTTTGCTTCAATGTAGCAAATGGAACACAATTGAAGTTATTCAAAATGCCCAAATGTTTGCAGCTATCACAGATACTATATTTGACATTTCCTGATGTGTCCTACTATTTTAGTTACCTCACAAACATGAAATACACCAAGAAACAACAAGCTGTCATTATGATCACTTACTAACTACTTATTCTACTACTACTACTACTACTACTAATTATAATAATAATAATGATAATACATTAGTCTCATGGACAGATGCATATGAATGCTCAAAACTATAGTCAGGTTATTTGTTAACAGCTGGAAGAATTGCGATTCACTGCACAAATATAGAGTTCTGTGGGCAATAAATCTGTGGCCCTTAATTAGCAGCTCAAAATCCATTCCACCGTGCCAGTGGCAAGCAGTAGCAGATGTAATAACAAACATTTGTTTCACAGTAATTTGTTAACATAAAAGTTCTGCATGCCCAAAGTGGATCAAATGTTTTGTTTTACTTGATATGTTTTTTAACTGTGTGATTTAGTGTAACTCAATTGGCTCTGAACATTTCAAAGTCTTCAGTGTTCAGACTTAAGTAAAACTGCCATATGTGCCTGAGCAACCTCCTATGACATTTGTATATAACCTCAACTGTAATGTGATTTTGTAATGGCTCAATGAAGCAATCATTTTTCATTTTGTCTTATTTCTTCTGGTTGACTGAACTGTGGAACTTTGGTAGAAAATTATGTTTCACAACATTTGAAAGTAATCTTTTAACTACTTGCATCACCATTTTTACTTGGATTTATTGTACAATTATTACGTGCTTTACATAAATATGTTAGTGAAATCGTCCACAATTGGTTCTTAATGAACCTGCTACTCAATGTGTTAAATCTCTGAGTGTCAAGTCTTGTCTCCACTGACATGTCACATATAACCCGTATCAGAGCTCGCTGTATCTATAATTATGTCCAATAAATGGACACACTTAATTGTAATGAAAGCAGAATTGGCAACCAGCCGTAGCCTACATCTGGTGATCTGAACTTTTCGCTGACATTTATAATCACAGCTATTGTAAAGATGGAAAGGAAGCTGCCATGGAGAATAGCAATAATTTGCCTTATTGCTGCAGTAATACCATGCAGAGCTCAACTCTCAACAGCTGCAGTGGCTGTGTACATATACTGCCTAGCAATAAAGAAAATCATTTCTACTATTCAACTAGAAGAAGAACAGGACCGTTTTAAAAGTGGCTCGATAAGAAAATTATTGTCTCTTTTCCCAGAGAAATAAAAATGCAGTTAAATGTACTGTATATGCAAAATGGTCATATTATTCATAGTATTTTTGAATTATGGAGCCTTTAGGTTTGTTCACTACATTGATATTTCTTTAACCACTTTTCACTAAAGGAAGAGATATCATAGTTGGACTTTATACTGGGTTTTTGTCATTTTCTCTCCTGCTAAAAAGTAGATGTATTAAAAATAAAATCTGAGGTGTTAATAGTAGTGGAGGTATGGCCACTGTTTACTTCCTTGGATTTAACATATATCTAACTTTACAACACTAAATAAATTTGAATTTACATGTCCATTTGTACAAAAACAGTAATCTCCACCCCATTTTGACACATTGTGCACTTTGTCTTGTCTGTATGTTAAACACTATTGTTATTTGTCACATTTAATTAATATGTAGATATGTTACATTTAAAAAGTCAGAAGATTTTATCAGCACAACAGTATATTTATTGCTGTGGTATGATTGAAAGTCTTTACTGAGGTGAAATTGGATGCCTATATACTCTCATTACTGTAGCCTAAACTCCCAGGAATCCCCATCAGTGCTGCTATAGGGGAGCCCAGCTGTGAACTGACTGAGAACTTCAAAAGGTATTGGAAAGCATTGTTTGTTGTGGCTGCGGGCACTTTCCAATAACAAAAGATTGTTGCAGTATCCACAAAAAAGGCTTCTCTCCCTGACCACAAGCTCTGGAAATGGATAGTGTGAGTCATGCATTTATAGCAGAGCTAGGTACATGGTTTATGTAGACTCTTTTCCTTATAAAGAAAAATTTTAATGAGCATCATTGACGAGTGATAATGACGTACAATGATAATTACATAATCTGCATTAACGGCTTTAAAATTTATTACATAATGTGTAGGTCTGTACTCAGTTTTTAAAAATGCACCAGCAGCTTAATAAAGATATGTCACAGTGGTGCCCTTCAAATATTTCACTTTGACTTCCCTCTTCCACAGTTACTGGCAATCTTCATGTGTGCAGGACAATGTGAATGCCTACATTTGTACTCAGATATACAAATGATTCACCGGTGTGTGAATCAGTATATTGTTGTAAAACATGGTTCACCCATGTACAGTAGGTCTATAGTATGCATAAGAATCTATGTATGGACGTTTATTATGTGCAGTAGTTTTACATTTGATTTTCAGTTGTCCTGTCTTAGTTTATTGGTAGGTACGATTGGTTGTATGTACAGGAGCGTGTATATGGCTGTAGTTATGTATATGTAGTTGTATGTAAGTATGTATATATGTATTAATCACAAAAAACTATGTTTTAAGTGAAATGATTGCGTTTGCCAAAAGCCTCAAAAGACAGGAAATTAAATTGATCAGCCCCAACGCTAACATCAGCCTGCTCTACATTAAGGTGCATCAGCACAGAGCTTTGACAACTGCTACAGCCCTGTATATGTCTACTGTACTTTAAACACTCACCACAGGGCAGATTGCTTAAGATTCAAACCTTCTCTCAAAAAGCCTAATTCATACTCTTAGAGTAGGTGGTGCTCTATACAGTATATTGGCAATTATGGGTAATTATACCTTTAGACTTCAATAAAAAATACTTTAAAACTTTCATACGGCTGTACATGATTTTTTTCAAATTTTAAACCGACTTGTGCTTTTCTGCACTTCATTATGAGTAGTTCGGCTGTTGTTCAGTTTG
This sequence comes from Synaphobranchus kaupii, assembly GCA_029718625.1. Classification (NCBI taxonomy): domain Eukaryota; kingdom Metazoa; phylum Chordata; class Actinopteri; order Anguilliformes; family Synaphobranchidae; genus Synaphobranchus; species Synaphobranchus kaupii. The sequence goes on along the minus strand of CM056383.1, from coordinate 55,524,168 downwards.
GCAATGTGAAACTCAGCCAGTTTCTGGAGTACCAATCCCGTGGCTTAGTATATTTTAGCCAAAGGGGTTTTGTACTTTATTGCACAGTTATATGCAAAACTGTCATCAATTGGGTGTATTTCTTTGACTGATAGCACAATAGGCCTATCTGAAGTGTGAAAAACTCGCATCGACCCCCCTCCACTGCAAGTGTTATTTGCTTTCCATTGGGTTTTTAAACTGTCTGTCAAATATTCCAGCCAATAGTGAAGACTCTTATCTTTCAGACAAGCCCTCATTCAACACAATGGGTTGTGTGTAAGAGGAGGAGGCGTCCAAGTGTAAAGTTTGTACCAAGATGGCGCAGAGTGTTTTTAGCTTGTAGCAGCTAGCTACATTCCGTTTAGAAAAGTATAATTCATTAGGTAACGGCGGCTGTTCATCATTTTGCTTTACAGTCTCTTTCATACAGTTTTTGGTTAGTTATGTCTAGGTTATTCAGGCGTTTCTCCGTGCAGCAGGTCCTAGCCCGAAGATGTTTTTGTGATGTTGTCTCAGTGACGCTGAGTGGTAAGGTAACTTTTTTTTTTTGTCGGTATACCAGTGCGAATTCACTGTTATGTATAAAACGAATCCCTCTGAATTAAATGAATATAGCTAACATTACTATATTGTAACAATGGAAAGCTAGCCAGCAAAAGTACACATAGCAGCTGGCTATCTATTTATGTCTGAGACGAGCTGTTCCGAGTTTCTTTTGAATGAAATGGCGTCTGAAGTGTTTGTTTAGTAGTTATTGTTCCACATTAATAAATTCTGTATGCAGTACAGCAGGCTGTGCAGGTAAACAAATGAGCAATTTATGCATGACGTAACATGAGGGAGAGATAACATGAGGATGAGTTTGTTGTTGATTATTATGCAGGGGTTTATTTTATGTAGGAAAGTGGTGTAGATTTGATCCCGTTTAAATATAGTTGGACTGATTTCTGGCTAATGGGGCTCTGGTGGAATACAACATTCATTGTGCTGCTACATGGGTTTGGACAGCTTTTTGGGGACCACGGGTAGGCTAGTTAGTTGTGTAATATGAAACACAATAAAAACACATCTAAAAATGAACTTTTATTGCCAATTATCAAATTTTATTGTAAAACTAAAAAAAAAAAAATCATATTGAGTCTTTTCTGGAACCTTGCCATTTTGCACAATTTGTCACAATTTGTGCCAACTTTGGTAACCGAAATGGTTCACCTGAAAAAAAAGCTCTGTAGAATTGGAATGGTTTGAGATATTGACACCATATTTTTAGCAGAGATAGGCAGCATATTGAGGAATCACAACGATTATTTCCTCCATAGCTCTTGTAGCTCATCAGGTAAAAAATCTGAAATTTGAATGTAGGTACCCGTTTTTTAGTTTTTTCACAATTTCTGTACATAAATTGTTGTAATTAACTAGCAAAAAAGTGTATGTATATGAATTATGACTGCTTAGTCATAATAGTGCAGTTCTCTGTTTTAATAAAAGCTATGAACCGTATTTGTAGCCTTTACAGTTTTTGAGATAAACAGCTTTGTTGGTCACTAGGAAAAACAGGCGAGAATTGGTATATTTTGCCCTTGGTATTAAGAGGTTAAATTGAGTTATTTTTGTGCAAAAAAAGTCTTAATTTTTTATGAAAATATTTAGGGGGTACCCGGTCTAACATAGCTATACCAAAACAGTATTTGGTGAGCCCATGGCGATAGTAGTCCACTTGTGAAATGGCATTGAGATTGGTTATGAAACGGCGGAGATATCGAGGTTCAAAAATCGCTGTTTTACATTGAAGAGCTGACCAACGCAAACATAATATATACATTATGTGTATGAGGGTATACAGTGGTGCTAGAAGGTTTGTGAACCCTTTTGAATTTTGCATCTGTATCTGCATAAATCCAATCTAAAATGTGATCACATCTTCATCTAAGTCCTAAAACTTGATAAAGTGAACCCAGCTCAACAAAAAACACAAAAAACATTATTCTTTTATAATTTATTTATGGAGCAAAATTATCCAATGTTAAATGCTTTGTTGGAAAAAGTATGTGAACTCTTGGATCATGCGTATTTTTAAGGTATCATATTTAATATTTGGTCGCATATCCTTTGCATGCTGTTACTTCATGAAATCTGTGACCCATTAATATCAAAAGATTCTTGATATCTTATTTTCAGGTACTGTTACAAGCGATACTATAACCTATCTGGATCACTGCAAGGGTTATTTCTCCTGACTCATTTTCCTACTGAACTCTATAAAAAAAGTCAGGAGAAGAAACCCTTAAAGTGATCCATCCACATCTACTCCATATCTGGCCGCAGAGTGATGGTTTGGGGCTCATTTGATACCTTAGACCCTAGATGACTTACAGCCATTTAGCCAGTCATGTGTTCCATACTGTACCAGTGTAATTTACAGCTGAATCTAGTCTCACCCCCCAATTCCCAAAGAGATCCATTCAAATGCAGGGAGGTTATAGTAGCGCTTGTAACAGTACCTGAAAATAAGATATCGAGAGTCTTTTGATATTGATGGGTCATAGAATTCAGGAAGTAACAGCATGCAAAGGATATGCGACCAAATATTAAATATGATACTTTAAAAATATGTATGATCCAAGGGTTCACATACTTTTTCCAACAAAGCATTTAACATTGGATAATTTTGTATAATAAATAAATTATAAAAAAATAATGTTTTTTGTGTTTTTTGTTGAGCTGGGTTCACTTTATCAAGTTTTAGGACTTAGATGAAGATGTGACCATGAATTTATGCAGATTTACAGAAAATTCTAAAGGGTTCACAAACTTTCTAGCACCACTGTATCTGTGTTATACTCTACTAGATTACTGTATATTTTTTATTTTATTTTTTTGTTTTCCTTGCCCTAATTTTGTATATGTCTCCACTGTATTATTTGATATTTGATGTCCTTTGCTTTTTACTGATATTTGGTTAATTATATGTTGCCTACATCTAAAAAAGCGAGAGAGTTTTCCAAGTCAACCAATCAATATGCTCTAAACCTGAAACACACCCTTACCAGGAGGATGTTGTGGGGGGACTAGTGGGAAGTCTTTGTCTGTTTACTGCTGACCTAAATATCTTGGCTGTATCCCTGCTGAGAAAAAAATCAATAAATGGTTGATCTAAAAAAAAATTTAAAAAAAATGTACAGTAGTTTTTGCGCAGGAGCCTCTTGATGGGTGTTTATGTGTGGGAGTCTCTACCTCTCTTTGTCTGCTTTACTCTCTACCTTTACATTACATTACATTACATTACAGGCATTTGGCAGACGCTCTTATCCAGAGCGACTTACACAACTTTATAGCATTTTTTACATGTTATCCATTTATACAGCTGGATATATACTGAAGCGATTCAGGTTAAGTACCCTGCTCAAGGGTACAACGGCAGTGTCCTACCTGGGAATTGAACCTGCAACCTTTCGGTTACAAGGCCAGTTCCTTAACCATTATACTACACTGCCGCCCTATTTGGGAGTCTGAGTAACTGTTGTCTTTTGGAGAGTTTGGTGTGCTAGGGTTGATGTGCAGTGATGTGTCTGTTAGCTGGTCTCTTTACAAGTCTATGTGTGGGAGTATGCTGTATCTGCAGAAGTCAAGTGTCTATTTCCAGCACACTATCTGCTAGAGTCTACGTGCAGGAGTCCAGGCCTGCAGGAATGCTTGGAGGAAGAGCAGAAGGGATCATTTACAGACTGTACAGACCCCTTTTCCTGTTCCTGTTCATCTCTGTTCTGTCTCTCTCTCTCTCTCTCTCTCTCTCTCCCTCTCTCTCTCTCTCTCTCTCTCTCTCTCTCTCTCTCTCTCTCTCTCACCTCCATACTTTTCCATATGTGCGCCCTTTCCATTACTGTGTAACATCAACAACCTGCTTTCTGAGATTAATCCCAGGTTTCTCCTGCTGAAAGTCACATTCTTATAAGAATCCTCTGGAACAGACAGTCGCCTGCCATGAAAATCTGCCTTAATCTCTGCCTATGGCTTTCTCCCATTCTTCATACTAGCGCCCACTGAAATGTGGAGCGGATTTGGCTGAGTCAAATGTGGATCAGCAGAGGAGGTGACGGAAATACAAGACCACCGTTATGAAGTGGACCCTCTGCATGTCGTTCCACCTCAACCACTCATCCTCCAGGCAAAGTAAAAGCTACAGCTAGTAACACACACTTTCATAGACCTCATTGACTTTGAAAACAATCATTTCATTGAATTGCAGTCACTAGCAGATATGAATATGCTTTGAATGTCCCGCAGTTAATCTGCCACAACACCCCATTCACACTCCCTGCACATGACTTTGCAGTGTTCAGGGTTCTGACATTGATCCTTCTCTACACTACACCATTACACTCACCTGGTCTAGCCTCTGCTGCCTCCACCTCCACGCTTTATCCACCCGGACTCACCAAATATCTGTCCCTCAATCTCTCTGCCGTCTGAATCCTATACCCTCTTCATTCTTTCAAACAGTCTCTCTTTGTCTGCTTTACTTTAGCTCTTCCTGTTTTCATACCTCCTTTATATGTGCCAGCTTTCCTGTTGCATGCATCCATAGGCACATACTGTATCATACCCTTTTTCTTACCTCTGTTGTTAATATCTGTTTCTTCTCCACCCATTTATTTACACTGGGAATTGTAGTTAGTGCCACCACAGTCATAATTCCGTTGTTAAATGAGTGTTATCTGAGGCCATTATTTTACCAGGATATAATCAGTAACGGATTGGAAGGTGACACATACACAGCTCCAGCTATGCATCCCTGGTTCTGCCTATCCCTGCTATATTTTCTATTGATGTTATCACACAGACCTATGGTTATTTTCAACACCATGGACTTCATTTCTAGCCATAATACCTACAGAGCAACGGTACTTTGTCTTTGAGATGAGAAATTCAATGCATTACCTTATCTACTGTCGTTCTCTGTGATCCTTTTCCCTCTTTCAGAAATGTTGAATTGCTGACCATACTTGCAACACTTTCTTTGATTCACAACCAGGTGGATTTGCAATGGTATTATTTTACTGTTTTAAAATAATGTTTCATCATTATTACATTCAGTACATGAATAACAATTTTTGTCTGTGACTACAAAGGCAGAACAGCCTTATTCAGAATACCGTGGAAACAAATATAAACATCAAAAACCATGCAAACATAATGCAAATTATGTTTCCTTTGATGTCTAACGTGTTTCAATGTTTATACTTGGATAGTCGGAGAAAGTGCAAGATGTCAATAAGTCCACTAGGAGGTGCTATAGTTTAGTGTAAATTAAGTAGAGGTTGCATCCTTGAGACATGAATATAGTGGTTGTTTTTGTGCTTTTTGCTCTCCATCTCAAGCACTTGTAAATATGGTAAGCCTATGCATAATTCAATCCTCACTACAAGTTAATTATATTGTCCATGGTATATATACTATAGAATGAAATGAATGTATGCATAGGTTTAATGTGACACACTTTTGATTAACCCCTTCCCTAGCACCACCTTTTTTGAACACAAGCCCAACAATAAAATGATCACTGTTTTTGCACCAGGAAGCCTGATAGCTGAAAAACAAGGCAGATTTAAATGTCAAATCAAATCTACTAAAATGCTTCCATTCAGAACTATTCAGCAACAATAAAGCATCACCAAGTATAAGTAACAGGAAGTAGAAACAACATTCTAAACAGATCAGGTCTAACAACATTGTTTGTTGATTAGTCTCAATAGGAATTGTTACAAATTACAAGTGAAACATCAAGGTAATATTGTTAGCAAAATCTCACGATGACTGATTTGATATACACTTTAAATTGGGTCTTTTCTAGGAATCAAGTTTTCATTAGTTCATTAGTTTTTCATTAGTTTTCAAAAAAAGCGCATTGTCTAATTGTTTTACCTCCTAAATGTGAGCAGCTGCAACCAAGCAGTAAAGGTCCTTGCAGAGGAACAACTTTTAAACAGTGACAGAACATTTGTTATTGAGATAATCCAAGGTGAAGCTTGTGAAAATCAGAGAAAGTTCATATATTGCACCATTGCACCATATTCTCCAACATGACTTGCTTGACTCACTATGAACACTTATTCAATGTATAAAATTCAGTACAGTCGTTTGACTTAATCACAGACTGTATGCCTACCTGCAGTAATTTGTCATGTTTCTTTGAAAAATAACTCGGTGTACTGGAGGAAAGTACTGGCTGCACACAAGAGATAAAGCACTGTTTTTGAAAATGTTGGAGGACAGCTTGGGTAATGGTCTTTAACTTCAGTTTCATGCATTTTTCACCTACAGTGAAAAGCTCATAAAAGTCACTGAACTAATTTATTTTACCACCTGTCCATGCCCCCATTCACAATATACGATGTGCAGTCTTGTAGATTTCCATAATCGAGAAAGCTTTTAAATAAAATTTATATGAATTATTTGCAGAGAGAAGAATTGCTTCTTTTATCGAAGGTTATACTGAGAATATTTACCCTGCCCATTTAAATGGTAAAAATTCAGGGTTAAATAAAACAGCTGTTCAAACGGGCAGTTGTTGAAGGTGACAAAAATTATTGCTGATGAATTTTAGAGTGTGGCCTTTCTCATACTCACTTGAACCTGAATGGATCACAGTCAATGTGCAGAACCTGGTGATGTAAAGGTCTGACAAACATGACTTCACCCTGGAAAAGTGTATGAACTGATTGGTTGACGAAGGACAAAAAGTAGGAACACCCAGTTTTCTCTATGAATGAACAAATATATTTTTACTGCTGTACACTGACTTGTCTTTACAAAGAATCAGCTTAAATTGAATCATAAAATTATAATCTATATTTGTTTTTCAACCTTCCGTAAGATAAAGACCTGAATTAAATTAATTCAATGATTTAATATTCTCAATTAATGTTTTTATTCACTGACAGTTGAGTGAGTTCAGCAACCACCCTCAATTTCTGATGAAAATATAGCACCTGCACTTATTAGCACTTTAACGTTTAGGACAACCATTGATTAAATTCAGGCAAGGCCAGTCCCTGCAGGTGTATTTAAAACTATCTGTAACTATCTGTAAGACATTTTCAAACAAACACTACACCATCCAAAATCAAAGTTCTTTTATTTACTCCTCAGACCACGGCATGAAGTCCTGTTCTTATTTCTCCAGCAAAGTGCATTATTCAAGCACAATGAATTTACAGTTTCTGAGATCATTCCCTGCTCTTGCCGATTAGATAAGCGATGACTGACAATCCTAATGGTTTCTTGTGTGATTATAATTCTCGTCACGTATTAAGAGGCAGCGCAGTTCCTGAACCATGATAGTTTATCCACAACACGCATTGTACAGTACGCTTCATTTGGAGGAAGAATGCTTTCATTCCTGATTTCCTTTGTCTTTGTCTTTGACGTAAGATTATTATCTGATGTCATGCTGGAAGTGCATTCAGACAGAGAGAGATGAAGGTAATTTGGAAGTCTTTCACTCAAAGCATAGACTTGATTTCAGTCATGGACGTTTAACAAATGTCTGCCCTCTCTTTCTTTGTATTCCTCTTTGTCACAATCAATCAGAGCTCATTCTTTCACCCGTCCTAGTGCTCAGATCGGTAGGAGGCTCCAGCAGTCCTTTTAATGCCTCAAAGCAGGATTTAAAGGGAAGAACTCGGAATGCAGCCTTTGAAATATGGGCCTGATACATATCCCGTTAGCAGCTCACTACTGCCAACTCCTGCCATATTTTAAAAGGGGGAATTAGTGCTATTTAGTAGCTGCGGTTATATAGTCTCACGTCCTTAGGCTGGGTGGGAAATCGCTCTGGAGAAGTCATTTCTGCCCTTTCTAAAGGGGAGTGTAGATTAAATCACATAGAAACAGGATGGAGAGGTTAGCCCTGAGGTCTCCCTCTCACGTACGTCTAGCTGAATTAGCAGGCTGGCCTGTGTAAGATCTCTCTAGGATCAGTTGGCTTAAATCAGTCTGAAACCTGTACTGAAACTATAAGCTATTCCATGCATGTGTGGGTCCACACAACAGAAACCAAGCTTGTCAATGTACTTACTAGTCCAGTGTTTGTGTTTTCTGAGGTTATTATAATGTTGTACAGTGTAGTTCTAATTAATTATAATAAAAATTATTAATATTAATAAAGAATAAAGAAAAAATGATGACATAATAATTTAACAAGACTAGGCAAGCCTAGCTCAGCCCGGACGCCTGTATGCAGCCAGTGAGGAGCATTTGACAAGGCACGGCGGATATTGTTCTGGAGCATGCAGGTCGGCCTGCGTACCGGGGCAACGGAGTCCATCTGATTCTCAAAGGTATGTGTGGCAGAGTATGTGAGCGGGAGAGAGCGAGGAGGGGAAGCGGACGTAATTTAATTAGAGTGATGAGCACTATTAGGACGTTACAACTCCGCAAGCTCCAGTTTGCTCTGATTGTGATAAAAATGGACATCACATTTTTTGGTTTAGATACTACATTAGGTTAGTTCATAAAATAAAAATGTATTAATCATTTTGTTAGCCTATATGGAGAGTTGAAGTTTTAATGACCTGTTCACATTTTCTGTACACAGAGAATGCACACATTGACAGCATTCTCACAAGTTTCTTTTTTGCTCAAAAACAATATCTCAATAACAATATCCAATGATCTACTTGAAGTTTGCTTGTCTGTACTCCTCTCCAAAATAGAATGTTTACTGAACCGCAGTGTCCAGACAGAACAAATCAATTTCAACAGTAGTTTATGACGCCCGCAAATAGCCTACATACATTGTCTTTTATGTGGGTGGTTTAGGTCTGATCGGTTGTTTGTAATGAAGGATTATTTTGCTGCCGCCTTTTTACCATAATTACTCAAAATTTAAGTATGCCGACCCCTGCTTTTAACCCTTTCACGCGTACCATCACAAATATATGATCATTCCAGAACTGGCCCAAAAGTGTACCATCACAAATATGTGATTAGAACGTTTCATTAGAACGTTCACTTGAGAATGTCGTCACAAGGGTCACTGCCTTCTAAAGTGCTATAGTTGTTATCAACGTACCAAGAGTACCATCAGCTATTTTTTTTGTAGCCTACTGTATAGGGTGACCATATATTAGATTTTTTTTAAAAGAGGACGGGGCGGGCGGATGCTATGCCATTTTGAGTATTATAAATAGGTAGTCTCAGCTTTCTGCCGATGACAATATCTTTCTACTCTAAATATTAAGCGAGATATACTCATTTAAAGCTCGACTGTCACCAAACCATGTTGTTGATTTCTTCAAATAAATTAGAAGTTTATTTGAAGGCTAAATCATTAAAAGCTACAGAGCATTAATTCAGACATACAGTATATCCTACACATTCTCACTCCCAACTCGTCAACATATGGACACTTGGTCAGGACCCCTTGTCGTCACTTTCAAACGCACTGGGTACCCCTATAGCATAATTTTTCTACGTGCAGGGTAGTCCGATAGACTTTAATGGAAGGTTGATGCTAGATTGGATAGCCCGGAGGGACCTGGGCGGGACCCTGGGACACTATCTTAACAGTTCGGGCATGAGCCCGAGTTACGTGAACTCCTGTGAGGTTATGTTTAGGGGTTGGGAAAAGATTGATGCTAGATTAACAACCAATCACAGCAGAGCGTCCCTCCCAGGGTCCCGCCCAGGTCCCTCCGGGCTATCCAATCTAGCATCACCCTTCCATGAAAGTCTATCGGACTACCACACGTAGAAAAATGACGTGTGTTTTATAATTATGTGTGTGTGCACCTTATTTTACAATTTGCATAAATCCACGCTCAGTTGCCATGCTCAGTTGCCATATATGGAACTTGCCAATTCCATTTACAGGCGCAAACAAAGTCAAAATGGCCCAGAAAAAGCTAAATAAAGAATTATTCCTACACTGAAATCAAAGTTTTATTAGCAGATGTTCAGTCAAGGAAGAAAAATTGTAAAAGTAAAAAGGCAGGAGATAACATGCGCCGTCAATGCAGGATCTCCCGTCACACAAACTGACTAATTTTCCTATTGAACTCTATGGAAAATTAGGTCAGGAGAAACAACCCTTAAATTCCACCCATATGTACTGCATTTCTGGCAGCAGAGTGATGGTTTGAGGCTCGTTTGAGACCCTTGATGACTTACAGCCATTTAGCCAACCATGTGTTCCACACTATTCCCATGTAATTACAGCTTAAACAAGTCCCACCCCCCAATTCCCATAGAGATCCATTCACATGCAGAGAGGTTATAGTATTGCTTGTAAACGTACCTGAAAATAAGATATCAAGAGTATTTTGATGTTGTGTTGGGTCACAGACATCAGGAAGTCATGGCATGCAAAGGATATCCAACAAAATATGAATGACTTTAAGTTTATGTTAATTTGTCCAATTACTTTTGGTGCCCTAAAGGGGGGGGGGGGGGGGCTCTGTGTAAAAATGGCTACAATTGCTACACGGTTCACCCGATATGGATATAAAAACCTTCAAATTAAAGCTGAAAGTCTGCACTTTAACCTCATAGTCACTGTGCCATTTCAAATCCAACATGCTGGAGTACAGAGTCAAAACAACAAAAAATGTGTCACTGTCCTAACACTTTTGGAGTGCACTGTATATCACGAGTAGCATGGTTAGCAACTATATGTCACAATCTACAGTCAGCATCAGTTTCCATATTTATTGTACATATCACCAGGCTGATTCAGTCTGTATTAAGAGATTAAATTTTATAATATGCTAACCTATAGTTGACATAATTTTAATTAGTCAATATCATAGGTTGGCCTCTATTAACAGAATTGGTAATAGTAATTTATTCTTTTATAAATCCAACATAATTTCTATTTTATTATTTTGGAATGCATTTCATTGCGATTCAGAATAAATTTCCATGTTTCTGTGGTATAAGAGATAAAATTTTGGTAAAGTTAATTAACATGGGCCGCAAGCCAAACTCAGAAGGCAAACCTGGATGTGTTCACTTAATTAAGACTTCTGTCAGATGTTCACTTTTTCAATACTGAGGGCTGGGGGGCAAAGCCCTCTAATTATGCCCAATAACTCTCATCTCAGAGCTGGGATGCTTATTAAATCATAAATTCTTCAAAACACCATCAGACTTTATGTTTTGCATCGCATCAGAACATCTCAAATAAATAATTATAAAAGCTGAAATGCAGTAAAGCTTAACTGGATGTATAACAGAACAGTTTCAGCACAAAATCCAGGGCTTTTAGGTGGCTATAATCTTGGCCTCAATCCTGGTCGTTTACATAATGAATCCACACGTTCATTTCTATGTAGAAATGGCCTCCTTCACATGTGAGCGCAAACCTTTTTCAAACAAAACTCAGAAATGCACGACAACTGTGGTGGCTGATTAATGCTAAAAATGGTAGAAATTTGAGCAGATACAAATAACGGGAACACCATAAGACCTCACATGTGCCCACACCCTCTAGCACATCCAGTCACCAACATGCACATACACAGAAAAATGCTCAGTGCTAATTCAATGCTAACAGAGTTTATGATAGATCAAATATATTTAACAAAAAAAATTTTCAAAGTACAAAAATGTCAACTTACTCACGCATAGCCTACAAAGCGCTGTCCTTGTCCATTGAGGTTGTTACAAGTTACAAACAAACAATATTGGCTATTGTAGCACACACTAATTACACTAGCTCTATTCCAAAGCAATACTACCTAATCTTTCATAAATTATTTTATGTAACATGGCCCTGTGAATCTGAAGAGAATGTGGCCATTCAAACGTTTTGTGCCACATCAAAGTGTCAAATGGCAATCATTTATAGTGGAAATAATCTGCAATTCAGAAGTGTAAAAAAAAGACTAGATTATATGTTTGAACAATTGTCTGCATTCAGTGCTTTGGGTCTATGAAAAGCACAGCATTATTATTATTATTATTATTTTATCAGTTTAATTGGCTAAAAATTGTTCTCTCCTTCTCCACCTCAGCTGATGTGTGGTGAGCATTCTGGTGCAAAATGGCTGCCAGGTGGGTGCTACACATTGTTGGTGGTTGAGGTGAGTTTCCCCCTCATCATTGTAAAGCTTTGAGTGTGAGGCGCTATATAAATGCAAGGCATCATATTTATTTATTTGTAATATTTGTATTTGAATAGAAACTTACGTGGTCCTACAGAGCCTAGACATTCTTTTGTTCACAAAATTGTGTTCAGAAATAACATTTGTTATTATTTTACATGTTATAAGAATTATATTACTTTACTTATTTGGCTTCATCTGACCCACAAACATACAGTGGGCTACATTACTGGGGCAAACATATGTCTGGATAGGCTTGTAAAATCTAATATGCAGGCTATTTACTAGGTCTAAATATTTCACATTTTTACCTGTATTTATCCCCTTTTCTCTCTAGATTCATATGCATTAATATTGTAAATGATGTTTCTTGGTGTAAATATCTGTTTATGAATTTGAATGTTATAGGCCATGCTGCTAGAAACTTTTTTAAAAACCTGTACATTTTCTAAAATTAACTTGATAACCAACAAACCAAGTATAAACATTTATTTTCTGGAGTGTAACTTTCTGTCAACTGTTTAAAACATTAATTGAAATGATGTGTTCTTCCATGAGGCCATTTTTTGTTATTTGATATTTAAAGTTTGAATTACCACATTCTCTTCAGATGGTAAGATGGAAGATTGTTGGGACAAGTTAAATGCAATAAAGAAAGATTGGGTTGCATTGCTTTGGTATAGAGCTAGTTTAATTAGTGTGAACTATGATATTGTTTGTTGTCATTTGGCCTCATTTTGATATCAATACTTTTTTAATGGCAGGCCTAGTTTTTGAAAGTTTTAATTAATTACTTACAGACAGTGCTTTGCTTTGTAGACTAGAAATCTATATGCCTCCCCTTTGAGACCTTTCCTAAACACATTGTGATATAATTGTCAAGACCCCGGAAGAGGACTGGACCCAAATGCACGACTCGTAGACAGGAATGCCAAAACTCAATATTTATTCAATGATCAGGGAAGTCCTGAGCATGGGGAGAAAGGCAAAAGCAGTTAAAGTTCCAAGCTGGAACTGGACTCAACCGACAGGGCAGTATTGCTCCAAGCCGGAGCTGGACTTTACAGACAAGCCGGTATTGTTCCAAGCCGGAACTGGACTTTATACACTAGACAGACTGACAGACAGAGTGCGAGCGCTAAGCATACAATAAATTAAGCTTCGAACCAATACTCCTGAAGCATAGGGAGAACATAGAATACAGACAGTCCAGTAATGAAGCTGCGGGGAAGCAGTGGGAGTGGGAGAAGCCAGGGAAGGTTATGGAGACGGACAACCGGGTTGAAGGAGCAGGGGATGAGCGGGAGCGGGTAGAGCAGGACAGTGGAGCGGAGTCCAGGCAGGACGCAGGCGTAGCAGCAGGGCAGCGGCAGTGGCAGCACGGCAACAGCGACAGCAGAGGCAGGAGCGATGGCAACACCGCAACACTGGCTGTAAGCGGGCACCGCCGCAGGGTGGAATCGCAGAAACCAAAGCTGCATGCACACACGTCAGGTGGAAGGCAGGGAGACCGCAACACAGGCAGGGATTACAGACGACTGCATATCTACTGCATATCTGGCAGCAGAGTGATGATTTGAGGCTCATTTGATACCTCAGACCCTTGTTGACTTACAGCCATTTAGCCAACCATGGATTCCATACTATTCCCATGTAATTTACAGCTTAATCTAGTTCCACCCCCCAATACCCATAGAGATCCATTCAAATGCAGAGAGGTTATAGTATTGCTGGAAATAAGATATCAGGAGTCTTTTGATATCCTTTTATACAGAATCATGATGGCATCACCTGTTTACCTGTGGAATACCTGTTTACCACAGACGTTTGAGAGAATGGCAAGAATGTGCAAAGCCGTTATCAAGGCAAAGGGTGGCTACTTTGAAGAATCTAAAATATAAGACTTTTTTTATTTGTTTACCACTTTTTTGGTTTTTGCATAATTTAATTTGTGTTATCTAATAGTTTTGATGTCTTTACTATTCCAAAATGTGGAAAACAGTAAAAATAACAGAAAAAAACCTTCTATGAGTAGGTGTGTCCAAACTTTTGACTGGTACTATATTTATCAAAAGAATTGTCCAAGACAATAAATGACCACTGAGTTTTGAAAGGAACATCTCTATGTGTAAAACCAATGGTAAGATTGTATATTTATTTTGTATTTAGTAGCAGATATTCATAGTAGAATGGCGTGGTATAATGAGACAATTCACATGTTTATTTTGCATTTGAGTGAGCAGGGCTTTTCACTGCTTTTTTGGTATACGATCAGGCTATTGTTGAGTTTATCTTGTTGCTATGACGGAATTCTAATTTTATATGATGAATAAACATATTCATGAACTCACACATAGACGCTATTGTCCACTATTTTACGCACGGGTAGGTATAGTTGCAGGCAAAACTGGGTAGGGAGTTGCTTGTTAAATGGACTTGCTACAGGAAAATAGTGACTTAGAAACTCCGTATTTGGCAGAGTGGTCACGAATTGTGTACCAATAAAGATAAAACATGGAGTTTGTGGTTTGCACTGAAGGAGCAACGAATGTATCAGTTGAGCAAAATTTTGCCACCAGCGCCATGGCCATTAGGCATCTGCACAAAGGGGTTAAGCTGGGGTTCAGATCATAATTTATTACAGCATGATGAAAATAGTATTTCTATGGCATTTTGCTTTTCTCTCATCTCACACTGAGACATTATTGTTAGCTAGCTTGCTACCCAGATAGTGGGCTCCCGGCATATATGCTGTCAGGCTGCTAGCTGTTTGCACATTGATATACAGATAGCGTTGGTCCGACAGGGACCTGTTAGCGACTGGCAGAATAAGCTGGAGGACTTCTAGCTGTTTTGCAGCTTTGTTTACCAGTGGTGCAGTTCTGCAGGCATCAAAAAGGCCGGATTGGAACACCTGCAGGACCCATTAGTGTGCTGGGTGCTAGCTTCACTCCACTCGCAGACCGCTGCCAACTCACCAGATGCAATCCTCCAGCTTATTTACTACTAACATTGCCCTGCTAGCGCATTGCTGGACGAAAAACGACAAGCGTAGTCCGACTTTAATTGACTAGGTTAGTGGTCCGATACATATAGTTTGGTGGTCTGATATCAGCAGGCTATCTGGGTAAGGTTAGCTAAGTTATGTAGCTTATTAATTAATTATTCTTGGTTATAGCTCCGTTGCATGCCGTATAACCTCCTTGGTGAAGATACATCTATGTCTAATCCGTTACTACAATATCCAAAGAAATACTTATCCTTTATGAATAAATATGTCCATTGTGGGCTATAACCTCCATTGCCTAAGATAGAGGGATAGCTCTAATAAAGAAGGTATTTACATATAGCTAGCAGAGACAAGATGCATGCAAACTCATTAGCTAATGTTGGCTTTGAAAAGACGGTGAAACGCCGTCTCGCATCTAGGTGAAAAACCTGCTAAATTTGTTTGAAAGAAAGCTAGGATGTCGCCAGGCTTTACTTGGGCTAAATTGACATGCCTCTCAATCTCAGATTTCCACCCCTCTACACATCTAGATTCCGGCTTTTGCTCACTGGGGTTACATGAATCTTGAAACACCACCACATAGAGTAACCTAAATCTATGGAGATAATTAGGTTTCTTACTAATACACTAATGACTAACTTGCAAATAATACTAATCAACTAATTTACTAACGTCAGGGAATTAGAGTTTCTACTAACCTACTAATTTACTAATGAAATCTCAGTTTCCATCTGCACCTGTCTTTCGTTTCTTCTGTCCTATCTCTGAATATCTTACTGTGATTCCCTACTCACTTCACCTGCATCTGATTTCCGCATTCCTCTACCTCGTTGTGTGCACGGGTCATCTTCGATCCAGGTCATGTATAGTCTATATGTTATGTGCCAGTCCGGTCCGCATCGTATGTGTTCCCTTGTTATTGTATTATCAGCTTCCCTTATCATTTCATTGTGCTCACCTGTGAGCAATTTCCCTTCCCCACCTCTGCACACCTGTTCCCCATTTTGTCTGTCTTCCTCAGTGTATATAACCCTGTGATTTTAGTCTTTTCTTTGCGAGTTTGTCACGGTTGGTTTTTTGTGTCAGTAGTCTTACTATTTTCCTGAATATCTTCTTGAGTTGTCTGTTTGTTTTCTGAGTATCCGTTTCTTTGTTTTGTTATCCCGAGTCCATCTCCTGTCTTTATTTTATTTTTGTATTCGGTTATCGTTTTGTTTTCTTTTGTTTCCCTTTACACCTCCCTGGTTTTGGACTTCTGCCTGTGTTCTCGCGACCCTGATTTTGGACTCTGATTTTGTACTTCTGCTGTGCCTTCCCGGTTCCGACCCCAGCCTGTTCTGTGCCTACTCTTTGGACTCTGTTTTCGTACCGTTGCCCTGTCTTCCCGGTTTATGCCCCTGCCTGTTTTGTACCACGGATTGCTGCCTTGCCCCTATATTAAACTTTGGTTTTCCTACTTCCCGCCTGCTATTGGGTCTTGTTTCCCACCTACCGTAACAATTGCAATGTGTATCATATTTGTATGCACTTATGCAAGTCATTCTGTAATGTTGTAAAATTTAGGGATGGCCTGTGTCCATGAGAAAGTAAGAGCATTGGTCTATTGAAAAGCACTGAAGCAGGCTGAAAGAACATGAGTCATCTTAAAGTATTAATAGAGGTGGTATAAACATCTTAGCCTGAAAGCACATGGAGATTTCAGTTAAATATCTATGTAATGCAAGGGTTGAATAAAAATGATTGCGGTTGTTACACCTGATTACACCCGGCTTGCCAGCATATTTTCAAGGGTTTGCCGCACACTCGACTGAACCCCAAGCCATATCTAATTTCTTTCTGAATCTGTAATAGATGTTGCTAAAGGTTTGGTTCCTGAGTGGCATATCTCAACAAAAGAAGTGATACTTCCTTTAACCCAGGTTAAATCTGGAGCCAGGACCGATTTTGACCAAAATAAATTTTTTAAATTATTTTAGTTTAGTATGCTGTGAAAGATGATATTAATAGTGATTCAGCCAATTATTGTTCTTCGTATATTTATTTGCAATAAAAAATATTTCAGAGTCAACCTCAGAATGACAGGAAAGCAAAACTATTACTTTTACTGTATACCACTGACTTAGACATTTAAAGGAAACATTCACAAGAAAGCAAATCCTAAATCAAAAAGATTTTCCTTCTTAAAATCACTCCTTATGACAGTTAATAAAATAGATGGCACTGAAAGAAGCACAAAAAAATGGTTTTAGATACTGACTTAATTATATTAAGAAATAAGGTTATTTCAGAAGATAAGAAAGCCAAGGTCAACTTCTTTATTAACATAGGAGGACAAAGTTAAATTGCAAATTGATCTTGAAATGTATAGGCAGTCTAACCTTTAAGCACGTATTAAATGTTCTGGGGAGGTAGACCTAAATGGAGTCACAGCTCTTTCAAGCACTCTCCTCTATTGAAAATATAACATCAGCTTCTAAATCTCACTTAAAACTACAAAGGCCTATACATTGGTTACATTTTATGTATTGAGACCTGACTCGTAACTTGCTTAATGGTCTAACAGCATTTTTCCAACCATAGTTTTGGCCTACAACCTACTTGTTACAATTCCATTTCCCAGAGCACTACACCACATACATGTAACCCCTGTAAAACCAACACTTATTAAGCCCTTACCCTTAAACAACAGGACATTCTGCGTTTTACTAAAAGCCATTTTCCATTCATTTCCATCCAGCTATTCTTAAAAGGGTTCTTTCTCTTGGGAACGTGCTCAGTTGTGCATAGGAAATTAGTTTCAAACTTAATGCACTATTTAAAGTCTTGGGTCTCTGGAGTGGCTTTTTGCCTTAATAACATCTAGCCACATTGCCTAACTCCCTTCCCATTTAATCCCACCACATTCCTCAATCAAATGAGCCATTCTTTTAAACCACCAAATGGCCCTGTTTCTGGATCTCCCGAGAGTGCAAAGCTAATTAAGATTGAAAGATGGCCATTAAGCACTATACATTTAAATTACAGGTAGACACTGCCATTTACTGTCAGATTCACACAGTAAATTACACATTTTAAAGCTCACATTATCATGAGTTTAAATCCAGAGTCCCTCCCTATAACTCATTGTTCAGTGAAATTTCATATCTTATTTTTCCTGATAATATAATAGCCTCCCAGATTGAAAACTCCCCTGCTCCATGTTCTGAACAGTAGCCATTCTGCATATACTTCCCATCTACATCAATTCCACTATGCAGAGCTGAAGAAATTATTGAGCCCTAATGTTGCAGTTAAGGCGCAATTATAAAACCATTGCTAGCTCATTACAGTGGGGAATTAAGGCATATCCAACTTTATTTTGGAAATTTGTGACAAGAAATGGTAGGGAACCTTTTAGTTGTGAAAGTGAATAGTTTAAAGTTTCTAGTTAGGTTTTCTTTCATTATGGCCAGATCAGATCAGCTTCTTTCTTTCCCTTTAATACCAGTTCATGAAGGTCATAGGGAACTACAAAATATAAATAGAGGGCACGTCAATGCGGATATCCTCTTCTTTATTCTGGACGATGCAGAGTTGAGACGTAAACTTTTGGTTTGTATACTTGTGCTATTGCTTAAGGCTTTGCGACTACGGTCAGTGCTACGGGATTTTTTTCCCGTCCTGCAAAGGCTGCGATAAGCACTCACATGCGGTAATCTGCTAATAGCATTGTTGTTAAAGATGGGATACTGTATATTGCATTTGTTAACGCTAGGTTTTCGTGTTGCATATAGCTAGTGCGGTGCGGCACTTGGTGCTGCCCCATTTCTATGGTGCCTTGGAAGTGTTTGCATTCCTTTTTTGGCCTATATTGCATTTATTAATTATTAGTTTGAATCTATAACTGGTTTCAATTATTTTTCCCAGTAAGACGCTTTCCCCTATCTGTAAGCCTGTGAGCCTTGTTGATTGGATGTAATACTGTGAGACTGTTTTACTAATTCTGTCTCTGAAATCCTGGGTGTGTCATTTCCCCAGTGAGACTTTTTTTCCCAATCAGTAAGCGTGTGTTCCCTGTTGATTGGTTGAAGTGCTGAGAGTCTGTCTGTTAGTTCTGTCTTTGAATCTCTGGGTGTGGTCATTGCCCCAGTGGAATATTTTTCCATTGATTGGTTTGTGTAGCAGATTATAAGCGTGTGCACTCTTTTTTCTGCTCTTTTCTTTCTCCCCATTGGGATCCAGTTCACCCGTCCACTTTTGCGTCCTCGGGTGTTCTTCATTTCTGCTACAGGCATGAGCGCGTTGTGCACTGAATGTGGGGGAGCCATGGACCTGTCTGATGCTCATACCAGGTGCTACTTGTGCCTTGGTATTTTCCGATCCTTGCCCATGTTGCTTAGGCATGTCCTCGGAGATCAAGCAAGGCAGGCTGGATGCATTTATACACCAGATTCCCCCTCTGGTAGGGTGCCACCCCCTGTAGGGGTTGACGTTAAACGCAGGGGTGTCCCCTCCACTGATGGCCCACCATGTAAAAAGGGCAGGTCTGGCAGGGACACTCGTCTCTCTGCAGAGGTCACGCAGCTCCGCTCCGCAGTTCAACAACTGACTGCTATGCGTGAGACCCGTGCTGAAGCTAGATCGGCTCCCAAGCATGATCTCCCTGAAGGGCCTGAGGAGTGGAGGAGAATCTGGGCATAGGCCCGGACTTTGAGGGTTTGGACATGCTCTCCATAGCAGCTTCCTACACCATGTTTCCTCAGACTTGGACCTACTCAGTTGACCAGTCTGAGAGAGGGTCAATAGAAGGTTCGGATTTCACCGAGGCTTCATCTGACTGCTCGGCCTCTCTGAAAACAGTTCTCCTTTCGGCCTTAGCATGGGTTGTGATGTGCCTCAGGCTGTCCCAGAGGAAATGACTAAGTTCCACCGTCGTGCTCCCCAAGGGGCTTGGTTCACTATGCAAAGTGTCTACCAATTTTGTGACAGAATTGAAGTATTGGGCATGCCCTAGCTCGCCTGTAGACTGTAGAACATTTGCGTCCTTGGGCTGGACCGTATGCCTTCTGTTGAGCCCGCAATCGCGGTGCTTGTGGTATCCCCAGCGGAAGCAGTTTGGGCGGATGCCAGATGCCCTAAGCCACAGTGCAGAGTGACTGACGATCTGCTCTGTAGGTCATATGGTCATCAGCCTGTGGCTAGTGGCCACGGGCAGCCCTTGTATAGGGACCAGGGAGTCCCTAGCCATCCGGCCGCCCATGCAACGGTGTCTGGGTCGCCTCGTGACCCCATGGGTCCACCTACTCGTACAGCTATGGGGTTCAACCACCACCCCCCCAAAGCCCCCAAACATACCGCCAAACGGGCATGACGCCCCGAGGCCAGCGGTGGGGCAATTTCGATGAGATGAACTGGCGAATTGGGCGGCACTTTTTTTTTTCTTCCACAATTTCAAGGGGTTACTGCCTCCTGTTCAACCGGTGGGCCCCAACATTTTCCGGGGTCAGATTTACACACATCTCGGACCCCATTCGGTCAGGGATGCTGATTCAAGAAATTGCAGGCCTGGAGAAGGGCACCGTGTCAGTGATGCCTCCCTCTGAATGGCTCACTGACTTTTACTCCATGTATTTTCTGGTACCGAAAAAAGATGGTCTGGTATTTCCACGTCCCCTATCTGTATGGAACACCTTTGTTTCCTCCGCTTTGCCTTCCGAGGTCGGGCATATCAATTCAATGTCCTCCCATTCGGTCTTTCCCTGGCCCCCAGTGTTTTCACCCATTGTATGAACGCTGTTAAGGGGTTATGGATTCTGCCGTACCTAGACGACTGGCTGATATGTGCCGAGTTGCACGGTATGGCGCTGTCCCATACTGCCCAGACATTAGCCCATATCTCCAGTCTGGGCATCAATGTCAATCAGAGCCAGCTAGTGCCCAGCCAGTCCATCATTTATATCGGACTGTTGCTCGATTCACAGAGCATGATGGCATCCTTGCCGCCCCACCGCGTGGCCAGTATACTCAACTTAGTACGTTGATTCCGAGGAAATGCGGTCCTCGAGTTGAGAATTTTTCAGAGGCTTCTGGGCCTGATGGTGGCCACTTCAAAAGTCGTGCCTCTTGGACTCTTTGCAACCAGGCCACTTCAAATGTGGTTGAACGCCAGGACATTGCACCCCAAGTGGGACCGTCATGTTCAAATTACGGTGACGAGTCAATTTTGCCAGCTACTCTGCCCGTGGCGCGACTCAGATTTTTAACAAGAGGGGTCAGAATGGGGGCTATACCAGCGCGACGGGTGGTGGTGACAACGGACGCTTCACTCACCGGCTGGGGAGCTGTCTGTCGTCACCTACCAGCTCAGGGATTGTGGTCACGCACCGGTCGGACTACATCAATGTTCTCAAGACCTGCAGGGTACCATTACCTTATCAGCCGGTTCCTGAAGGGTACCCGGCGGCTGAGACCTGCAAGGTCCCTGGTGGCTCCCTCCTGGGATCTCCCTCTGAGAGCGCTCACGGGTCAGCCCTATGAACCTCTCGATATGGCTTTCTTTTAAGAAGGCATTTCTATTGGCAATGGCGTCAACAAGGCATATTGGTGAGCTCTGTGCTCTCTCCATCACCACAGAGTGTATGAGATAGCGGCCGGGTGACTCTGGTGTCACTTTGCGGGGCAATCCATCTTTTCTACCTAAAATTATGTCGGCATTTCATATTAACCAGCCGATTAGGCTTGCTGCACTTCACCCCCCACCAGGCGGGGAGCTGGGGGATGCACATTTGGTATGCCCTGTGCATGCGCTGCGCCGCTACGTTGAGGCTACTGCTTCCATCAGGCGCACAGGACAGCTTTTTGTTTGCTACCGCAAGTCCAAAGGAACAGCGCTCTCGGCTCAGAGCCTTTCCCGCTGGATAGTGAAGGCAATAGCTGCGGCCTATGAGGCTAGTGCTCGGCCTTTACCTACGTTTGTCCAGTGTAGGTTCACTAGGATTGTGTGGCTACATCATGGGCAGCACTGAGGGGTGTCCCTCTTCCTGATATCCGTGCGGTAGCAACTTGAACGTCCGCCTGCACATTTTCAAGGTTTTACAATGTCAACGTGGTGCCTGTGTCAGCGGTCGGCACGGCCATTCTGCTGGCGGTATGACTGTCCCTTGTGACGTGGGGTGTATAAGTCATCCGCAAGCTGTCGACCCTAATGGTTGAAGGAATGAAATAGAACAAAGGTTACGACTGTAACCATGGTTCTATGAGTTCCGGATGACCATTAGGGGTCATAGTCACTCGGGACCCTTCCAAGGGCGAGAAGGTTTGTGAGGATATCCGCGTTGACATGCCCTCTATTTATAGGGGAGGTGATGCCGTCACGCAGAGGTCATGGCCATGACGATTGTTAGGTATAAGAGTCTCGAATGCATCCGGCTGCGAGAAAGTACATTCGACCCTAATGGTCATCCGGAACTCATAGAATCGTAGTTACAGTTGTAACCTTCGCTATACAGCAGACAAACTCAAATGTGCATAACAGAAAAAAATACTTAAATAAATAGTTATGCAGATGATTATAAACTCATGCAACATAACAGACAAATACACATTTTTGATCATTGCAGGTCTTCTATGACTGGCACGTGCAACCAAGGAGGTTTGGTCAGTTTGCGTGAGGAAGATCTGAAATGGTCAAAACACTTTGCTACTTTGACTCTGTTTTATGTGTTTATATGCATCAGGGTATTATTTTATTATTTTTTTTATGTTGTGCACGTTTTGAGCAAATCTGTTTCTAATCTGCTAGTTATATTAAGATAAGAGAATTACTAATAAATTCTGCATTGCTTTCTGACATGAAAGACATGAGAGATTGATGCGTTTGATTTTAGGCTAGGAGTCCAGAGGCATGGTCCCACCTGGCCATAGGACGAGATTGCTGACCCCCTGGATGTCAATGATGGGGAAAGGAGACAAATTAAAAAAACACATAATAAAACACAGAATAAAACAAAAAAACTCTCAGAATAAAGGGTTCCAAAAGGCTCCTCAGTATCTCCATAGGGGAACCCTATCTAGTTCAAGGGTCCTTTGTCAGGCAAAATGGTTCACTCTAGGAGCTTTCACACTTTTTTACACCTACCATATAGACCAGGGTTCCATGAAGAACCGAATAGGGTTCCTCTATAGAGAAAAGCCTAAGAACCTTTTTTCTGAGAGTGTGAAGGGATTACTGGTAACAGTTGACACAAAAGGAGGAGGTGGGTTATGTGTTATACCTGTGGGGAAAAAAAACAGTTCATAAGGGTATAGGTATCGTCTGAAAATTTCTCTCCTGAACCTAAATTTTTTCCTTAAAGAAAATTCCCTGTAAAATTTAACATTGGACTTCATAACTTAATTGCTACTTTCTTGGAGTTTCTGAAACCATTGTGGCAAAACATTCAGGGAAATAGTGAGTCTATATTAACATTGTTAATATTAACACCGTATGCTTGGGCTCCATTGTGCGAACTAAACACAAATTACAACAAAGTATACAATCAACATTGACAACCAGGCAGAATCAGGTCAGTAATAAAACAGTTTGTGTATCATTGTCTATAGTTATATTTATAACTGCTTAATACTTCGTCATACAGTTTTGAGTTCTGATATCGTAAGGTCTAAGGGTAACCATTATAAATTCTATAAGGAATGTTATTCAAATGTGAAAGCTAAGTAAATTTCTGCATGACGCCATCTGCCTCCTGAATTTGGATTTTTGCTTGTATTTTTTATAGCCTTTAGTCATTATTGTGCTTATTCAACAGAACTGCATGCTGATTGCCCTTCTGATTTGGTGGAAGAAATTACCTGTGACATTCAGGCACATGAGAGAGGATGGTTTTTTCAGTCAAACAGTTGTTAAAAATGTAAAAATGTTAACCCAGCAGTCAAAAGAGCAGCTGCTGCTGTCCAGACGTCATAATACCTTTCCAGCCTACCGCTATTGTTTACAGTAAAGCAGGGTCAAGGAGGCTTCTCACCACTGGACTGCCCTGTAGGCAGTACACAGGACCTAAGTGCCCTTATTGCTTAGACAAGAGAATAAAAAGACTGTCAGTTGTCGCTCACAAGCTTTCTAGCTCTGTCATGACACCCAAAATGAAGAAGTGTCTATATTTATAGTTATGCCTATACTCATTACGGTGTAATTGCAGTTATTGTTTAAAATGTTGCTAGTGATATTTATATTTACATTTATTATTTAACATTTGCAATTAATAATATGTTCAACAATATTTTTCATGCTTTCCCCAAAATTTTCTCTCCAATTTGGCACGCCAAATCATATCTAGCGACACACATGCTGCAATCTCTACAGCCGATGCGGGAGAGTATAGACAAACACACATCCTCCTCTGAAGTTGCCAGCTGCTTCTTTTCACAGTCCATAAGCTAAGATTGCACAAATATGAGTCAGAGGAACACAGCAGCTTTAGCAAGCAGCCGCAGGCATCCGATCAACCAGCGGGGGTTGCTAGAGAGCGATGAGATGTGGATCGTGGCCAACTAAATCCTCCCCAACCGTGGCCAACACTACCACCAATTATGCATCATCCTGCAGGGCTACCGGTCACAGTTGCCACTGGTGTGGCCGGGCTTAAATCCCGGACCGTGGAACCCATCCATGTACTAGATCAGTGCTTTAACAGAATGCGCCACCTATAATCAATAATACTGACACATAGTTAAAACAATTTGTGGTGGTACAAGGTGTGCCATTCCGTGACTCTGAAATTTTAAACCTAGAGGGGTCGTTTTACTAAAGGCGAATGAGGTGTAAAGAGGATTCCGTTTGCTAAAATTGAAAGATACGCTGATTTATCATTTTTGCGGGTTAGCCTGATGAATATGCAAAACTGGGTGTCACTTTGTTATTTTGTGAAATAGTGGGAGGTGGTCATGCAAATAGATTACTTTAGCGCGTGTAAAGTGATTTACTAAGCTCGAAAGGAAGTTTGGGAAATGTATTTTTGGGTGCATTTTAGTACAAATGGAAAGCAGGTATTAAAAGACCGGAAACGCATGGCAATGGACGGACATTTGAGTTCTGAAAATGCGCTTCAGATGTCATTACAATACAGCTCTGTTTATCTACGAATATAGCCTGTAAGTAAATAGAATGGTTTGTGACTGAAAAAAGTTCAAAACCTTGTCCAGTGAATATTGCATTTATTGTTTTTCAAACAGCCTAGGCTACAGCGGATTCGCTGTGCATAAGGTTTTTTCGATAGCCTATGGTTAAAAAACGGAGATAAATGTCACCATGTTAACTAAATTGTAACCATAGCTATTCTTTGTCCTTTATATTTTTTAAATTGCAGTGACCAGGTTTCCATACTCTCAGCTTATTAAAACCCAGCTGATTTCACCTGTTATTCCATAACTGAACAAAATGATTTTAAAGAGAACTAAGCCTCTAATTAGAAATGAAAATAAATTTGCAGCACGTTACACAATTAATTCACAATTAATTTGAATGCCATTCTCTGCATGTGCGCTGCATGTTCTCTGTTTCCCCTGCTGTAAGTCGCACGTTTCACGGTCTTCCTGGGAAAGTAGATTGTTTTAAAGCATTACGCTACGAGTAAAACAGGTTGGTCACATTTCCATAAACAGGACATTATTAAACAAGGGGAAATATGCGTGAACATATGGGTTGCCAACCTGACAGCTTTATTGTATTTAGTGTCATCATTAAGGCAAAATAACGGTATTTATTAATCAATATTAGCCTACTATGCAGGTAGCCTAATGAACTTCGGATGAAGCTTGAACTTCGAGAACTGATGTTTGACACTTTCATTGCATAATCAAACGAAATTCGCTGAACAAGCAGGCTAATTTTCTGAAGCCACTGATAGCTTATTATCAGCTGTTGCAGGTGCTTTTAACAAAATTTAACCGCATATATTTTGTAAAATAACAGCCCTGTCGGGAATTACTGGGAACTCATAGGCTAATGGTTAGTCCGAATAATATTGATCATACTCCATTCGGCCTATTCCTTGATCACACTAAACACGCACGAGCATGTCTGTTTCGCCATCAAGCAATCCGCCAAGGGGGAAAAGCAGGCTTTTAAAAGGAATGGGATATGACATTTTGATTGGTTTATTGCATGTCACGCCCAAGACACACCTATAATTAATGAAGCGACTAGGTTCAGCCCATTTGCACCTTGCGCCGTGCTTAGCGCCCAAAAAACACGCCGTTAAAATAGCAAAAGTGGACTTGGACACGCCCAAAATGGACTTTACGCCATGCGCTTAGACCAAGCGCCAAGATCGCCAAGATAGAGCCCATGGAGTCAGGGGTGCCCGCAGGATTTCTTCCCGGGGTACGCAACAGAGGAGGCCAATCCATAGGCTACATGAAAACAAAGCCACTACTTAGGACTAACGTTACAACGTAATTTATCAATATATTTTGCACTCATAGGGTCGCATATTACAAGAAGTTCTAACGTAGGAGTAGGCCTAGCCTACGTTAAAGTCTGATCTTTCATCAGCAAAACCGGAGAGACCTCACAATTGAATGGAAATGTTGCGCGCCACAAGCTGTTATGCTTGTCTCGTATCTTTGATGCTCGTTGTGTACCTTTTGTGTTTGTGCGTGTGTGCTGTTAGCTCATCCTCGGCTGAGGTGTTTAGCTCATCCTCGGCAGCGGTAGTTAGCGGATTCTCGGCTGGGGAGGCTGGCTCATTCTCGGCTGGGGTGGCTAGCTCGTCTCCCGGTGGGGCTAACTCATCCTCAGCTGAGGATTGGTTCTCCGAAAGCTGATTCTCCAAATTGTTATTTTCATCCTTTTTCTTTTTCAGACTCAACAGTTCCACAATGCTGAGCTGCTTTCTTTTCTTTGACATATTTGGCTAACGTCAGTTACTGTATTTGTTTAAGTTAGTTATCTTGACTGACAAGTAAAAAGGCAACTCTAAACTTTTCCCGGTCTAAAGAAAAAGGTGATCCTCCAATCACTTTCAACGGTGTTAATGGCGGAATGGTGATCCTCCAATCACTTTCAACTGTGTCTTCCAATCACTTTCAAATGTTTGAAATATGCAAAACTGGGAAAATACAATAACCAGGCAATACAACGAAGGCAATAAGGAAATATTCCTCAACATCGTAGAAACAGAGACGCAGAGACTTTGACAATTCACGTCAGTTTTAATGGAAATACTAATTTTGCTGTTGTTGCTAAGGTACGTAGACTGCGTACTGTGCGTACAGCTGGGGGTGCCACTGCATGGAGTTTAATGGCACAATTAGATTTTTAATATTATTATAGAATGTTCCTCCATTAAGATCAATCAATTATTTAGTAACCTATTTGATTGCAATGGCTTGCAGTTGGCATTCAAACACTCAAGTCAAAAAGAGGAAATTTGGTTAATTCATTTTTGTAATGTTTATGAAATAATTAATATCCTGAAATCCAAAGTAGCAATAAAGATTTTTCATATGACAGAACCCAGAATGAACTGTTTGCAATTATCTGATACATAATCAATTTTCCTGTTAATTGCCAACCTCACAGAGCTACCAATACAAATTGTTCAGTAAATGTAGAAAGAAACTACATTTTGTCTGACAATTAATTGCAATTTACTGTATACATGAATGGCCTTGGAAATTCTATGCAGCTGTTTTGTGTGCTTCCAAACGGCAGTACTGTGCAAATGACAGTAGTAGCCTATTATAGTAACATTTCTCACTCAATCTCACGCACATGGTTGTGAAGCTTGAGTGAAAAATGTTACTATAATAGGCTACTACTGTCATTTGGACAGTACTGCCGTTTGGAAGCCCGGCATGCAGACACAATACTGTAAACAGGAAATTTGAGATCTAGCGAGGTTTCAGACGGAATGGAATGATCTGGGATTCTGTGCTCATCAAACCACGGCACAGCATGACACTTTTTTACATGACATCTGTACATCCAAGATGTGGTTATGGCCTTAGTCCTGTGTCAAGCTGCTGTTATCATCACATGCGACATATGTTTCTTGGAAACAGCCGGAGACCACTGTGCTTCTGAGAGGCCCCCAGCTGAGAGAAATGTCAGAATTCTGAGAAATGTCTGACAATGAATGGGCGTAAATATGGGAATTTAAAAAATGGGAGTATGAAGTTCCTGCACTTCTAATTAATTTATTATTGTGATATTCTCATGTCAGTGTCATTATAGTGTCTTCCCACGTTTTGCTGTGTTACAGTTTCAAGTAGTTATCCTCAGATGTGAAGTTGAACATTGACATTTTTATAGGGCTGTTTTACATGAAAATCATAGTTTTTTCTTTCCCCCAAATCAATTTTTTGTTTTATCCAATCTCCTATTTGTAATCTGTTTGGCTCTCATACGTGTGGACTGAAGAGCCCCAGATCAATATCAGTATTGATGAGTGCACGCTAAAAACCATTAGAGTAACCAGTCAAAGCTTTAATTCTTCAAGGTGAATTGATTTCATTTTCAAAGATCCATCTAGATCACTTGGAATGCAATGTCACTGTGTGTTTTACTCCAGCTTACACTGAGAAAGACATTATTTATCACCAGGAGCCTGTCCCATCTTCACACCCCAATAAAAAGCCGAGTAATGAAGCTTCTCTGTTCACCGTCAGACACACACTGCTTTATAAAGGATGGCACAATTATTTTTGACCAGTTTTCCAAAAATGCTGACAAGTTGTGGTTCAATAAAGTACCATATCTGCTGAGTTTTTTTCCCCCTCAGTGTGATATACCGCCACTCATCATGTTAAGGCCTGCTGTTTGCAGTATTACCTTGTAATCTACCATGCTTAATTACACTATTACATTTGAAATATATCTGCCAATGTCTCGCATGTCCAATTTAATAATAAGAAAGTAGTTGGCGTGGCTATACTCAGAAACGATTTCCCTCTTCCAGTGAAATGCATTTTTTACAATTTACAACCGGGCCTCGCAAGTTACTGCTGTGCCACACGATGAATTCATCGCTGTGGGCCTCAGTATATGGAATCAGCCTCACACTACACCATGAGAATCCCACAGGACCCAACATAATGTCTGGCAGCGCCGGACTAATTTTTAGTACTGCAGGCAGGAGCAAGTGGTTGGAGAATAGGCTGTGGGACAATAATATTCTTGCTACTTAAAAAAGTTACTACTTTTGTATTTTTGCCCAACGTGAGATTGCAATAAAAAGTCAATCACTACCACTTTCCTTTAACAGCAAATCATTGGGTGCACTTATTTTACATGCCAGCCGACACTCAGTAAAGTGGCACATTATGTCCTTTGCACCAGTCTTTGAGTGCTCCCTCTTAGCGAGCCTTCTGTGAATGTGAACAGATTTTGGAGCAGCAACGCAGCATTTTTGAGACATTGATCCATAAATGACATACTTTTCCTTTATGGAAACTTGACGTAGACCTATAGGAAGTCAACTGGTAGGCTGATGCAGTTTATGTTTTGAGTTGAATTGGCTACAGCACACTGTATTTCTTTTAGTTTAACCGAGGTGATTTGTCTCAAGTTATTTTATAGAGATTTGATTTGACTATGCATTTTACATAGGTCATTCTGTTGTTTTTCAGTATTTTAAGTACTGCAGCTTTTTTATGAGCTTTTTATGTTTTCAAACTACTGCTAAACTGAACGAAGAAAATATGTTGTAGAAATATGTTTATTGATCTACCCAGCATGTGACCAATTATTTATCCTGTATCAAAGTTTCTTTATGGTGAGAAATATGACTGTGGGGGTGGAAGAAGGCCAAAACTGTGCAGAAGTGGGTAGGAGCAGGATTCACAAATCAGTCACACTGCATGATCAGTGTCACTCGATAAACGCGATAAACGATAAACCTCAATCTGTAGGATTGGTCTCACTGTGCAGGACCCATCTTGCTTTATGGGATCTGTCTCACTCTGTGGGATCAGCCTCAGTCTTTGGGATCAGTGAGCAGCTTTGGATCAGTCTTGTTTTATGGGATTCGTCTCTATCCGTTGTATCAGTGATCAGTCTTGTGCTGTGGCATCTGACTCTGATAGGTATGGCTATAAACAATAGGCTCCATTGTACACCAGGAAGCTCACGTCTGAATCTAGTTTCTTTACCTGCCTGCAGTTTTAAATCCCATTAATCATTATATGCACATTGCATACTGAACAAAAAAAAAAGACATCAAAAGTATTCTTCTACATGACTTTGCAAATACTTCTGCCAGTATTAATAACAATGCACGTTGGGCCCAAGTCCGAAATACAAATACACACAACAATGTGAGCTCAGTCAAAATTATTCATAAAATTCATTAAAAATGCAGAGGCATACAGCTTGCTTATTTATTATTGAACATAAATTTGTTTGCTTGCACTTAAAAGAAAGAACGGCGGGCGAACATGCATTCCATTAAACAGAAATACACTCCCTTTTACAAATGGACAAATACACTGGCATTTAAATATTTGGCTAAATCAAGCAATAGACACGTGAACTTTCAGAGTCTGTGATGCACTCTGTGCCTTTCATCTGTCTGTTTCCCTTCCTTCGGCACAGTGCCAAGCTCACAAATTCTGTTGGAGACCTTTAACTGGAAAGTAAAAACATTAAAATTCTTTAATTTAATTTATTATCACCCTATGGAATGAGTGTGGTCAGTATTTTACTCACTATTAGTTTTTAATTTACTGTTTAATGATGGCAATCACCTGGTATAGTTTTGCCAACTCACACCACGTCAGCCAAAGCACACTTTCCCAAGCCCATATAATTTTTATGGTTATGTTTATTACCCCCAATCAACAACATTTTCTTCGTGACTTTTCACGACTGGAGAAAAACATTCTGAGAAAACATTTCTCACTGACTGGCTAAGTGACTCAGTGACCAATCAGCCGATCAGTTTCCCTCAAAGTAATGACAGTATCTCTTTTTAACAATAGGTTGTAATAGTGTAATGGTGGTGCTGCAGATTATCTCTCATTGAAACACAGGGAACCTCATAAAAAATATAAAAACTAGGGCCCGTTGATGCTGACAGTTCAGAGCAAAAATAAACGATTGTTTAACTATATTTATGTATTCTGAATAATGCATACCATATTAGGATTATTTTCAGCTTTTACCCTTAGCCAGTATTTTAAATTCCATCCAGCAATATCAAAATAATTGCCAGCTTAACAAATAAGGAACAGCAATATGAAAAAGCAATATTTTGTTAGTCAGCATCTAAAGTTACGATAGTCATTTCTTAAAGAGCATTACACTGCATATGAAATCGAGGGAAGGACATAAGAAAACTGACTGAAGCACATGCAATTTAAATAGCAGTGATCAATGTACGGCATCGATTAAGGTGTAATAACAGCAGAAGCTAGCATGTGTACTTATTAAGGGAGGATCTGTTTGCTTCACTTGCTATCAGTGTACTTTGACAGCTACCAAGTTAACGTGATGCATGATCCAACACAGGGAACAAGAATGTTGGATCAACATTGCACATCAATATGAAAATTCGTTTCCCGCTGAAACAGCCCTGGGCGATGCATCTGAGTAATGTAAGGGTCATAAACCTACAGAAGATGCCAGAGGCATTTTTAAAAGACAGGATTCAGAAATGGTACAATCATTTCTATTCCATAAGCCAAGGATTTAATTCCTGTAGTAACAGGGTTTTTTTAATAGTGCGTGAAAGGTGGATTGCTGTAACCATGGCAGAGCAGGGAAAATGACTGTTTCTTTGGGGAAAGGAGAAGGTGACCCTAGTCTTCGGTGCACAAGATTAAAAATCCCATTCCTCAGCACAGTGGCATGTTAGCTTCCTGTAAACCTGCAATAACCCACTGAAAATAAGCACAAGATTCAATTCTGTTTTTATTCTCATTAATTTCCTGAGTTTTAAATAAGGCACATTAATGGAATGTTAGCAGTGTTTCCAAAGCTCCAGACAGAAAATGAAATTCATTATTGTGTTTTGAAAAAATAACTTAAACTCCGGTCAACAAAAAACATATTTTCAAGCAATGCCAATGTGGCATACAGTGCTTATTTTGAAAAAAATTATACTTTCATACAAATTACACTTGCCATTTGTTAAATCAGTACCATTTCCAGTAGTGCATGATAGATAGGGACTCATTAAATTTACAAATAGAGTCTTTTTCATACATTACATATACTTCACATCTGTGATAATCATTGTAAACAATGATTACAGTAGGTGTACAGAACTGCTGTACATTTTTTCTAACACATCAGTGAGTTTTTTTTTTTTTTTTTACTTTCCCCAAGTGGTTTGATGATAAGACGGTACGTTTAATTACAGACTCAGATTTACAAAGGCTGCAAAGCACCAAGAAAACGGATTCCCTCACAAGGAATGGGAAACAAAGGATTTTCAAATCCTGCACTGGATTTTATCTCAAAGCTCATGGTTGACTTTGTCTAAGTTGTGGCATCGCTGACTGTTGTAATTACTGTCAAATTACTTACTCAAAGTCCTTGACCCAGTTACTGTGTGATTCTTTATCACAGCAGGCTGCTCCGAGTCAAGATTATTCTTCAAAGTTTACGGAGAGGAAAACTAGCTAATGCTATTTCACAAATACATGGAGGACACAGCCCAAAGCCATTTAGAAAGCAATAGCCCATTCCAGGAAGTGGCATTGAGCTGGCATCCACACAGATCTCAGATTCCTTTTCCCCAGCCAGATGGCTGCCGAGCTACACATTTTCAATCTAAAGCGTGAGATACTCTAGGCTTCAGGGAGGCATCCTGGAATATCTTTTTTGATTTTTTTTAAGGCAGAGATTGTTACCCTGGAGGCAACATCTATTGGTAAATATGCACTTAAATACCAGACATTAAATGTGTTGAGACTATTTACAATCCGAGACATGTCCTAGCTGCATGTTTGACCCTCCTGGAGGATTGCATTTGCTAAAGTGAGGCCAAAGCTATGAATTTCTAATGTTAGTGTTGGTGGAGTTCCCGTCCCCCTCTCTCTTTCTATGTCTTTCTTGCTAAATTTGGTACCACGTAAAATGTAATATGTATTCTTCTCCTGGATAGATAAATAAATAAATGTAGAAAATACAATTCCTGGGAAAATGCATTCAGGAAAGGAACAGAAATTTTGGGAAAGTAGTGGCCCAGAAGTCTACAGCGGTATGGATTAAATATGATTTATAGACACAAAAGGATGACCTCACTCCATTTAGTTTCTGTTCTGCTCCGGTTCTTTGAAGCCAATCACTCTAACAGTATGCAGTTGTGAAACGTGTAGTGCCTTAAGGTAATTCTGCTGGGACATCATCAAATCCCACTGGGCTAAGCTCATGCTGCTCCAGCCAGATGTCTTGTTCTCGTGACATATGCATCAGTAGCACGCGTTCACACTCAGTTTCACTTTTTAAATGTATTTTTACTTTTAATTTATTATTTATTTTTAAGATTTCACGCTCTTGTGCCACTGTTGTACCACCTGAGTGGGGAGCACTGCAGCTAAGCACATGCACTTCTGCAAGAACAGCCTCATCTGGAAGCCAGTGACTATTTTAGGCATTGAAAGCCAGACAGCATACTGCCTGAGAGATACAGTAGTGCAGTTTGAGGAGAGCTGCATCTCTCATTGATGACTACTGGTAGCCCGTAGGCTCTTGGTGGGTAGCTAAAAGCTACTTACACAGCAATAACCCCTGGTCAATTCAAACCCATCTTACCCCAGCAGGACGAAGACAGTTGAACAATTATAGTCAGCTAATGAAATGAACCAGACCAGTTCTATCAATGTCTAGGTTGTAAATTTCAGCTTAAGTCTGTGGTGAAAGCTTTTGCTGATTGAACCACTTTCACTTTCTGAAGAGTTTCT
Organism: Synaphobranchus kaupii; assembly: GCA_029718625.1. Classification (NCBI taxonomy): domain Eukaryota; kingdom Metazoa; phylum Chordata; class Actinopteri; order Anguilliformes; family Synaphobranchidae; genus Synaphobranchus; species Synaphobranchus kaupii. Next base: position 55,490,148 of record CM056383.1, on the reverse strand, counting down.
AAGTGTAGTGTGTCTGTGGCTCTCATTGTGGTCCTTCCGATCCACAGGGATCAGAAATGTTCTGTTTAAAATGAGAGCAGATACTTGGATGCAGGAGATATTGTGAGTTCAAAAACATATGTCCTCTCCCCTACTAGTGAATTAATCAAAGTTAATTATAAAACATTTCTCCCCAAGAAAAACAATTATGATAATGGTGAAATTATACATAATAATACAGGTAGAAGATGATTACTGGGAAACTGGAAAAAATAATCATTTACCATAGACAATTTGGTCCATTCTGAAGTTTATTTCTTCTGAACCCCCCTCACAATTAATTCCTGGCTATGCCACTGGGTAAACTAACAACTTGTCTCCTCAGAGTGGAAAAGATGGGACCCTTCCCCTGACCATTCAGTAAGATTCCATATACGTAAAGGCCTGACATCAGTACTGACCATTCAGTAAGATTCCATATACGTAAAGGCCTGACATCAGTACTGACCATTGAAACCAATCTTATCATATAAGAATCATTGTTAAATTGCATACAGACCAACGTTCCAGAACCTGACATGTCTACATAATGAAATAACCGGCCGTGGTTATTCAAACTTTGTGTCAATGAGGTCCAACTCCAACTGATGGGATGTTGGAAAAATGTCACACAAAAAAACATCTTTATATTTGATTTTAGACATATGCTAAAACTCAATTTTAGGACAACATTTATTTAACATTAAACAGGAACACTGGTATTTTGTAAACATCCAGCTTAAGAGACATTGAGTTTCTCACAGTCCTGTAAGGCAGTGACAAGGCGTCAAGCGATGCTCTTAAGGTTAATTAGAAAAATTATCTCATCATCAGAAAACAAATGGATCCGAGAAGTCCCTCTGCAGGCAGACATGCTAATCTATGGCAGGTCTGTTCCAGGTACACCTGCGATTCATCTCCGTCACTCCTCTGACAGCCCCCTGCAGGCCAGTGTGAAGTCCACCTCAGTGCAATGAATGGATTACTAATGACAACAGTGGAGCCGTAGGCCTGGCCGGATTGTGCAGCCTGGCTGAGCTCCTCTTTCCGATCTCCAGATCACTCACTGAGAGAGTAACCCCAATGGTGTAATCCTGATGGTGTTTGCATGGATTTATCAAGCATATAGCATATAATCAGCATATAGTCTATATAGTCATATAGTTAATGTTCATAAGGTTCATGATAACAGTACAACCTAAAAGAGATACAAATCGTAAGTCTCCTGCTCAGGTCTGTATAAGATGAATTTTTGGGCTGTACAAAAAGAAGAAGCTTGTTACGAACCAGAAACGGGACGAACCCAAGTGCAACGACCAGGAGACAGATTCACAAAGAGGGTGTTTAATAAATTAAGTGTTGGGGTAGTCCCAACACTGTACAAGAGGGGAAAAAACACGATATCACACAGGAACAGTATGTAGCCCGGGACGGGCTGCTCCAAGCCGGAGCTGGACTGGCAGGCCTGGAATGTTTCGTTCCCAAACCGGAACTGGACTGGACAGGAACTGGACCGGGAGGTCCACACCGGAATCTGGGTCTGGAACAGTTTTGTTCCAAACCGGAACTGGACTGGACTGGAACTGGACCGGAAGGTCCACACTGGAACACGGGTCTGGAACGGATTTGTTCCAAACCGGAACTGGACTGGACTGGAACTGGACCGGGAGGTCCACACTGGAACTGGGGTCTGGAACGGATTTGTTCCAAACCGGAACTGGACTGGACTGGAACTGGACTGGACTGGAACTGGACCGGGAGGTCCACACTGGAACAAGGGGTCTGGAACGGATTCGTTCCAAACCGGAACTGGACTGGACTGGAACTGGACCGGGAGGTCCACACTGGAACAATGGTCTGGAACGGATTTGTTCCAAACCGGAACTGGACTGGACAGGTAGGTGCGAGACTCACACCTGGACTGGAATTGCTGGGGAGCGGCTCACTACGGCAGGACAGGAACTGGACCGGATTGACTGCACCGGTACAGAACAAAAACAAAAGGTAGGGTTAGTGCAAGGGAAGGCACGGGAATGACCGGGAGGTTCTCACGGAGGTGCAGGGTTTGAGAGGGAGGTGGTTGGTGAAGCACGGCAGAGATGGGTGGTGTGGCGTAGCTGCGGTAGGTCCGGAAGGAGCTGACTGTCTCCAGAGCTCCAGGAGCCGGTGCCGAAGAACTCGTTGGCTTCTTCGGTCGGACAGGAACAACTGGAGGGTAGCCAGGTAGCAAGCTCTCCCGGAGCCTACACGAGCTGGAGGTGGAGGTACCGCAACACACACAACGATAACGGGGGGAAACGAACACTGCCACGGGTGAATGGGAGCTGGGTTAGATGGAGGAGAAGGGAAACAGGTTAGCTGCATGCACGACAAGAATTGACGGGGTGGTTAACTACCAGACTGTAGTTAGGAGCCGAACCCAAGCTGCACGGGGATAATATTCCCCGACCAAGCGAGTAGTTCTCTTTAACACGACCAGGAAAACAACGAGCATGAACACCGGGTGACGAACGTTAACGAACTGGCGCCGACTGGCAGCCAGCCGAAGGACTAAATAGTGAGGTTAATAATAGAACTAAACAAGGGACAGGTGTGGAAAATCAGCAGGAGTGATTACAAGACACCAGGTGAGGGAATGCATGCAACGAGGGGGGACGGAGTGAAAAGGCGGAAGTGAGACAACCAAACGAACAAGACAGGGAAGGAAACGCCCAGACCGCAGCAGCGGGGAAAACACGGACAAAAGGATCCAACATGACACGGAGGGAAAACAGGAAAATACAGAAAACGAACAGGAAGGGAGCGGAACATTACAGTACCCCCCCCCTCAACGTACGCCCCCTGGCGTACCTGGCGGCCTGGTCTTAAGAGGGAAGCGACTGTGGAAATCCTGGATCAATGATTGATCCAGGATGAGGCTCCTGTGGAGCCACGACCGCTCCTCAGGACCATACCCCTCCCAGTCCACGAGGTATTGAAAGCCCCGACCTTTACGGCGGATGTCGATGATGTGGTCCACCGTGTAGGCCGGGGCGTTGTCGATGACCCGGACGGGTGGAGGAGGGAGGGTAGGGGCACTGAGGGGGCTGGAGGCGACAGGCTTGATCTGTGACACATGAAAAACGGGGTAGACCTTGAGGGAGGAGGGGAGGGAGAGTTTAACAGAAACCGGGTTAATGAGACAAACAACAGGGAAGGGACCAATAAAACGGGGCCGAAGTTTTTTAGAGGAGGAGGGAAGGGAAATGTTGGAAGTAGAAAGCCAGACCTGCTGACCGGCTCTGTACTTAGGGGCTGCGGTCCTGTGCAGGTCCGCCAGACGTTGGGAACGGGCATTCGAGCGCAGGAGTGCGGTGCGTGCAAGTCTCCACACGCGTTTGCACTTGAGGATGTGGGATTTGACGGAGGGGACTGCTACCTCAGCCTCCTGGGCCGACAGGAGAGGAGGTTGGTAGCCTAATGAGCACTCGAACGGGGACAACCCTGTAGACGCACTCTTAAGAGAGTTATGGGCGTACTCTACCCAGGGAAGAAAACGGCTCCAGGAGGCGGGATTGCGTGCAGTGACGCACCGCAGGGCGGCCCCCAGGTCCTGGTTCGCCCTCTCTGCCTGGCCGTTAGACTGGGGATGAAAACCAGACGACAGACTGGCCGAGGCCCCCAGGGCTACACAGAACGCCTTCCACACCTGGGAGGAGAATTGGGGCCCACGGTCCGACACAATGTCGGATGGGATCCCGTGCAGCCTGACCACATGAGACACCAGGAGCTCCGCAGTTTCGAGGGCGGACGGGAGCTTAGGGAGGGGAACAAAGTGAACCGCCTTGGAGAACCGGTCCACAATTGTCAGAATGACGGAGTTGCCTTCTGACAATGGTAGACCGGTGACGAAGTCTACGCCAATGTGGCTCCAAGGACGGCCCGGAACAGGGAGGGGAAGGAGAAGACCAGAGGGAGGCTGGTGGGAAGCCTTGCTCCTGGCGCACACCGCGCAGGCCAGGACAAAAGCACGGGTATCCTCCTTGAGCGTGGGCCACCAAAAACTCCTCCTGACGAGGGTGGTCGTTCTGGCAACACCTGGGTGGCACGCCAGACAGGAGGCGTGAACCCACTCAAGGACCTGGGAGCGGACGGGGTTGGGAACAAACAGGGAGGAGTTAGGGTTACTACGGGGGTCAGGGTGGGAAGTCTGGGCGGACCTCACAATCTCCTCAATCCTCCACGAGACCGCAGCCACCATACAGGAAGCCGGTAGAATGGACTCGGGGTCAGCAGGACTGGAGGGAAGGGAAAAAACACGGGATAAGGCATCCGCCTTGATATTGCGGGAACCGGGGCGGTAGGACACAGAAAAATTGAATCGGGCAAAGAATAATGACCACCTCGCCTGTCTGGCATTAAGCCTCTTAGCAGATTTTAAATAAATGAGGTTTTGGTGGTCAGTTAAAACAATAAAGGGGTTACCTGCCCCCTCCAGCCAGTGGCGCCACTCCTCAAGAGCCAGCTTGATGGCCAGAAGCTCCCGATCCCCGACATCATAGTTCCGCTCGGCGGAGGACAGCCTCCGGGAGAAGAAAGCACAGGGATGGAGCTTGTTGTCCAAGGCGGCTCGTTGGGACAGAATGGCCCCCACGCCGGTGTCGGAGGCATCCACCTCAATCGTAAATTGGCGGGTAGGGTCAGGGTGACAAAGAATAGGGGCTGAGGAAAACCGAGTCTTAAGGCGTTCAAACGCGAGCTGAGCCTCGGAGTTCCAACAAAAAGAAAAAGCAGTGGAGGTGAGTTTGGTTAGGGGAGCAGCAATGACACTGTAATTACGGATAAATCTACGGTAAAAATTGGCAAAACCAAGGAACTGTTGTAGGTGCTTACGAGAGGTGGGTTGGGGCCATTCTGTCACCGCCTTGATCTTGGCAGGATCCGCCCGGATGCTGCCCTCCTCGATGATGAAGCCGAGGAACGGGACTGAGGAGACGTGGAAGGAGCACTTCTCTGCTTTGACAAAGAGCTGGTTTTCCAGCAGACGCTGGAGAACCTCCCGGACATGGAGAATGTGCTCCTGAGGGGACTTAGAAAAAATCAAAATGTCATCGATATAAACAAACACAGTTTTCCCCAACAGGTCTCGCAGGACGTCATTTACCATGCCCTGAAAGACTGCCGGGGCGTTAGTAAGGCCGAAGGGGACCACTAGGTACTCGTAGTGGCCCAACGGGGTATTGAAGGCAGTCTTCCATTCATCCCCCTCCCGTATACGCACCAAGTGGTACGCATTACGGAGGTCGAGCTTTGTAAAAATGACGGCCTGCGAGAGGGGTTCAAATGCAGTATTAATAAGGGGAAGAGGATATTTGTTGCGGATGGTTATTTGGTTTAGCCCTCGGTAGTCGATGCAGGGCCGTAGTGAGCCGTCCTTTTTCCCCACAAAAAAGAACCCAGCACCAACAGGAGAAGAGGAGGGGCGGATGATGCCCGAGGCGAGGGACTCATGAATATACTCCTCCATGGAGAGTTTCTCCGGGCCCGACAGACTGTAGAGACGACCCGACGGGAGCTTGGCTCCTGCCAGCAGGTCGATACAACAATCGTAGGGTCGGTGAGGAGGTAGGGACAGAGCGCGTGATTTGGAGAAGGTGAGGGAGAGGTCGTGATATTGCTTGGGGACGTTGGACAGATCGGGTTCGGGTAAGTTGGTGCTGGAATTCTTGGACCCCGGAGGGGGGAGAGCGGAACGGAGACAGCTAGCCAGGCAGTGGCTGCTCCACGCCAGGATACGACCGGCTTGCCAGTCGATATGAGGGTTGTGAAGGCGGAGCCAGGTCTGACCCAAAACTATGGGGGATTGTTGCGAATTAATGAGCAGAAGTTGAATACTCTCCCTATGATTGCCGGATAACACGAGCTGTACGGGAACGGTGGAGTGGGTGACTAACCCCAGACTTCTCCCGTCTAACGCAAAGGCAGTGATGGGAGAGGGTAGTAGATCCGTGGGGATGCCGGCCCTCCTGGCGAAGGTGATGTCCATAAAGTTGGCGTCGGCCCCAGAGTCGATAAGGGCCGACGAAACTTCGGACTTGTCCCCCCAAAGGAGAGTGGCCTTGAAGACCAGGCGATTCTGAGCTGCATGGCAAGGTATGATTGGGCTCGTCAGTACGCCCAGTTTTACTGGCGAGCCTATTCTTTTGGGCGAATGGGGCATGAGGCGATCTGGTGGCCTGGTTTGCCACAGTAAAAACAAGATCTTGATCGCAGGCGACGTTGGCGCTCTTCGGCGTTGACCGCAACTCTGCCCAGTTGCATGGGCTCTTCCTCAGAGACACCAGACGCCGCCCTGGATCCAGAGGCAGAAGGGTGCGAGCGAGTGTGTTGTTGATGTTGATGCTGATGACCGGAGTTCCCCCCTCGCTCACGGGACCGGATACGGAGTCGGTTGTCAATAGCGATGGCCAGGCTAATAAGGCAATTGAGTGACGTTGATTCCTCACGGGTGGCAAGTTGGTCCTTTAATTCTTCGCTAAGCGCCTGGCGGAAAGCCCCCTGAAGGGCGGTATCATTCCATCCGGACTCCGCTGCGAGGGTACGGAATTGTATTGCCATTTCCGCGACACTGCGGCTTCCTTGACGGACCCGAAGTAGGCGTTGTGTTGCGTCCCGCCCACAGGTAGGGTGATCGAACACTCGCCGCATCTCAGCAGTGAAGGCGGCGAAGTTGATGCAGAGCGCGGCTTGGCTGTCCCAAATGGATGTAGCCCACTCCAGGGCACCACCTCCCAAACTGCTCATAATGAAGGCGATCTTACATGGGTCGGAGGCGAAGGAGGAGGGCTGCATCCGGAATACAATGTCGCATTTCATCAAAAATTCGCGACACTTTCCCAATTCCCCGCGGTATAATTCTGGGTGTTGAACGCGGGGCTCACGGAGAGAAGTGGGCACAGAAGGATCCACCGGCGGGTCCGGCGCGGGCGGTGTAGGGCCCACAGGAATACGCGGAAGCGGCTGGTGAAGAGCTAGCTGTGCTACTTGCTCCGTGATGACCCTCAGCACCTCCAGCACGTCATCCAAACGTCGGCCCTGTTGGTCGCTGACCGCAGTTTGGCAGGAGAAGGCGTGGCGAATTTGCTCTAGGTCGGCTGGGTCCATGATTTTTGGCCAGTTCGTTCTGTTACGAACCAGAAACGGGACGAACCCAAGTGCAACGACCAGGAGACAGATTCACAAAGAGGGTGTTTAATAAATTAAGTGTTGGGGTAGTCCCAACACTGTACAAGAGGGGAAAAAACACGATATCACACAGGAACAGTATGTAGCCCGGGACGGGCTGCTCCAAGCCGGAGCTGGACTGGCAGGCCTGGAATGTTTCGTTCCCAAACCGGAACTGGACTGGACAGGAACTGGACCGGGAGGTCCACACCGGAATCTGGGTCTGGAACAGTTTTGTTCCAAACCGGAACTGGACTGGACTGGAACTGGACCGGAAGGTCCACACTGGAACACGGGTCTGGAACGGATTTGTTCCAAACCGGAACTGGACTGGACTGGAACTGGACCGGGAGGTCCACACTGGAACTGGGGTCTGGAACGGATTTGTTCCAAACCGGAACTGGACTGGACTGGAACTGGACTGGACTGGAACTGGACCGGGAGGTCCACACTGGAACAAGGGGTCTGGAACGGATTCGTTCCAAACCGGAACTGGACTGGACTGGAACTGGACCGGGAGGTCCACACTGGAACAATGGTCTGGAACGGATTTGTTCCAAACCGGAACTGGACTGGACAGGTAGGTGCGAGACTCACACCTGGACTGGAATTGCTGGGGAGCGGCTCACTACGGCAGGACAGGAACTGGACCGGATTGACTGCACCGGTACAGAACAAAAACAAAAGGTAGGGTTAGTGCAAGGGAAGGCACGGGAATGACCGGGAGGTTCTCACGGAGGTGCAGGGTTTGAGAGGGAGGTGGTTGGTGAAGCACGGCAGAGATGGGTGGTGTGGCGTAGCTGCGGTAGGTCCGGAAGGAGCTGACTGTCTCCAGAGCTCCAGGAGCCGGTGCCGAAGAACTCGTTGGCTTCTTCGGTCGGACAGGAACAACTGGAGGGTAGCCAGGTAGCAAGCTCTCCCGGAGCCTACACGAGCTGGAGGTGGAGGTACCGCAACACACACAACGATAACGGGGGGAAACGAACACTGCCACGGGTGAATGGGAGCTGGGTTAGATGGAGGAGAAGGGAAACAGGTTAGCTGCATGCACGACAAGAATTGACGGGGTGGTTAACTACCAGACTGTAGTTAGGAGCCGAACCCAAGCTGCACGGGGATAATATTCCCCGACCAAGCGAGTAGTTCTCTTTAACACGACCAGGAAAACAACGAGCATGAACACCGGGTGACGAACGTTAACGAACTGGCGCCGACTGGCAGCCAGCCGAAGGACTAAATAGTGAGGTTAATAATAGAACTAAACAAGGGACAGGTGTGGAAAATCAGCAGGAGTGATTACAAGACACCAGGTGAGGGAATGCATGCAACGAGGGGGGACGGAGTGAAAAGGCGGAAGTGAGACAACCAAACGAACAAGACAGGGAAGGAAACGCCCAGACCGCAGCAGCGGGGAAAACACGGACAAAAGGATCCAACATGACACGGAGGGAAAACAGGAAAATACAGAAAACGAACAGGAAGGGAGCGGAACATTACAAAGCTGACATCACATTTTTGTAAGGAGAGCACACACCCTCTTAAAATGATAGCAGGGATGTGTGGGATTCCCATGGGGAAAACAACAGAGGGAAAACATTTTGATATGCTTGATATTTGTAATAATAAGTGTGTATAAATTAGTTGGATTCATTAAAGTGAATGTGATCCCCTGTGGCGTTCCGTCATGTCACTGTTACTGGTAGCTCATGAATTTCCTTATTACTAAATTTACTTACTACTCATTACTATTTAACCTGTAATAAGTGATGTCTTGCCAATTGTTCTTGTTAGCTAGATAACCATTTTCTATTTGAGGAAAACAATTTTCTTCATTTGGATGGGATTATTGGCTAGCTGGTAGGCCATATTAAAAGAATATTTTCATTTTTAAGATGTTTAAGATCTAAATGGTTAATTGGTGTGAAAATGAGCCAACTGGCTTTTTCACTCCACCCCGGTCTCCTCGTCTGAGGAAGAAACGACGTAGCGCACAGCACAGACGTGTGGCGTTTAATTTTTTTGTTTCGTTTTGCTGGTTTAATTTAATTGTCACTAAGCACCCTTTCAATCGTTATTGTGCATACATTTTATTTATAGCATTCTACAACGTTAACAATGTGGTACCCATTGTTATACATCTTTGTTTTGTACAATCTTACCATTTGTTTCTGTAAAATCATGCACACGTACGGCCGTGTACAAATTAATTGAATCACTGGCTCATTTTTTTTATTTAATGTGTTTCTATGCCTACCATTTCTTCTTGTAAATCTTACCCTGTAAATCTCTCCAAAAAAGTTATTGCGGCTAGTTTTCATTCTCTGTGCATTCATTTCCAGTGATCTGTGTGAAATTTGGCTTCAGGTGGATGGATTATTGCGTATTGCATCATCCCAATCTAGCGCAGAACAAAAATAATGAGGGCAAAATCAGGAAATCAGGAAATGGAGGAATCCAACAGAAGTAGACGAAGCTAATTCACAAAATGAACCAGTAAGAATTCAAGAAAATGAAAATAGATAAACTTGCGGAATACTTGCAGCATGGGAAAGCATGGTGATTATACATTAAGACCTGTATGAAGAAATAGTGTTTAATTTGCATAAGCATGAGCATAATTGTAACTAACCCTAAGGTAACAGTGTGTTTGACATGTGACTAATGAGGTACTCTGTCAATATTGGCATAACTACAAAGATATTGTATCTCCCTGTTCATCATTTAGGCTATATTGAAAAGTTCAGTAATATATTTTTTCACTGCCTGATTGTCCCACTTTGTTATTATGATACAATTTTTTTTAATTTTTTGATGGATATGGTTCTAACATTCCAAACGTTTATAATACATTTTAATTTAGGCAACTACGAATATTTATTTTGTGGCAGTTTCATTTCTAAGCTGAGCCGGATATTTACCACCTTTACTATATTGATACAATGAAACAAAAAAAATGTGTTTACCAATGTAAAATAACGTTAAATCTAGAATACTGACCAATTCTTACTTCATTGCCATAATGGGTCTTTGCCTTGTATTAATATTGTAAATCAAATACTGTCCTCGCAATATTATTAAGGAGTTGATAGGAAGAGTCTCTGTTCAAGGCGGCATAGAACATAAGACTCTGACACCTCTGAATCTTCTTACCTTGACCTTTCCAAACAACCGTTCATGGCCTGACATTAACGGAAAATTCAGACACAGTATTGCAGACCTATGAAAAGGCACAGACAGAACCATTCATTACCAATGCACTTCCTGACTCTTCACGGCCTGGTATTCTCTCCAGGAAGCGTTTGTTTGATCACTTAGTTCGGGGATATTTTTGTCAGTTTAATTTTTCATCTATCCAGACATTCACGCAGGAAGATTAGAAAATGTGATTTTATAATTGTCGGCTTTATTGTTCAATTAAAGCATCTGCCTCTCAATTCCAGAAGATTGTGAGTCATTTGAGGAAGGTGCACACTGGTGCAGGATATGAATGTGACAGTTTGCAAGCATACAAATACATACATCCATCGATTAAACTTCATTTCATTCATAATGTATTTGGTCTATATTTTGTTTAAAATCTAATCAGATTAAATGCTGTTTTAATCCAATTTGATAAGAACAGATATTCAGTTTCAGACTTCCTTTAGCCTCATAATCTTCATATCATTGACAGTAGTGATGATTTAGTTATGGGAGTGGATTCTGGGTCACAAAAGTACATCCTGACCTCGAAAAAATAAAAAAAGTTGTGTTTTCTTGGCGTGGATTGAGGTACTTAATACGTCCATCTGACATACTGATTGGCTGGCACATCAAAGCACAGAGTGGGCAGGGAAAAAATGTACCCAATGTGTATTTTTAACCTGCTAAAGCAAAGAGGGGTCTAGCTTCAAAGCTGTGACTGACTCCACAGACTAGACGGCAGAGCTCTCATTGAAAACCAATTATTTCCATTGGGAGACTTTTGAAGTGAGGGTGTGAATGTGACTGAAGTTCATTCTCTGCATTAAGAAAATTGGCTCTGAATTCCAGTTTCAGTTGAACACTGCTACAGAACATAAAATAGAAACTAGAATTGAATTTTTAACTTGAGTGGAATTATTTTGTATGTACGTACGTATGTACAAACCCTAATTCCAAAAAAATTGAGACAACTTTGTAAAATGCTAATAAAAGCAGAAAGCAGTGATTTTTAAATTCTCTTTTACATAGGCCTATATTTAATTGAAAACAGTACAAAGACAATATATTTTTTAACATTTAACATTTTACCTTATCAACTTTATTTATTTTTTTAAATATACGTTAATTCCGAATTTGATGCCTGCAACACATTCCAAAAAATTTGGGACAGGGGCAACATAAGACTGGGAAGGTTGTGGAATGTTCAAAAAACACCTGTTTTGAACATTCCACAGGTAAACATGTGAATAGGTAACAGGTGATGCTATCATGACTGGGTATAAAATGAGCATCCACGAAGGCTCGAGCGTTTACGAGTTGAGGTTTGCCACTTTGCAAAAAACTGCTTGAGTGAATAGTCCAACAGTTTCAGAACATTGGGCCTCATTTATCAATATGGTCATAAAAAGAGCGTATTTGATGGATCCAATCCAACTTGCGTACAAAATTCTTATGTGTGATTTATTGAAAGTGAAATTTCCCTAAATATGGCGATCAGATTAGCACGTATGATAAATGAGGCCCAATGTTTCTCAATGCACGATTGCAAGGAATTTAGGGATTTTCACCATCTGCCCCCCCAAAGCCAAATCCGGAAAAAATTAAATCCGACAATATGATGTCGACGCCCGTAGCGCAGTCAGTAGGCTAGCCTATTAGAGCTACAGATGACTCGGCCAATCATAAAAATGCCACATCGAAGTAATATATTTCTGTAATATTTGATTGGTTGGTTTGGCCATATAAAACACAGTGAGAGAGAGAGAGATCAGTTTCTTTGATCAATCTATGCTGTCTCTTCTTGATAACACTGTAACTTACGCATTGCTTAGGATATAATATTCGCTAGCCTAGCTTACTCAGTGGCGAGAGTCTGGGAGATTTGATTTTAAATAGATTGATTACATGTTGCATCTAGCCTAGTTGTTTAGATTTACAGTGGTCCTAGAAAGTTTGTCAACCCTTTAGAATTGTCTGTATATCTGCATAAATTTGATCTAAAATGTGATCGCATCTTCATCTAAGTACTAAAACTTGATAAAGTGAACCCAGCTCAACAAAAAACACAAAACACATTATTCTTTTATAATTTATTTATGGAGCAAAATTATCGAACGTTAAATGCTTTGTTGGAAAAAGTATGTGAACCCTTGGATCATACGTATTTTTAAAGTATCATATTTAATATTTGGTCACATATCCTTTGCATGCTGTTACTTCCTGAAGTCTGTGACCCATCAATATCAAAAGACTCTCGATATCTTTTTTTCAGGTACTGTTACAATTACTATACCTCTCTGCATTTGAATGGATCTCTATGGGAATTGGGGGGTGAGACTAGATTCAGCTGTAAATTACACTGGTACAGTATGGAACACATGACTGGCTAAATGGCTGTAAGTCATCCCCAAACCATCACTCTGCGGCCAGATATGGAGTAGATGTGGATGGATCACTGCAAGGATTATTTCTCCTGAATCATTTTCCTATAGAACTCTATGGGGGAAAAAGTCAGGAGAAGAAACCCTAAAAGTGATCCATCCACATCTACTCCATATCTGGCCGCAGAGTGATGGTTTGGGGCTTTTCCAAGCTGTTTAAAGGCACAGTCAACTTAGTGTATGTAAACGTCTGACCCACTGGAATTGTGATATAGTGAATTAAAAGTGAAATAATCTGTCTGTAAACAATTGTTGGAAAAATTACTTGTGTCATACACAAAGTAGATTCCTAACTGACTTGCCAACTGTAATGGGGCGTGACGTGTGAGGTGGGAGGAGCCAAACGCAGCAAGGGGATTCCTCAAGCCCTAAGGCCACTAAGGCGGGATACCCCGCAGGGAGGAGACAAGACAACGAACAACGAACACGACTTACAGACGCTACTAACCGGCTCACTGTCACACGCCAATAAGTAGAGCATAAGGACAGGTCTCTGAATAGCCAGAAATAATACGCGCCCTGTCTCGGAAACGAGACGCATAAGAATGGGCGAGTAGCGTAATGGCAAAAAATAAACAGATAAACACTGCAAAAATAATAAGATCAAATGAGGAGGCGAAAGGAACAGATCCAACATTCCAAGGCTACTCTCAGACTCATGGTCATACACAAACATGTCCACAACATCGCCCAATCTTCCCTATAGGAAGACATGCACCGAAAGACGAAACAGAACAGCAGTTCCGAACAAAATCGTCAAAACTCCATGTAAGGAGAACGGTACCGAAAGGAACGAACAGGACAGGCTGCGCCGGACATTTACCGGCTAAAGACCAAAGCGAGATTAGCTGAAAATAAAACGCCCTGCCTCTCTATGATGAGGAATATAACGAGGCGAACAGGAACAGAGATTTAACGTTCCATGGCTAGTTAATAGGCTCGCAGTCAAATGCAGAAAACAAAGAGGTAAACACCCGATCTCCCAGGAGAGAGAAACATTTTACAGGTGAGCCGACGGAGCACCGTCGTCCCATAACTTTACTATCCAAAATGACTAACGCAAGCTTAATTTAAAAACACACGCCCTAGCCTCTCAGTAAAAGAATATGTAACGAGGCGAAGGAACAGAGCTAACATTCCAAGGCTATTTTCAGAAACACGCAGTCACACACAAACATGTCCACAACATCGCCCAAGCTCCATATAAGGAGAGAAACACCTGGAGAACGAACAGAACAAGTTCCGAACAAAATCGTCCCGCAGGTAAAAGGGCGAACAGGACAGCTGCCACAAAAGACCAACACAAATTTAATAGCACACACTGCCTCTCAATATAACAAAGAAAACCCTGAATCCCAACAAAGGGGAACGTAGTCCACGATAAGGAGACAAAACAGGGAACAAACGTACCGAAGCTACTAACTGGCTCACGAGATGAGTAACTAAAAAGTCAAAAAACAAGAAATAAGCCCTGCCTCAGCAATGAGACGATAAAATAGGCGAGTAGCCCAAATGGTACGAATAACTAATACCAAATAAATAAAGCCCTAAAATCAGTACGATAAAAATGCCCTGTCTCTTAGTAAAAACCTACTATATAGATACATACAAACAAACAGAGACTCCTCTCGCCTTCACGGAAGAAAGCAGACAGAGGGAGGAGAAAGAGACATGGAAAGGCAAAAATCTAGGCAACGGACTAACAAGGAAAAAACCAGGAAGCGAGGACCGAAAAGAGCCAGGGGGGAAGAGTCCGAATAACTACATCCACATAGGCAGGTAAGCCAGGGGGGACGAGTCCTAATAGCTACTTCCACATAGGCGAGTCCTGCATAACTCCAATGAAACACTACGGAGCAAAACGGTCTCCTTAAAAAGCCTAGACCAAAATAATACTGACTTAAAATACAAAGGGCTGAATAATACCACACAGAAAACAGCACAATACACCACAACAAACAATCAATATAGAAGCCCCGATAGAAGGAAACAGAAGGCTTAAATAGCTCTGTGACCACGCACAGGTGTAAACGCTAACAGAAGCTCCGGAAACTCAGCAGGGCGGAGCAAGCATCTACCAAAAGGGCAGCGCCCTCGCGTGGCCACTGAGGAAAACAGTCGCATAGGGAAACAGGGTTAAAAACCATGACACCAACACTATAGTTTGCTAAAATGAAATTTCTGGAATGGTTAAAAATGAGTTGTAATGACTTCAACCTAAGTGTATGTAAACTTCCGACTTCATCTGTGTATATAAATATATATATATATATATACTGTATATAAATGAAATGATGAGCCAATTACAGTACCTTAGTTTCACATGTAAATCGAAAATAGCACAAAGAGACTGAAATGATGAAGGAATATAGCTCATCTTAGAACGAGCGTATATTTAAAAAAACAATAAAGTTGATTAGTTAAAACATAAAAAATCTTGTCTTTGTACTGTTTTCATTGCTTTCTGTTTTTATTTACATTTTATACACTGTCCCAACTTTTTGGGAATTAAGGTTTGTACAAGGAATAATCTTTCACTTTAAAGACAGGCACCGATGTGGATGAAAAAGATGAAAATGTTTACCATCTTTCTTCTAAAAAAAAAAAAACATTCACATTTCTGTGACACAACCATCCATTTCCCCCTGATAACACTGATATGGACTCTCTCATTATACAAATATGCCATACATTATACCAGTATCACAAACAAACACGCATTGGGGCACAAATTCTTTGAACGATGAAGAACCCATATGTTCTACCTTCTGGTAGTCTCATGGAGGTGCAAAGCAGTTACCGCCTACCTATTCAATGCACAGGTATATTGCCATGTCAAAGCTGGACTTTTTATACCACAGAGCTGTTTGCCATTGAAATGCATGTAAAATACTGTGATTCTAAAACTAGTTACCACAGATTAAAAATATATCTTCAGTATAACCATTCATTATAACAAATTTCAGAATTCTTTTCATAATGCACTGGATTTACATAACTCTGGATAAACATCAGGGATATAATAGGTTGATTACATTTTTTTAATGCTAACAATCAGGGCCCTGTTCAGTGTAACTGGATTGGGCTTTGTCCTTAACTTTAAGTAGACTTAAAAATATCATTGTGCCCTTTCTCTGCCAAAGCAACGCAAAGCCCAATTGCAGGCTTATGAGTAATTATGGGCAACACTGTTGCGTATCTGTGTACGGG
This sequence comes from Synaphobranchus kaupii, assembly GCA_029718625.1. Classification (NCBI taxonomy): domain Eukaryota; kingdom Metazoa; phylum Chordata; class Actinopteri; order Anguilliformes; family Synaphobranchidae; genus Synaphobranchus; species Synaphobranchus kaupii. The sequence goes on along the minus strand of CM056383.1, from coordinate 55,474,093 downwards.
ACGAACCCAAGTGCAACGACCAGGAGACAGAATTTCACAAAAGATGGTATTTAATAAATTAAGTGTTGGGGTAGTCCCAACACTGTACAGGAAAGGCAACACACACACAGAATTAGGAGATCTTGCGCCTGGAAGCCCGGGGCGGGCTGCTCCAAGCCGGAGCTGGACTGGAGGTTCTGGAACGGGCTGTTCCAAACCGGAACTGGACTGGACTGGAACTGGACCGGGTGGTCCACACGGGAAACAGGTACTGGAACGGAATTGTCCCAAACCGGAACTGGACTGGACTGAACTGGACCGGGAGGTCCACACGGGTACAGGTACTGGAACGGAATGTTCCAAACCGAAACTGGACTGGACTGGACTGGACCGGGAGGTCCACACGGGTACAGGTACTGGAACGGAATGTTCCAAACCGGAACTGGACTTGAGCGAGTGCCTGTAACACTCACGCCGGGACTGGACTGGAACTGGCAGGGGAGCGACTCACTACGGCAGGGCAGGACTGGACCGGGCTGACTGCACCGGTATAGAAAAACAAAAACAGAGGAGGGTTAGTGCAAGGGAAGGCACGGGAAAGACCGGGAGGTTCTCACGGAGGTGAAGGGTTTGGAAGTCGGGAGGTTTTGCGGAAGCACGGCAGGGCAGAGTGGTGTGGCGTAGCTGCGGTAGGTCCGGAGGTAGCTGACCGTCTCCAGAGCTCCAGGAGCCGGCGCCGAAGAACTGGGTGGTTTCCTCGGTCGGACAGGAACAACTGGAGGGTAGCCAGGTAGCGAATCACCCCGGAGCCTACACGCGCTGGAGGTGGAGGTACCGCAACACACACAAACAAACACGGGGAAAACAAACACTGCCACGGGAGATAGGGAGCAGGGTTGGATGGAGGAGAAGGGAAACAAGTTAGCAAACACAATAATGACAGGAATTGTGCGGGAGGTAAACTACCAGACTGTAGTTTGCAAGGGACTATACGCTGTACGGGAAACACATTCCACAAACACGCGAATAGTTTACACGGGGAGACCAGTTAACGAGTCAAGCACTACACCAAGTGATGATAGTTAACGAACTGGCGCCGACTGGCAGCCAGCCGAAAGACTATATAGGGCTAACTAATGTGACAAAATACGAAACAGGTGTGAACATAAACCGGGAGTGATTTACAAGACACCAGGTGAGAAAATGCATGCAACGAGGGGGAGGGAGTGAAAGGCGGAAGTAAACCAAAACAACCAGACGAACAAGACAGGGAAGGACATGCCTAGTCCGCGGCAGAGGGGAAAACACGGACAAAGGGATCCAACATGACACGGAGGGAAAACAGGAAAACACGGAAAACGGACAGGAAGGGAGCGGAACATTACAGTACCCCCCCCCTCAACGTACGCCACCTGGCGTACCTGGCGGCCTGGTCTTGAATGGGAAGCGACTGTGGAAATCCTGGATTAAAGTTTGATCCAGGATGAGGCCCTTGTGGAGCCATGACCGCTCCTCAGGGCCATACCCCTCCCAGTCCACGAGGTATTGGAAGCCCCGACCCTTACGGCGGATGTCAATGATGCGGTCCACCGTATAGGCCGGGGCGTTGTTGATGACCCGGACAGGAGGAGGAGGGAGGGTAGGGGCACTGAGGGGGCTGGAGGCGACAGGCTTGACTTGGGAGACATGAAAAACGGGGTAAACTTTGAGGGAGGCAGGGAGGGAGAGCTTGACAGAAACAGGGTTAACAAGACGTACAACAGGGAAGGGACCAATGAACCGGGGCCGAAGTTTTTTAGAGGAGGAGGGAAGGGAAATGTTAGACGTGGACAACCAGACCTGCTGACCGGCCCTGTATTTGGGGGCTGCGGTCCTGTGCAGGTCCGCCAGACGCTGGGGACCGGGAATTGGAACGTAGGAGTGCGGTGCGTGTAAGCCTCCAAATGCGCTTGCATTTGAGGATGTGGGCCCTGACAGAGGGGACTGCTACCTCGGCCTCCTGGACCGACAGGAGAGGGGGTTGGTACCCTAACGAACACTCGAAAGGGGATAACCCGGTGGAGGTACTCTTAAGGGAGTTGTGAGAGTACTCCACCCAGGGAAGGAAACGGCTCCAGGAGGCGGGGTTGCGAGCCGTGACGCACCGCAGGGCGGCCCCCAGGTCCTGGTTCGCCCTCTCTGCCTGGCCGTTCGACTGGGGATGGAAGCCAGACGAAAGACTGGCCGAGGCCCCCAGGGCTACACAGAACGCCTTCCAGACCTGGGAGGAGAATTGGGGCCCACGATCCGACACGATATCGGAAGGGATCCCGTGCAGCCTGACCACATGTACCACCAGGAGCTCCGCCGTTTCGAGGGCGGACGGGAGCTTGGGGAGGGGAATAAAGTGAGCCGCCTTGGAGAACCGATCCACAATTGTCAAAAATGACAGAGTTGCCATCTGACAACGGCAGACCGGTAACGAAGTCCACCCCAATGTGGCTCCAAGGACGGCCCGGGACAGGGAGGGGAAGGAGATGACCAGAGGGAGGCTGGTGGGAAGCCTTGCTCCTGGCGCATACAGAGCAGGCCAGAACAAAGGCACGGGTATCCTCCTTGAGGGTGGGCCACCAAAAGCTCCTCCTGACGAGGGCGGTCGTCCTGGCAACACCTGGGTGACACGCCAGGCAGGAGGCGTGAACCCACTCAAGGACCTGGGAGCGGACGGAGTCGGGAACAAACAGGGCAGGGTTAGGGTTATTACGGGGGTCAGGGTGGGAGGTCTGGGCGGACCTCACGATTTCCTCAATCCTCCAGGAGACCGCAGCCACCATACAGGACGCTGGGAGAATGGTTTCGGGGTCAGCAGGACTGGAGGGAAGGGAAAACACACGGGATAAGGCATCTGCCTTAATATTGCGGGAACCGGGGCGATAGGACAAAGAAAAATTAAACCGGGCAAAGAAAAGTGACCACCTAGCCTGTCTGGCATTCAGCCTCTTGGCAGATCTTAAATAAATTAAATTTTGGTGGTCAGTCAAAACAACAAAGGGGGTACCTGCCCCCTCCAGCCAGTGGCGCCACTCCTCAAGAGCCAGCTTAATGGCAAGAAGTTCCCGATCCCCGACATCATAATTCTGCTCAGCGGAGGACAGCCTCCGGGAGAAAAAGGCACAGGGATGGAGCTTGTTGTCTAAGGCGGCACGTTGGGACAGAATGGCCCCCACGCCGGTGTCGGAGGCGTCCACCTCGATCGTAAACTGACGGGAGGGATCAGGGTGGCAAAGGATAGGGGCTGAGGAAAACCGCGTTTTGAGTTGCTCAAAAGCACGCTGAGCTTCGGGATTCCAACAGAAAGAAAAAGTGGTGGAGGTAAGTTTTGTAAGGGGGGCAGCAATGACACTGTAATTTCGGATAAAACGACGATAAAAATTAGCAAAACCAAGGAACTGTTGTAGCAGCTTACGAGAGGTGGGTTGGGGCCATTCCGTCACCCGCCTTGACTTTGACCGGATCCGCCCGGATACTGCCCTCCTCGATAATAAAGCCGAGGAACGGGACTGAAGAGACGTGGAATGAGCATTTCTCCGCCTTCACGAAGAGCTGGTTCTCGAGGAGCCGCTGGAGAACCTCCCGGACATGGAGAATGTGCTCCTGAGGGGACTTGGAAAAAATTAAAATGTCGTCAATGTAAACGAAAACAGTCTTACCCAACAGGTCTCGCAGGACGTCATTAACCATGCCCTGGAAGACTGCCGGGGCGTTAGTAAGGCCGAAAGGGACCACCAGGTACTCATAGTGGCCCAACGGGGTATTGAAGGCAGTCTTCCACTCATCCCCCTCCCGTATGCGCACCAGGTGGTACGCATTACGGAGGTCGAGTTTAGTAAAAATGACGGCCTGCGAGAGGGGTTCAAAAGCAGTGTTAATGAGGGGGAGAGGATACTTGTTGCGGATAGTGATGGAATTGAGTCCCCGGTAGTCGATGCAGGGCCGTAGTGAGCCGTCCTTTTTCCCCACGAAAAAGAACCCAGCACCAACCGGAGAAGAGGAGGGACGGATGATGCCCGAGGCGAGGGACTCATGGATATATTCCTCCATGGCGAGTTTCTCTGGTCCCGACAGACTGTAGAGACGGCCGGACGGAAGTTTGGCTCCCGCCAGCAGATCGATACAACAGTCGTACGGGCGATGAGGAGGTAGGGACAGAGCACGTGCTTTCGAGAAGGTGCGACTGAGGTCGTGATACTGTTTGGGAACGGTGGACATATCGGGTTCGGGTAGGTTGGTGCTGGGATTCTTGGACCCCGGAGGGGGAAGCGCGGAGCGGAGACAGCTAGCCAGGCAGTGGCCACTCCACGCCAGGATGCGTCTGCCCTGCCAGTCAATGTGTGGGTTATGGAGACGGAGCCAGGTTTGACCTAAAACTATGGTTGACTGTGTGGAGTTGATGAGGAGGAGTTGAATGCTCTCCCGGTGATTGCCAGAGAGGACAAGCTGTAAGGACACGGTGGAGTGGGTCACTAATCCCAAGCTCCGACCGTCTAAGGCGAAGGCAGTAATGGGTGATGGAAGAAGCTCCGTGGGTATGCCGGCCCTCTGGGCGAAGGTGGTGTCCATAAAGTTGGCGTCGGCTCCAGAGTCGATGAGAGCCGACGAAACTAAGGACTTGTCGCTCCACAGGAGAGTGGCCTTGAAGACTAGGCGATTCTGGGCTGCATGGCAGGGTATGATAGGGCTCGTCAGTACGCCTAGTTTACCTGGCGAGCCTATTCTTTTGGGCGGATTGGACACGAGGCGATCTGATGGCCAGGTTTGCCACAGTAGAAGCAAGACCTGGATCGCTGACGGCGTTGGCGCTCCGCAGAGTTGACCGCAACTCTGCCCAGTTGCATGGGCTCCTCTTCGGAGACCCCAGACGCCGCCCTGAATCCAGAAGCAGATGGGTGAGAGCGTATCTGAGGAAGGTGACCGGGATTCCCCCCACGCTCACGGGCCCGGATACGAAGACGGTTGTCGACTGCTATGGCCAGGCTAATAAGGCTATTGAGGGAGGTGGATTCCTCACGGGTGGCTAGTTGGTCTTTGAGCTCCTCGCTGAGTGCCTGGCGGAAAGCCCCCTGAAGGGCGGTGTCGTTCCATCCGGACTCCGCGGCGAGGGTACGGAATTGGATGGCCATCTCTGCGACGCTGCGACCCCCCTGACGGACTTGAAGTAGGCGCTGAGTTGCATCTCGCCCACAGGTAGGGTGGTCAAACACGCGCCGCATCTCGGCGGTGAAGGCAGCGAAGTTGTTGCAGAGCGCGGCTTGGCTATCCCAGATGGATGTAGCCCACTCCAGGGCACCTCCTCCCAGGCTGCTCATGATGAACGCGATCTTACATGGGTCGGAGGCGAAGGAGGAGGGCTGCATCCGGAAGACAATGTCGCATTTCATCAGAAATTCGCGACATTTCCCCAATTCCCCGCGGAATAGCTCAGGATGTTGAACGCGAGGCTCCCGAAATGAAGCGGACACAGGAGGGTCCGCCGGGGGGTCCGGAGCGGGCGGTGTAGGGCCCACTGGAATACGCGGAAGCGGCTGGTGAAGAGACAGCTGAGTAACTTGTTCCGTGATGCCCCTCAGTACTTCCAACACGTCGTCCAGACGACGGCCCTGTTGGTCGCTGACCGCAGTTTGGCAGGAGAAGGCGTGCCGAATCTGCTCCAGGTCGGCTGGGTCCATGTTTTTGGCCAGTTCGTTCTGTTGCGTATCTGTGTACGGGACGAACCCAAGTGCAACGACCAGGAGACAGAATTTCACAAAAGATGGTATTTAATAAATTAAGTGTTGGGGTAGTCCCAACACTGTACAGGAAAGGCAACACACACACAGAATTAGGAGATCTTGCGCCTGGAAGCCCGGGGCGGGCTGCTCCAAGCCGGAGCTGGACTGGAGGTTCTGGAACGGGCTGTTCCAAACCGGAACTGGACTGGACTGGAACTGGACCGGGTGGTCCACACGGGAAACAGGTACTGGAACGGAATTGTCCCAAACCGGAACTGGACTGGACTGAACTGGACCGGGAGGTCCACACGGGTACAGGTACTGGAACGGAATGTTCCAAACCGAAACTGGACTGGACTGGACTGGACCGGGAGGTCCACACGGGTACAGGTACTGGAACGGAATGTTCCAAACCGGAACTGGACTTGAGCGAGTGCCTGTAACACTCACGCCGGGACTGGACTGGAACTGGCAGGGGAGCGACTCACTACGGCAGGGCAGGACTGGACCGGGCTGACTGCACCGGTATAGAAAAACAAAAACAGAGGAGGGTTAGTGCAAGGGAAGGCACGGGAAAGACCGGGAGGTTCTCACGGAGGTGAAGGGTTTGGAAGTCGGGAGGTTTTGCGGAAGCACGGCAGGGCAGAGTGGTGTGGCGTAGCTGCGGTAGGTCCGGAGGTAGCTGACCGTCTCCAGAGCTCCAGGAGCCGGCGCCGAAGAACTGGGTGGTTTCCTCGGTCGGACAGGAACAACTGGAGGGTAGCCAGGTAGCGAATCACCCCGGAGCCTACACGCGCTGGAGGTGGAGGTACCGCAACACACACAAACAAACACGGGGAAAACAAACACTGCCACGGGAGATAGGGAGCAGGGTTGGATGGAGGAGAAGGGAAACAAGTTAGCAAACACAATAATGACAGGAATTGTGCGGGAGGTAAACTACCAGACTGTAGTTTGCAAGGGACTATACGCTGTACGGGAAACACATTCCACAAACACGCGAATAGTTTACACGGGGAGACCAGTTAACGAGTCAAGCACTACACCAAGTGATGATAGTTAACGAACTGGCGCCGACTGGCAGCCAGCCGAAAGACTATATAGGGCTAACTAATGTGACAAAATACGAAACAGGTGTGAACATAAACCGGGAGTGATTTACAAGACACCAGGTGAGAAAATGCATGCAACGAGGGGGAGGGAGTGAAAGGCGGAAGTAAACCAAAACAACCAGACGAACAAGACAGGGAAGGACATGCCTAGTCCGCGGCAGAGGGGAAAACACGGACAAAGGGATCCAACATGACACGGAGGGAAAACAGGAAAACACGGAAAACGGACAGGAAGGGAGCGGAACATTACAAACACATTAAAAATATATATTTTACTACAGATGGGACATGGTATGAGAGGGGTCCCATGAATAGGGGTGTCTTTATGATTCGGACAATGCAATTGTGAATTTCACATGCACACTTTATGTTATGAGAGTGTATGCAGAATAGGGATGGACAAAACTCTGAAAGTCTTCAAAGGGTTACATAGTGCAAAAAAAAAAATCATTTTGATTTTTATACAAGGTTGGGGGGGGTTCTAAATTTGTCGCATTTCAGAAGCTAATACTGTGGCCTGTATAAAAGAAATGTTGGGTTTACTGAATTTAAAAATAAAAATATAATCTAAAAAATTAAAAACAGGCAAAACAATAAATGACAATGTTTTATTATAAGTAACAACAAAGAAAAAGTAAGGAAAGCCTCCCTTTAATAAGAACAGGAACACCACTGGTCACGATTTCTTGCCTGGTTTGTCACACCTTTTCAAAGTGAAAGCTCTCACATTGATGTTTGCTGAAAATTAGATGTGGTTGGGCTGAGCTGAGCTGAGAGTGGGGCTGCTACGAAGCCCGTCATTCATAGGCACTCTCGAGTCTTTATATCTTACATGATTTTGCATCGTTCCAGTGCTGTTGGAGTATGTTAGCTCAGTGTCACAAAGTTTACATTTGACTTTATTTTCTGAAGTCTTCTCAAAATGAGACCAAATGGCACTTTTTCTCTTCCATTCTTTGCAAAGCATTTCAAGGAATGTTAGTTAGATTTTTGCCACGCGTGCAAGCAGACGACTATGTCAATGGCTCCCAACTTCAGTCCTGGGGACCCCCTGTGTATGATGGTTTTCGTTCCAACCACAGTTGCAGTCCCAGAATTTTAACAAACGGGATTATTTACGCTCGTAAACCACATTATGTTTCTCATCTTAATGACATTTTGATCTAAAGGCTTATGCTTTAAATGCTTGAATTTTGTTCTTAGACAAATATAAATAGTTGATGCCTATGTATGAATTTCTTTCCAAAACAAAAAATTTTAACTTCAACTTATTTTTTTTAAATGCACCCCCAACAAGTAGATTTCATTTAGAACTTTACCGTTCCCACCGTGAAGCATGGGGGAGGAGGTGTGATGATATGGGGATGCTTTGCTGGTGACACTGTCAGTGATTTATTTAGAATTCACCACTTTGTGCAGAGGCTTAATTTTTCCCATTTGTACCTGTTTTGTACTGTTGTTTAAAGTTTTATAACTCCAGTTATAAACTTTACACAAACACCAATAATGGCTTAAATTAAAGAAGACTTGTACCATTTATTATTATCATGCCTTAAAGGGTAACAAAGCACTAAAACAACTTATTTTAGATGACAACTGATACATTTGTTTTTTTCTAAGGATTGCTGATTGATCCTGGTCCAAATCTTGACAAATTACTGCAGTCAGCACAAAAAAGCGTAAACTTTTAAGAATCTGGCTCAAAAGTGTCTCTAGTGGTAAAATGTTAGGTACTGCACATTCAATCTGTGATTGAAACCTGTACAGCTACGCCCACCGATAGTTCGGTGGCTACACCCTGAAGTTTTGGAGCGAGAGCGGGCAGTGCAGCGGTTGATCTGCGTGGAGAGGAGATAGAGAGAGTGAGCGAGCGATATAGCTAGATAACAGTTTAGCTTTTTTTAATATTCTAGTCATAGTAGCCTATTTATTTTTGGTATAGATTTTTTTTATTGTTAGCTTGATAGTCCCTTGTTTTTTGATAATTCGTTTTTCAGTCTAGCTTAGCAAGTAGCTAGTTTATTTTTTTTAAATAAATATATAGGCTACTTTATTAAAAATAAATATATAGTATAAAGCATATGAAAACTGCGTATCTGACAGGGACATGGAGAGCTACTCTGCGTTGCATGCATGGTGTGGATATTTACCTGTATTTTTATGTTAAAATAAAACTGCATTTTACGTTCTGATGAGGTAAGTAAAATATAAATTGTTTACTTTGTTCACACTGTGCCCTTGCTGGCCTGTTTATGTCGAATATTTTTTGTAAACAAACTATTACTCGCGCTGCAGGACACCGTTCAGTGTGAGCTGCAGTGCTGACTGTGGACGAGAGCAGTTATTTACATTTTGTTGGTTAATGAAGTCACTTTTAAAAAATATTGTTGAATTTGTGTTTTAGGGTATATTATTGCTATATGTGACATTTCCTGCAAATAGGGGGAATTTGGGTCAAATAGTTGAGCCAGGAGTTGTAGTATATGCATGCTACCTTATCACGCCCAGATTTTGGCATTTTTCAAATTTCAAAAGGGGGCGGGGTCTAGCAAAACCAGCGTGTTTTGTTCCCCTTTAAATTAATTTGGTTTCAATTATGGGCAGTGAATACACAACCCCCAGTAAAAAATTTAGTTCCACAACTCTAGTTATAATGAACTCCTGAGAGTAAATGATGTGAATAAGGTAAAACTTTACATTTTCAGGATCATAAACCTCCTGTCTGCAAGTTTACAAAATATGAAACGGATATGTATTACTGCTCCAGTCCCATGAGGCAATTTGAAACATGGATAATTCTGCATCACATTAATTCAGAAGATACTAAAAAAAAACAGAAAAACTTTTGACTCATTGTAAATATACAGTGCATCCGGAAAGTATTCACAGCGCTTCACTTTTTCCACATTTTGTTCTGTTACAGCCTTATTCCAAAATTGATTAAATTCATTTTTTCCCTCAAAATTCTACACACAACACCCCATAATGACAATGTGAAAGATTTTTTTTTGAGATTTTTGCAAATTTATTAAAAATAAAAAAATAAAATTTCTCATTTACATAAGTATTCATACCCTTTGCTTTAACATATTTTTAAAGTATCATATTTCATATTTGGTCGCATATCCTTTACATGCTGTTACTTCCTGAAGTCTGTGACCATCAACATCAAAAAAACTGTCGATATCTTAATTTCAGGTACTGTTACAAGCGATACTATAACCTCTCTGCATTTGAATGGATCTCTATGGAAATTGGGGGGTGAGACTAGATTCAGCTGTAAATTACACTGGTACAGTATGGAACACATGGCTGGCTAAATGGCTGTAAGTTATCAAGGGTCTGAGCTATCAAACGAGCCCCAAACCATCACTCTGTTGCCAGATATGGAGTAGATATGGATGGATCACTTTAAGGGTTGTTTCTCCTGACTTTTTTCCCCATAGGGTTCTATAGGAAAATGAGTCCGGAGAAATAACCTTGCAGTGATCCATCCACATCTACTCCATATCTGGCAACAGAGTGATGGTTTGGGGCTCGTTTGATAGCTCAGACCCTTGCTAACTTACAGCCATTTAGCCAGCCATGTGTTCCATACTGTACCAGTGTAATTTACAGCTGAATCTAGTCTCACCCCCCAATTTCCATAGAGATCCATTCAAATGCAGAGAGGTTATAGTATCGCTTGTAACAGTACCTGAAAATAAGATATCGACAGTTTTTTTGATGTTGATGGTCCACAGACTTCAGGAAGTAACAGCATGTAAAGGATATGCGACCAAATATGAAATATGATACTTTAAAAATACGTTAAAGCAAAGGGTATGAATACTTATGTAAATGAGAAATTTTAGTTTTTTATTTTTAATAAATTTGCCAAAATCTCAAAAAAACTTTTTTCACATTGTCATTATGGGGTGTTGTGTGTAGAATTTTGAGGGAAAAAATGAATTTAATCAATTTTGGAATAAGGCTGTAACAGAACAAAATGTGGAAAAAGTGAAGCGCTGTGAATACTTTCCGGATGCACTGTATTTGTGTCCGTATCATTAGAGAATTTCCAACTTTTGCAAAAGATTATGGGAATGGATATACAGTAGGTGTCCAAAAACCTGTCCAAACCTATCCAAACCTACCCAGACATGACCACCACTTTATTGTCCACTTGAAGCACATTATTACATTCTATGAGGAGACAATTAGAGGGAAATTACTCTTAGATAATCAATTTGTTTCTCAGTTTAGTTATCAGTACAAAAATGTCCACCACAGCCCCGTTCTGGTCATAAAAGGTAATTTATTACCAACCAGTCAGACAACAATGTAGGAGAACATGCACACGATTTACAAGGTCATATGGAATTACTGCAACTATCTACTATATAAAAATATGCCAGCCCATGGGATTACTATACGTGGACAACTAGCTTCCATGTCATTTGTTTATGTCGCATTAGCTATGTTGGTGCACCTAACATAATTAATAGCTAGGCTACACATGGGAACTGTAGTGTAGTATAAATTCCTAGTAATGTTACAGTCCAGCCTTAATAAATTGAAAGCTCAACATCATTGTCATTACTTATGGTATAAAAATCCCAGTCACCTCAGACAGGGACTTTTTGTCCACAGACTCCTCATACTTTATCATTGAGCCTTATTCAGGTTTAGCTTAGCTTAATAGCTAATACCTAATAGGTAGCTAGCTAACCAGGGATAAACTAAGCTAAATCTGAATAAGACCGACTACAAGTCCTTTAATTCTGACTCAGCACTCTACTGTAAAGCTCTGTGACATCATAAACCATATAACACTTTAGCCTTTCTAGCCTTTCTGTGCCTAGCTACAGCAGCTATGTTACTATCACAATACACCCCCATAGAACACACAAACACACACACACACACACACACCACACACACACACACACACACGTTTGTATGCATGGCAACACTTAGCTATGGAATCTATGCTTAGTGGTTCAGAAGAAACACTCATGGATGTCAATCTCCTCATCTGAACCCGACTACACAATTCAGCAGCCTCAAGCCTGGAAAATCTTTTTGTCGCTTCGCCATAGTACAAACAAAAATATTTCTCACCAGTGGTCACTATGCGATGCGTATAACATGCCTTTCACTTTCGAGACGCAGACGCTTCTTGATAGTGTTGTTCTGAAATACGCTCGTGGCACACACAGCTCTGACAATCGCTCCCAACTGTCCAATGACCTGTCTTGTACCTCTGTGAAAAAGAATATGTTCTTTTTGAATAATAAGGCTGTCATTTACAATTATTTCCAAGATATCTACTGCCAATTTGAATTGTGTACTGTTATGCAAACATAATGCATTTTTGAAATTTTGCCTGTGTTGAAACTTACACTGCACACCACATATAGACAGAAAAGGCAGAAGATTATGACAAAATCTTAGAAAGGACATGTCTTTAATAATGTAGGTAAGTTTAGGACTTTATTCCAAACTTTATGAGAGATTTTCATAGCAGAAGGAAATTATGTGGTGATGACAGAAATAAACAATAAGTGAGTACACAAAATAAGTTTAATTTACCTATATTCAGGACCTTATGTGTTTTTATTGTTGCTGTGATGGTATATGATTTTCTTGTGGTGAAAGAAGAACTGTATAAAACTCCTAAATATATTTAAATGTCCAGTATCTTCAACCTGATTTGCTCACGCTGTAGAGTGGTCGAGATACTTTTATGAAATACGGAACAACGGTGGCACGTAGAAACTTAATATTTTGCCTGATAATAGCCCAACTAGCGCTGATGAACGTGAGTTTTCCATGATAGCATGCTTTCTGACATGGTGCAGTAGGGTCTTTGTGATGTAGACCCCAGGGTCAACGCCACTTGGGGGCCTGAGCAAACAGGTTAACCCCTTGTATATGCTGTGTCTTCTACAAAGATCTGGTGAGACATTTCTATGCAGGAGACAGGGAACCTGAGGGAGGTCTTGAATTTGGTATGTAGACTGCTGTACAGTTTGATCAGCCAGTCAGTGGCCTGGGATCACAGTGAAGGTGAAGACTTATTTCACCCCTACAGAGGTGACCCAATCCTGTGTGAAATGAGGTATATTAATACCCACCTCTCTTTGTCACATTATCACTCTCTCAGGCCTGCTGCAGCTGTGTTCCCTGACCTCTGATCCTTCTTGTCTTCAGCACAAATATGCCTCACCCTATTCGATCAGACAACACCCATCATCTGCTGATTACTTCCAAATGGACGGAGTAATGCCCTCTAATCAGAGCATTACAGAGATGGGACTCCGGCCTCTGCTGATCCATAGAATATTCCATAGAATAATAAGGACACATGATCCAGGAACAGGACGCAGCATGGGACTTGTGCCTTACCTGTGCAGCTTTTTTTAAATTATCACACAGCGAATAGGGTGTAAAACCATGTCCCCTTTCAGGAAGAATTACGATCAGCAAAGTTGTGGCTGTAATAAATACCAGACATTACACCTTTATCAATTACTCTGTGACCCTCAGACATCAGGGCCTCATCATTAATATGGGAAGGCCGGATAATAGATCAAAACATGGCTCACTGAAGCATCCCTTGGCTAATGTGAGCCGTCACTGTTCATATATCAGGTTTCTGCCAGGAGACTACTACTGCAAGCTGATAAAAACCAACACACTATCCCCATCATTATTTCTCATTTGGGGACAGAGCCCTTTTCAACCTGCACATACAGTGCCCTCCACAATTATTGGCACCCCTGGTAAAGATGAGTAAAAAGGGTTATAAAAAATTCACCTTTTGGTCAATTAGCTTAATCTCACACTGAGAAAATGAGAAAAATCCAATCTTTAATTGAAGTAAATTTATTCTGAGAAAAAATTATCCCTCAAGAAATAATTAGTTTTAACAAAACCATGGGTGCCAGAATTATTGGCACCCCTAGAAATTCTTATGAACAAAATGTAACTGAAGCATTTTTTCCATTTATATTTTACTTTTTAAAGTTGATCAGAGTGTCTAGGAACTTTCAAGCAGTAATCCATGACTTCCTGTTTCACTGGGATATAAATATGAGGTGACACAGAGGCCATATTCCCTTATTCATACATCAACATGGGAAAGATAAGAGAACACACAAATCAAATGAGGGAAAAGTGTGTTGAGCTTCTTAAGTCAGGGAATGGCTATTAAAAAAAAATAGCTACTCACCTGAAAATGCCCATATCTACCGTTAGGGGAATACATAAAAAGTTCAAAGCAACTGGAACTGTTACAAACATGCCTGGAAGAGGACCCAAGTTTATTTTGCCCCCACGCACAGTGAGGAGGATGGTAAGAGGCAAAAAATTCCCAAGGATCAATGTTGGAGAATTACAGGAAAGTAGCATCTTGGCGTCCGTGATGTTGTGGGGCTGTTTTTCTTCCAAAGGCCCTGGGAATCTTGTTAGGTACATGGCATCATGATCTCCATGAAATACCAGGAAATTTTAAATATGAATCTGGCTGCCTCTGCCAGGAAACTAAAACTGGGGTCGTCGTTGGATCTTCCAGCAGGACTATGATCCAAAACATACGTCCAATTCAACACAAAAATGGTTAACTGAACACAAAATCAAGCTTCTGCCATGGTCATCTCAGTCCCCTGACCTAAACCCTATTGAAAACCTTTGGGTTTCTGAGCTGAAGAGGAGAGTGCACAAGAGAGGACTTCTGATTCTCAGATTCCTTGCTCTGTATTCTCCAACCTTATTAGATGTTACGGGAGAAGACTCAGTGCTGTTTTATTGGCAAAGGGAGGTTGTACAAAGTATTAAATGCAGGGGTGCCAATAATTGTGGCACACGTGGTGTTGTTAAAAATAATTATTTCTTGATGAGGGATTTTTTTTTTCTCAGAATAAATTTAATTCAATTTTCCAGTGCGAGATTAAGCAAATTCACCAAACTGTGAATTTTTTATAACCCTTTTTACTCATCTTTACCAGGGGTGGCAATAATTGTGGAGGGTACTGTATGTGCTTACTGTCCTAACACGCAGTTGTATTCTTTTCATTGTGCAGTTAAATCTTTGGGAAGGACTTTCCAGCTTAGTAGGAGTTATGTTAGGAATAATCTACGACGAGGTGTGCGTTTAAGGGTTTTAACATACAACGTGGAGGCAAAGAAACACCTGACATAAAACAGGCACTAACTACTTGAAACCTAGGAGGCGATGTCAGCTGCCTTCTATACAATACATTTTGTTGACTTTTTGGTATTAATCTCATCCTTCTCCTCTTCTGGCTTTTTAAATTCTTAGTTGTCAATTCTTTGTGCGGTTTTTTTGTTTCTCTTATTTTCTCCATTTCTTTTTCCTCTGCTGCGTCCCATGCATCAAAATGTGAAAATCATCCATTGTTTGTGTGTTTTTCTCCTGTCGATCATTAGTTTGTTACAAAGTTGTACAAAGTTACTTTGTTACAAAGTGGTTTACTAGGCTTGCTACTGTTTCAGCATGTTGCTCTAGTTACACAGGTTGGTCTGCTGGTCAGGCAGAATATGAATTTAGAACAGTGAATAAACTTGAGCTACAACAAGTTACAACAAGCTACTTGTGCGTTAAATGATTTTGATGCATACCGAACAGTTACGACGGTAACCATGTTCTATGAGTTCCGGATGACCATTAGGGTCGTCAACCACGAATGAACCTTCCAGGTGTCCGATGCATCGAGACTCTTATGTCAACATTTGTCATGGACATGACCCGCATGTAGTGACGTAATTCCTCCCTATAAAGGGAAGCGCGTCAATGCGGAAATCCTCTGAACCTTTTCTCGCCCTTAAAGGGTCCCGAGTGACCATGACCCCTAATAGTCATCCAGAACTCATAGAACATGGTTACTGTTGTAACCGTTCGTTCTATTTCGTTCCTTCGACCATTAGGGTCGTCAACCACGGATGACTAATACCCACAGTGTCAGGAGGGATCGTCATACCTTTAAGTGGATGCCAAAGCCGCCGGCAGGATGGTTGCAACGACTGTTGAACGCCTAGCTGACACCATTGCTAGGAGGAATGCCGTCTTAAAAGAAAGCCATTTCGAGCGGTTCATAGGGCTGACTTGTGAGCGCTCGCAACACCAAGGGGAGATCCCAGGAGGGAGCTACCAGGGACCTTGCAGGTCTCAGCCGCCAGGCACCGCTCAGGAACCGGCTGACAAGGTAATGGCTCCCAGCAAGCTTGTTGTGCACCCAAACATGCCTGCTGGATATGGCAGCAGCATAGACCTTCAGTGTGCTGGCTGCCTTGCCGTTATCAAGTAAGGATTGCAAAAAAATCCAGTATTACAGGAATCGGACAGTGACGGGGTCCGCGCTTTCCCGTGAGCACCATGTGCAGAACAGTTGCCACATATATCCATAGGCCTTCCTCATCGAGGGGGTTCTGGAGTTAACTAGCATCCATAGGCCAGGGGAACCGCACCCAGTTATCAAAGGGCTAGGCTCCTCAGTGGCCATACCCAGAGCTTCATCTTGTCTGGTCGAGGGACGCCGCTCTGTTGAGACAGCAGATCCTCCCGGAACGGGATTTCCCAGGGCGGATCGCAAACAAGGCAGAGGATCGTTGGAAACCAGGGTTTCATGGGCCATTTGGGGGCTACCCAGCAAGAGTTTGTTTGCTTTTCCACCATTACCACTAGTCAGGGTGATACTGCACAGGGTCAGCATGAGCCACCTCATGCTGACCCTGTGCAGTATCACCCTGACTAGTGGTAATGGTGGAAAAGCGTACAGCAGGCCATGTGGCCATTCGTGCGCTTAACGCATCCATCCCCAGAGGACTTGAATGCTCATTCATCGAGAACCACCGGGGGTAATGAGCAGACTCCTGAGAGGCAAACAGGTCTGTCTGAGCCTGACTGAAACGTCGCCATATCTCCTCCACCACCTCAGGGTGGAGACGCCATTCACCGGGGCGAATCTCCTGGCGAGATAGAATATCTGCTGTCCCATTCCGAACACCTGGTAGGTGTACGGCACAAAGAGAGGCAAGCCTGGAAGTGCTTTTAAGAGACGCTGGGTCACTTTCAAGGACTGGTGGGACCTTACTCCGCCTTGATGATTTATGTGGTACACTGTTGAGGTGTTGTCTGACCTCACAACCACATGCTTTCCCTGTAGCACGGGCAAGAAACGCCTTAGTGCTAGAAACACAGCTCGGAGTTCGAGCACGATTGATGTTGTCCGACTGATGTGGTCGTGACCATATCCCCTGAGCTGGGCGGTGCTAGCAGACAGCCCCCCAACTGGTCAGTGAAGCGTCCGTCGTTATCACCCGCGCGTCGTGATGGTATAACGTCTATCCGGACCCCTTTTTCTAGGAAGCTGACTCGTAGCCATGGGCGGAGTAGCTCACAAAATCGACGCGTCACCCTGATTCGAGTGTGGCGGTCCCATTTGGGGTCCAGCGACATGGCATTCAACCATATTCGAAGTGGCCTGGCTGTCAGGAGTCAGAGAGACTGCTGAGGCGGCCATGATTAGGCCCATATACCTCTGAAAAAACCCTCATTTCGAGGACCCAGGTCACTCGGAACTGACACACCACGTCGAGCATAGTAGTTATGCGACGGGGCGTCAATGATGCCTTCATGCTCTTTGAGTCCAGGAACAGTCCAATGTACTCGATGGACTGTATCGGTACCAGCTGGCTCTTGATGCTGATGCCCCCTCAGCCGGAGCAGCGATAGGCTGAGGGGGCTTGCCAACTGTCACAGTGTGGGCTGCCTGCTTTAGAGCGTTTGGTGTCAAGAGCATCGTTGATTGGCTCTTGTTCAAACATACGTTTCCTGAACAAATAATTTCCTCAATAAATAACCAAAAATATTATTTCACGCAACCCCTCTCCTACTGCTTAAACCATTGTCAGTGTCACGGTCACTACTAGCTTTATATTGATTTTTTTAATTTTTTCGTTTTCATTTCAGCATGTCACAGGTTAGGCTACTGCTGCGTCTAAAATGGCAACTATTCCCATCTCCGCTAGGGGGTGCACAGCACCCCCCTTCCAGCGCCCCTGTGTGGCCCCCGGTCTTCAAGAACTGAGAGCAGCAGATTCTGTAATCTTTCTATGAAGCTGGTCACCACAGCCTTTTTCTAATTACTCGTGAATGTCATGATGGATGACAAATTAAGCTGTGACAGAAACATCTTTGGACTAAATTATGAAATTAGCATTTCCTAGAAAGAAAACGATGGCTGTAAATATATGATAATAATTATATATGAGATATAATTGAGGAAATACAGCTTTTGCTTTGTATTAAATTATATTTGATTTCCAGTAGTTAACCATATTTCCCTTTCTGCTGGCAGAGGCAGCAGGTTCTGAAGTGAAGTTTTCCTGTTTGTTTTGTGGGCTTTTTGCCTTCAGTCTTGTATTCAGCAAGTGAAACTCATGTTCAATTTAATTCAGGTTGGGCGATTGACTTAGCCAGTCAAGAACATTCCACGTTTTGTCCCGGAAAAACTTATTGGTTGCTTTAGCAGTATGTTTGGGGTCATTGACCTACTGCACGGTGAACCACCGTCCAATGAGTTTTGAGGCAGATTTGGTTGGATCTGATCGGATAAGAAGATGTTTCTGTACACTTCATAATTCATCCTTCTGCTGCTGCTGTCAGCAGTAACATCATCAATAAAGACAAGTAAGTCAGTTCCAGTGGTAGCCATATATGCCAAAGCCATAACACTACTTCCACCACATTTCACAGATAAGGTGGTATGCTTTGGATCATGAGCAGTTTCTTTCTTTCTCCATACGTACCTCTTTCTAGCACTTTGGTATAAGTGAATCTGTCCATAAGACGTTTTTTATGTTGTTTATATTGAGATTGTGAGATTTTTCTAAATGTAGTATACTTAAAGCCCCTGTATGATATACTTCAGTGAGTATATTCGGGAGCATACTTTTCATGAAGTATGCAAACATTTTGGTCACATAAATATGACGTGCAGCTTCATTTTTTTTAAAAATGCTTTGCTGACATTTTCCTTCAATAACAACAAAAACAACATGTGACATGGGTGCGCAAGAATGGGACGTCTTACGACACTTCCACAGCACGGTTGGAAAATAGTATGGAGGATATTTCTTTGCGTACTAAACAGTGCACAGTAAACCGCACAAATCTGCCAGTACACTGTACACAGGAGACAGGATGCAGTAGATAGGGCTCTGATTCGGGGTCGTCAAAGGAGTTCAAGAACAGTAACCATTTTATTTTGGGCTTGTGTTCAAAAAAGGTGGTGCTACAGAAGGGGTTAAAGTGATTTGTCTTTAAATTTAACCAAACATTTTAAACCATAATTATATTGTCTTCAGTGATCATTGAACATTTTTTGGAATAAAAAAGATTTTTTCCTATAGTATAGTGTATATTTAAATGTTTATATTTGTACTATCCTATAGGAAATCTTTATGCCTCAAATACCCCTTAATATCCCTTCATTTGTAAATTCCTAAAGATAAATGTAATCACTTTGAAACATCAAGATTACCAGTTCAGATCTCTGGAAGAATATTTCCAACAGTAGAAAAAAAATCAATCTTATAGGCGCAAACATACGCTGGGTTTCTACAGGTGGCTGGCTGCTGAGTATTACTCTTTCCAAATGCATTTGCAGGTGTCAGGACTGATCCTGCTCACTTGTCAGGACTGTTCAACTTGGTGTCTGGAGTGATTCATCTTGTAGTCTGGATCATTAACTTCCTCCTGGAAAGACTGACAAGGAGAAAGTCATAGCAGGCTTTGAAAGAGTTTATGTATCCTGTCAATGTCTCTGTATTAATTTGATTTTGTATACTCTGTATTAACTCCTTTTACACACCCCTCCCTTTTTAATTTTATTCTGACAATTACGATTATATATTTTTTAAAGCTAATAAACGTAGAGCTAACGTGTGGAATTGCATATGATATAATATCGCTGAATCTGAGCCACATACCAAGATGTTAAATGTATGCATTCATTAAGGTGACCCATGTCTGTGAGTTGTATAGGGTCATTGACTGTGTTCGGGATAATGGCCTGTAGAATGATTCAGCCCAATAGTGATTATTAAGGTATATTTCTGTTCAGGAGCATGTTTTTGAATTATTTTGGTTAATTACTGTACATCTATAATGTGCTAGGATGTACTATATAATTAACATCTTTCCAGAACATTAAACGTTCTGATTAAAATAGAATGAACATCAAATGAATGAATGAGTAAAACCTTTATTAGCCCAAAGGGAATTTGTTTTGTGCAACAACCTGATTGAAAAAGAAAATAATAAGTAAAATAAGACTGACTTGTTCAACATACGTTGACCTTTTCTCTATGATCCAAGTGGCTGTTGCCCGGTAACCAGTTATTATTACCAGGTAGCCTTCTCAGCTGAAGCACCAGGAGAAAGAGTCCTTCATCAAGGGCTATTAAGATGGAAGAGGACGATTATTACATATCAGCAGTATTTCTTGGTCTCTTTTTCTGTTGGACAATAATACAGTTTTAATGGAGTCCTCTTTTCATTGGTAGTTGAACCATCGCTCACATTGCAAAATGTGGAAATGTGTCACGTCCCGTGCCTCCACGTCTTAGTCTATTTCTGGTTTTTCCGTTTATGTGTGTTTTCTGTATTTGACGTCCGTTCCGTGTTTTCCCTTTCTCCCCATTTCGTGTCTCCGCTTCCCCGCACCTGAATTGTTTCTTCATGTGTTTCGTCTCACCTGTTCCTCGTTGTCTCATCATTAATCTGGCATATAGTCTCCCCTGTTTCTTTGTTCTGTGCCAGATCGTCTTGTGCCCTGCCTCCGTGCTTGTGTATAATTCTTTCCAGCGTTTATTCCTGCCTGCTCCCTGCTTACTCCTCGTTCCTGTTTCCAGTCCGGTGTTACCTGTCCAGTTCCTGTTCTCTTGCCTGTTCCTGTCCAGCCCTACTCCAGTCCTCCTGCCCACCTGCCCTTCCCCGTCCTAGCCCTGCTCCTGCCCTTCGCCCTCCTGTTCCCCAGCTCTGATGGATTCCCTGGTTCTGACCCCTGCCTGGAACTGACCACGTATCTGCCCTGCCTCTATTGCTCTGTTTTGCTGGACATTGACCTTTTTCTGTCAACCTCGAATAAAGCCTATTCCCATTACTTTTGGTGTCTGCGAGTGGTTCCGATCAGTTCTTATAACAGAAATGTTGTGTTATCAATTAATATGAGCAAAAAGTACAGGGTTAAATTCAGTTTCTTGTTTATCAATGATTTGATAAACAAGTTTCATGTTTATATATTTTTAATTATAATATAGTTTAATTGTGATATCATTTATCAGAAGAAAAACAAAAACATTTGTAGAAAATTAGCTCTCCTCCTGATTAAAATTAGCTCTCAGTCAACTTTCTACATGTAGTGAGAGCAGAGATATAGCCCCAAACTACTGCGCATGTACCAGGTACCTGGTTTACTATAAACTACAATGGCCAAGGTGCTTACAGTTCAGACAACAGGTTGCCCCGCCCACTGAATGATGTTACCGAAGCGGAGGCCGAGGGGCTGAGCATTTTACTGCTAGTCCTGCTGCTAGTGCCTGCCTGCAGCGCAGCATTTCTTCGAGACTAGAGAGGCCACGTAACTCGATGGCAAGTTAGCCACTAATGTAACAGTTCTACTGAAAATATTATTAACTCAGTCTCCAGAAAAAGGGGGGAAATACAGCCATTTAGGAAAATTAGCTTTTGTATTTCTTGTAACATGCCGATACAGAATGATAAATATTTACAATTAAAAGTTAAAACACTGTTGTAGTTGTTAGCTGTTTTAGCTATGAAAATTACATAGTTAAAATTGCTTCTGTAATCGAATGCTCAAAGCGAAACTGTTCAATTATGGCCAGCTCGCTAAAGTTAGTCTACTTTTCATGGTCATGGATCATATATGGTTCCTTACTGGGTGATTCAATAAGGCAGAGCAGATGTCAGGCAATACCGGAGGCCACTCCACTCTGTAACCGACAGCACTCGAGTCCTGTTTGGTTTAGTTTGCCAAAACATCTTTAGGAAATAACGTAGCCTATCAATGTAATTTTCTGACATTATAATAAAATAGCAATGATAGCTAGCTTGATCTACGATGTGTCCCTACTCAGAACAAAGTCTTAAAACGGAGCATTTCTTCCCTCGCTGGCTCCTCCTACATGCCTATGTAATTTACACGTACACTTGACGCTACTGTAGTTTTTCAAAAACGAGGAAGTGGTAGAGGTCAAAATGACGTATACCTCTACAGAATTTTCAACTTTATATTCAAATAACTCAGTACAGAATTTTTTTTGGGCCAGCCACAAACAAGAGACTTAATTTGTTGCGCCTTAATCTGTTAAATAAGGTTAATGTTGTTTTTGGGTGGAATTACCCTTTAATGGAAAATCTTTTTTATTTTGGAGATGTGTGTCAGCACTGAATACACTCACTGTTTGTGTGAACCATTTTGAGCTATGCTTTGCATCATTGTCCTGCTGGAAGATCCAACCACGACACACTTTTAGATTTCTGGCAGAGGCAGTCAGATTTTGGCCTAGAATCTCTAGGATTTGAGTCCATGATACCATGTATCCTAACCCCTTTGCGTAGATGGCAAATTTGGTAAATTCTCACCTATTTAGGGGTGCTCTGTTTAAGGCTTTATAACTCCAGATGTGAGCATCAGAGAAACTTGGCAAATGGCTTAAATGAACCAAGACAGTTTTACCATTTACAGTACAAACTTGGGAAAATAGTGACAATTAGAAACTCCGTATTCTACAGAGTTGTCACAAATTGTGTACTAATACAGTTAAAACACGGAGTTTGAGGTTTCCATTAATAGTTTGGCTGCAGGAGCAACAAATGTCTCAGTTGAGCAAAATCTTGGCGCCGGCGTCCTGGTCACTAGGCATCTGCGCAAAGGAGCTAACAAGATTCCCAGAGAGGAAAAACAGCCCCGCAACCTCACAGAACCACCACGATACTTCACAGTTGGGATAACACCTTTGGTATTTATTACCAAAATGCTCAATTATCATCTCGTCTGACCATAGCACCCGGTTCCAATCTAAATTCCGGTAACATTTAGCAAACTCCAGGGCCCTCATTTATCAACATTGCGTTGAAGAGGTTGTTAATTCACTTGTACGAAGAAAATGTAGAATTTTTGTACGTACAGGAAAGTTGATATTTATCAAATGTGCGTACGCTTGATTTACGGATACCTGTAAGTAATCTGCCTTGATAAATCGCACACATTCTATACCACAGTGCTCATGCACAGTAAGTCTCATTTACATCAAGAATCACCCTATATGACCATTTATGGTCACAATCCTGTCCTTTAAAAGCTGCAGGAAATGTCACTAATTCCTGACATTCAACATGGATAAGTCAATGGGCTCTTGACGGCCTTAGTGCTTGGTCTAATACGCATGGCGCAAGTGCATTTAGGGCATGTCCACTTTTGCTAGTTAGACGTGTTATTATTTCATATTTTTTCAGCCCTTGATATTATTTCATTTTTATAGCCTCAAAAACGCCTTATCTGGGAAGCCATGTTTGGGCATTAATATCTTGACAAGTATTGTGCCTAGCCTCACCAAATGACTTATTTTTATAAGGCCCTAGATTTGGAGAAAAGTGCAAAATTCCTAAACAAGAGTGATATTGAGGGTATTATAAATTAATTTTTTTGCACCCATATGGTATCAATCATTATTTTTTCTTCAAATGCAATCTTTTATTAATTTTGAGCCAATATCTGAGGTCTCTACCATCAATGGACATGAAGATATTATGAATAAAACAAGGCATGGATGGCATGGTAGCATATTTTGGTAATTTTCATAGGATCAAAATGGTGTGTGGGGTAGCTAGTAGGAACATAAAAATGTACATGGAAATTGCTTGATGTATGGTTATTAAGGGTACAAAGTGCCAATGTCCTTCCGTTTTTCCTTCATACAAAAATAGACACAGATTTGAGAGATATTTTACCTATGGCAGAAAAACGTCCATTTCAGGATTCATTTTTTTTGCTTTTCCAATGTAAATGGAGAAGCTGAGTATCTCCATGATTATTGAATTCCTGTGTCATAGGAATTGTAAGAAATAAAGGATAAACATGTTTTCAGTATGTTCATTGGAATAGAGGGCATTTGAGGTGGGAATTGTGTCTCCGGTAAGGTCCTGGATATTGAAAATAAGTGAAATATTTTGATAAAACCTCTGGTATAAGGAGGAATAAGTGGTATCCTAAATGGCCCTCTCAAGCTCCAGTGGGAGTATCTAAATGTGTTTCCACATAAAAGGTTGGATGTTTATACATGTACATGTAATTTTACAGTGTGCATGTTAGAAAGCTATATATGGAAATTGTACTGATACACATGGAGAAACATATCCACATAGTTAAATTATCAGTATATGCCCTTATATCCACCAATCAGTGAATAATGGAACATAGGGATTCCACTTATCAAGAAAACACCAAGCATGTACATAATTCAGTCCTGTTGTTCAAGTTATATGGTTAAAGGATAATAGTTTTCATCACATGTAATTTCTAGTACATATTTTGCTACATTGCACATCATTTTCAATTAAAGTTATATATAAGTAACCGACAGCACTCGAGTGCTGTCGGTTACTTATTCTTTTTTAAATATGGGATATAAAATTTAACCACTCCATTGAATACAGCATCTATCAGAGTTAATGCCTTTTTCTATACTGAGGCCTTGATAGTAAAGAATATAGCTTGCAATAATGACCTATAGTAAAATGAGCCTACAGAAAACATGTATTTCTTTACTCCAATCAGTATTTCAGAGGCTGGGACACACATAAGTAGAGATAATAAGGGAAGACCCTGTTTCTTCATTATGGACAATTTTCCTTCTGTTTCCCTGTGCAGCGTCTTTGTGACAGTTCTCTGTAAAAAGCGCTATACAAATAAAATTGAATTGAATTGAAAAATGTAATTTTCATGTTCCTACTAGCTACCCCACATACCATTTTGGTCCTATGAAAATGACCAAAAAATGATACCATGCCTTGTATTATTCTTAATATCTTCATGTCCATTAGTGCTAGAGACCTCAAATATTGGCACAAAATTAATAAAAGATTGTATTTGAAGAAAAAATTATGATTTATACCATATGGGTGCAAAAAAATCTGTTTATAATACCCTCAATATCACTCTCGTTCAGGAATTTTGCACTTTTTTCCAAATCTAGGGCCTTATAAAAATAAGTCATTTGGTGAGGCTAGGAATAATACTTTTCAAGATGTTAATGCCCAAACATGGCTTCCCAGATAAGGCGTTTTCGAGAGTGTAAAAATGAAAAAATATCAAGGGCCAAAGAAATATAAAAACCTTGGAATTGAACAAAAATATTTTACAGGCCTTAGTTTTGGGAGCCAAACATTATATAGACAAATTTTGAACAAAATCTGAGACGGTGCTGCAACCACTTTCCTGGATTCTGTCTGATTTGACACGGAATGACCCTCCAGAGGCAATTTCCACCTGGTTTCTACTAGTTTTATTTAAATGTCAATATCTCAAAAAATATTCCCTGCACATCCATGGTTTAAAGTTCGAATTGAAGAAGAAGCTGTGTCATTCAGAAATTGGCAACAGAATACATTTATTACAGAATAGTCACATACAGTATATAGTATATAATAGCCATAACATATGTCGCCTAATGTATTTAAATACGTTTAAAAAAAACGTACAAAAGCGCGTGTGTATTTACACAACAACAGCAACGTATTTCAGCCCTAAGTGCGATGGGTGGTTGCTGTGGAAATGTTGACTGTACGGGACTTTGGCAAAATGTAACAAGATAAACTCTTCAGGGTTAATCAGAAAACAGCTGTAGTTGAATATACTGGTAAAGTACTTGGTTTCCTAAACATATTTATACGAGAGATTTTGGTGTGTAAAATTAGGTGTCTTCTAAACCGAAAGTGCAGCAGGTACTGTATATAGTACAGTAAGCAAAGGAAAATGGCACATGCTCATTTGTAACGTTTTAAAAAAATATTATTGTTTCTATACGTGAACATGATTTTCTTAGCGTGTATAAACGGTGCATTTTATGCATTTTACAGTCTGTGGCTGTGGCGAGAGGGGGGTCATAAGTGCTTTGGGCTATTAATAGCACCCTCCTATTTTATGGCACTGCAATGTAAATGGAGAAGCTGAGGTTTTCACAAGCGGCTACCCTTTTGAAAAATACTGTGTCAAAGTTTACGAGGTTTTCTTAAAGCTGTAGTTTATAATTTCAGACAAACATGAATATTGTAATTGATATGGATACATCTCAACCACTAGGGGCAAAGTTTATAGAGTTAAGATTGGTCTAAGGCACAGACGTTCAGTCTGTGTGGTTGTGCCCCGAGGATCGGGGGTTCGATCCCCGGCCCTGCCAGATCCGAGTATAGCCGGTGCCTTGAGCGGCAATTGGCGGCGGCTCCCGGGGTGGGGGGAGGACTTGGTGGGGGAGAATTGTCAAAATGGCCTCGGGTGGAATCACGGTCAGGAACTTCAGGAGTCAAGGCCTAAAGAGATCGTGGCAGCCTTTTTCAAGCACAAATGACAGAGATCTAGTTTTTACCAAGACGGGGTTTATTAACTGGAAAACGGCATT
The DNA here is from genome assembly GCA_029718625.1 of Synaphobranchus kaupii. Taxonomy (NCBI): domain Eukaryota; kingdom Metazoa; phylum Chordata; class Actinopteri; order Anguilliformes; family Synaphobranchidae; genus Synaphobranchus; species Synaphobranchus kaupii. Next base: position 55,447,548 of record CM056383.1, on the reverse strand, counting down.
AGAAAAGGACAGGGGATTATACAGGCATACATCTAGCCATAGCCATTTGAATGCTGCACGATCATGGACAGAACTGAACACGAGAGTGGAAACTGGTGACACTATATCATGTCTCTTGGGAAAAACACAGGTTGAGAAAAACCAATACTACATCAGAAGCATAGGGGAAGTGGTGCAGTTTCTGGCTGTGAACGAACTTGCTTTTCGTGGAAGCACTGAAAGTCAGTCCGAAATAAACGATGACAGTGATATCTCTGCTGGGCTGTTCCTGAAATTGTTTGAGTACACTCTGGCTAGGGATTCCAAACTTGCTGAAATAGCAAAAACATCCCTCAGAATGCAAAGTACACATCAAAAGGCATTCAAAATGAGATAATTAACACTCTAGCCAGTATGGTGTTGCATGAGGTGAAAAGAAAATATGATAATGCAGATACAGTAGGGTTCTGCATCAAATGTGATGGAACCAGAGACAGGTGCAATGTTGAGAATCTTTCACTTGTGATTCGGTTTGTCTGTAATTCGGTTCCTGAGGAGCATTTGATTGGTTTACTGGACTTGAGTGGGTTGGATGCAGAATATATAACAACAGAAATGCTCAAACACCTGTCCAGTGAAGGTTACAGTGCTGATAATATAATCAGCCAATGTTATGATGGCGCATCAGTCATGAGTGGGATCAGGGGTGGGGTTCAAGCATTGTTGCAACAGAAGCTTGGCAGGCTCATTCCTTATGTACATTGCTACAACCATCAGCTGCACCTAGCAGTGGTGCATGCCATTCAGGAAGAGCCATGCGCCAAAACAGTCTTTGAACTCTCCGGCTCACTACATTCCTTCGTTCGCCATCATTATGTAGCCCAGAACTATAATGCACCCTCTCTTAAAAGGTTACTCGAGATACGGTGGACCAGTCATTATGATGTAACAAAATGTCTGGTAGACAATGAGGATGCCATCTTGAACATTTTGTCAGCGATTTCTGAAGATAGTGTGGCAGCAATGGCTTTATGCACAGAGGCATCAGGGCTCCTAGTACAACTCAGGAAGCATAATTTTTTTGAAATTGGTAAATTCCTCATCAAAATTTTTGGTGTCTTGAAGCCAGCAAATTCTATTCTGCAGGCTGACTGTGGATCTTTGCAGTGCTGGGGAGGTTATCAGTGTCTCACTGCAAGCTTTAAAAGATATCCGAGAAGATGATTCATGGGATAATTTCGAGATATTAGACAGCCCCACTGCTACAAAAAGAAGGAGAACAATGAGCAAACAGCTCATAGACAGTTTTGTTCTCTCCACCGTTGGTCACACTGAGTCCGATTCCTCCAACACTCCCAGCCAGTCTTTGAGAAGAGCCCTCCTAAACATCTTGGACAGAGCTATTGCAGAGATTGAGGACAGGTTTTCGAGGAGAAATATTGACCTGATGAGGGCAGTAAGCTGTCTTGTTCCCCAGTCTACGTCTTTTCTAGAGTTGGTCCTATTGAAACCGCTGCAGCTACTTGCCGGTACTGATGCAACAATCAATAGTTTGAAAAATGAAATTGATGTGGCAAAATCCATGTTGCTCAAGAAGTTCTCCACTGACGCGGACCTGTCAACAGTGTGTCGACATATATAGGGCTATAAGGAAGCCTTTCCAGAGCTACATACAGTGTATGCAACTGCACTGGTGATTGGAGTATCATCAGCATCATGTGAGAGTTCTTTCTCCACTCTGACACGTGTCCTAACACCCTTCCGCCGCACAATGCTGCATGAGAGAAAAAGGAATTTGGTGATTCTGGCACATGAAAAATTAATAACCAAGAGTATTGATTTGGATGAGTTTGTTAGGGCTTTTATGAAAACAAACAGAAGACTCATGCTTTGAGGCAATTACTTTGTGTTTTGCGGTGGGAATAGCTAGGCCTTCTTTTTTCTTTTAACCATATTGTTAGAAATCTCCAACAGTTTTAAGAGAAACCATAGCCTACAAACCTTTTTTTTTTTTGACATTACCTTTGTTTGTAAAGTGCTTGCTGCTTTATTTCTTGAAAACAGTCCTGAGATTAGGTGTAGTGGTAGTTCAGCGTAATCACTGAATGGGTGATGTAGGCAACTGTAAGCTCCATGTTTGGGACAAAGACTTTTTTTTCTTGATTTAGCTAAAGAGCACACTCAGCTTTTATTTAAAGGGATAACCTTATTTCACTTTTGTACAACATAATTAATTTTGTGGAGCTTACCCCATTTTATTTGCATAAAGCAGCTGTCATTTGCCAGGGTTAACGATTTAATATTCCAACAATAGGAATGTCAGTGCCAAAAAACAGTATTGTCTGCCAAGTTTCCTTCTTTTTTTGTTGCAGAGCTGCAAACTGTGCTAACTTCATTTTTATCTGAATACAAGCACGCATAATTAGGCCTCAAGAAATACAAATAGTGGCATCTCTGAACACCCCTACACACATAACATAACATAACATAACAAGGAAAGACGAGAACAGGCCATTCAGCCCAACAATGCTTGTCTATTCTTACCTCTAAACTGTACTAATAGTGTCTAACACTGAATCAAGCCGGGCCTTGAACACCCCCAGTGTTTCTGCCTCCACCCCATGTTCAGGCAAGCTATTCCACGTATTGACCACTCTGTGTGAAAAAATATTTCCTAGTGTCTGTGAGAAATGTATTCTTTGCCAGTTTCCATTTATGCCCCCTCGTTCTGCTAACCGAGCTCAACTTGAATAATTTCCTGTAGTTCACTTTGTTGATCCCTTTAATAAATTTAAACGCCTCAATCAAATCCCCCCTAAGTCTCCTTTTACTAAGCTTGAAAAGTCCTAGCATTTCAAGCTTTTCCTCATAAAACTTTTTAAAATCTTTTATACCCGGGATCAATCTGGTTGCCCTTCTTTGGACCTTTTCCAGCGCCTCTATATGTTTCTTGTAGTAAGGTCCCCAGAACTGCAGACAGTACTCTAAGTGTGGTCTGACAAGGGCATTGTATAGTGTGAGTATGATCTCCTTAGATTTATACTCAATACTCCTGGCTATGTATCCCAGCATCCTGTTAGCTTTTTTTTACCGCTACAGCACATTGACCAGACCCTGATAGGCTTTGATCGACTATTACTCCCAAGTCTTTTTCTGCATGTGCACATTCTAGTTTTGTACCCCGCATAAAGTAATCCTGCCCTATGTTTTTATTCCCCACATGTAGAACTTTACATATAGTTATATTGAATTTCATTTGCCAGGTTTCTGCCCACTTCTGGAATTTGTTTAAATCTTCTTGGATTACCTTAGTAGCTTCCAGACAGTTGGCTAAACCTCCCAGTTTTGTATCATCCGCAAATTTAACTAATGTACTTTCAATATCCGCATCTAGGTAATTTATGTAAATGAGGAAGACCAGTGGACCCAGAACCGAACCCTGTGGAACTCCACTTCCCACTTTACCCTGCTCAGATAAGATCCCTCCTACTACTACCCTTTGTCTTCTATCCCGTAACCAGTTCCGAACCCACTCTGAAATGCATTTGGAAGTCTAAGTATATAATATCATAGGCCTTGCTCCCATCTAGACACACGTGTGTGTGGTTGCAAGGATACACACACACACACACACACACACACACACACACAAATATATGCAAACGAGGGGAAAAAGCCTGGGAACTGTATGGCACAGACAGTGCCCTAAATAAAAAGGTGCCCCCCCCTAAATTTCTGTCTGCCCCCCCAATCACAGCAGTCTAGAAACAGGGCTGGTATAGGCATGCAGTGAACGTATTAATACATCACATTGATAAAATTATCATAGCTTCTATTGATGACTGGGATATACCCATCAGCCCTAAGTGCAAATAAATAAAGTAAACAAATAAATTGTGTGTGAGGTGCCTCATCAGAGCAGAATTCTCTGATCTTTTCAAAAAGATATTTCTGCCTGGCTGAGTCCAGTCAGGGTGGGGCTTGCACATGAAGACCACCTGTCTGGAGCCAGACATTAGCGTTGTGCAGCAGCTGGAATTCTGTTGCTTCTGCATCACAATGCTCTCTGGCAATAACTAATTGTTAGCTTATCCAACAAAGGCTTGATTTGTTTTAAACAAAGATACATAGATAGATAGGAAAATCACGACAAACATGCTTGCAAATTATAGCTGGTTTGGACATGCTGCAAGTTAAACACAGACTGGTGGGAATATCACGATGAAAGGCTTATACTTTGTTTGGACATGGGGCTAGCTAGATAGCTAACTGTTAGCTTAGAGCCAGAAAAGGCTTGGTTTGTTTGTTGATGTGTCCGTATCAATGCCCTTCTATTCTATTGAGTATTCTAACGTAGCTGAGTAGGCTACACTGGGTGAGAAAGTTAAGTAGGTGAAATGTTCTGTAAAGGTAGTGTACTTTAAATCCCCAAATGATATACTTTGGAGAATAAGCATGTCTCTTGTCTGCTGATAATGACGCCGTGTTCGTTCTCGTTTTATAGATTAATTCTGGAGACAGTTTTTCACTACAAGAGTCCCGGTGCTGTGAATTCTCCTTTCGTCTCTGTTGGCTATTGCAGTCAAAATTGCTAATTTTGTCCATTTCCTTTTCGAAATCGTGGTGACTTCCATTTTGATAGTAAGTAAACAGAGGCCATGTGAGTTGATTTGTGGGCGAGGCAAACCGAAACTCAGAGCCAATTGAAACATAGGAAGCTGTTAATAGACAGCTGATAGTCTGCATCCTCAAACTCGAAGCCAGCCCCCGGCAAACATGATTTTAACAAGCATATTTGTGTTACTTATTACAGGTATTTATCTTAAATATGTTCTATATTATATTAGCCTACATGAGTTCTAAAATTCTTTAACTTTCGTTATATGGAAAAAAACTAAAAAATAATTTTTTTGTTTTCACCCACATTTTGCGCTGTACTGTGTTTCAGAAGTGGGACCGTTTTACCAGCTTACGTCACATATGTTTATATTGAATAATATTGAGGTTGAGTGCGTCAAGCAATACAGGTATCTAGGTATTTGGTTGGATTGTGATCTTTCTTTCAGATAATTTATAACACCTTTGACAAAAAAACTTAAACCTAAACTTGGCTTCCTTTTTAGGAATATGTCTTGCCTGTCTATGGATAGTTGGAAAAAGAATGTGCAGGGTGCAATATTACCAGTGTTAGGTTATGGTGACATTCTATATATGTATGCCCCCATGTCTGTTTTTAAATCTCTGGATGCCATATATCATAGCACACTACGGTTTATCACGGTTGATGGGTTAAGAACACATCATTGTGACCTGTATACCGTATACTGTGCAACATTGCAGCAACTTTGCAGCAATGTTGCAGCAAAGTCTCTTGGAAAACATTTTATTAAGATTATGTTTGAACGTGGCTACAACGTTGTAGAGAAATATTGCCGCAACGTTGCACAGGGTTGTAGTAGGAAGTCTTCTTAATTTATGTTACACTTGTAACCTTTGTCTGGGACTTTTGTAAAATATTTCCAAAACTCCATCTTTCACTGTTAAAATTAGAACAAGACATTCTAGGCTGAGCGGTACTGGAGTGAACTGGAGCTTGCGGAGTGGTAACGTTCTAATAGTGCTCATCACTCTAATTAAATGACGTCCACTTCCTCTCCTCGCTCGCTCCTGCCACACACACCTTTGAGGATCAGATGCACCAACTCTAGGCATGTCATGGTTTTAACCCTTTTTGCCTATGCAGTCGTTCTCCTTGGTGGCCACGCGAGGGCGCTGCTCTTTTGGTGGATGTTTGCTCCGCCCTGCTTAGATTGCGGAGCTGCTGTTAGCGCCCACACCTGTGCGTGGTCACCTGTGTTACGGTGAGCCAGTGAGTAGCTTTGGTACGTTTATTCCCTGTTTTGTCTCCTTCTCGTGGACTACGTTCCTCTTTGTTGTGAGTCAGGGTTTTTGTTTATATTTAGAGGCTGTTGTGCTATTTTAGCGTTGGTCTTTTGTTGCAGCTGTCCTCCGTCCTTTTTACCTACGGGACGATTTTGTTCGGAACTGTTGTTCTGTTCGGTTTCCGGGTATGTTTCTCCTTGTGTGGAGTTTGGGCGAGGTTGTGGACATGTTTGTGTATGACTGCGTGTAGCATGGGAACGTCTGTTCTCGGTTCCTTCGCCTCGTTACATATTCCTTTACTGACAGGCTAGGGCGTGGGTTTTCAATTAAGCTTGCGTTAGTCATTTTGGATAGTAAAGTTATGGGACGACGGTACTCCGTCGGCTCACCTGTAAAATGTTTCTCTCTCCTGGGAGATCGGGTGTTTACCCCTTTGTTTTCTGCATTTGACTGCGAGCCTATTAATCTAGCCATGGGACGTTAAATCTCTGTTCCTGTTCGCCTCGTTACATTTCCCCTTACTGAGAGGCAGGGCTTGTATTTGTGTTTGTGCTTGTGCTAGTCAGATAGCTGATAATTTCGGTGCAGCTGTCCTTTCGTCTTTTGTGCTTTTTCTCCGTGTATGGAGATTTGGGCGATTCTGTTCAGAACTGTAGTTCTGTTCGCCCTTCGGTGCATGTCGTCTCATAGGGAGACCGGGCGATGGTGTGGACATGTTTGCGTGTGACTGCGAGCCTCAATCTAAGCCTTGGAACATTAATTATCTGTTCCTTCGCCTCGTTACATTTCTCCTTTCTGAGAGGCTTGGGCGTGGCTTTCTATTTTAAGCTTAGTCATTTTGCTGGTAAGGCTATGGGACTGCGGTGCTCCGTCGGCTCGCCTGTAAAATGTTTCCCCCCCCTGGGAGATCGGGCGTTTACCCCCTTTAGGTTCTGCATGTGACTGTTAGCTTATGGAAGTAGCCACGGAACGTGATCTCTGTTCTTTCGCCTCCTCTTATACTATCATCATTCTGCAATATTTGTTGACTGTTTATTTATATGTGCCTTTACGCTACTCGTCCGTTCTTGTGTGTCTCGTTACCGAGACAGGGCGCGTATTATTTCTGGCTATTCAGAGACCTGTCCTTGCGCTTCTACTTATGGGCGTGTGACAGTAAGACGGTTGGTAGCGTCTGTCGGCGTGTTCGTTGTTATTGTCTCCTCCCTTATCTGCGGGGTTTCCCGCCTTAGTGGCCCTAGGGCTTTAAGAATCCCCTTGCTGCGTTTGGCTCCTCCTTCCTCACACGTCACGCCCCCCTTACAAGGCAGGCCAACCGGCATGCTCCAGAACATATCTGCCGTGCCTTGTCACATGTTCCTCACTGGCTGCATACAGGCGTCCAGGCTGAGCTAGGCTTGCCTAGTCTTGTGATCAGAAAATTGAGCAATAACTTTGATCCACCGCTGCCCATCATTAACACAGCTCCTGTATGCAGAGACGTTCATTGCTAGCACTGCTCTGGAAGAATATCTATTGTGAAATATCCAGATCAATACTGTAATGGTGGGTGAAAATACACCATTTGACAAAAACCTCTTGAAGTGATTTTTCTTATACATAATTAATGTAGCATATAATGCTGAAATACAATGTATTTTCCTTCGAGCACAAAACTACTAAAAAAGTGTATATTTCTTGTCACATGATTTATCTGAATAACAGAAGGACAGGTCGTAATTTCAATCTAATTGGTTTTGTAAAATGTTCTAGAGCAAATTGGTTTCGCAAGCTACAATATAGACGAGAGCACACATTTTAAGAGGACGGTGGCAGAGATATTCCATTGACAGTATGACATATTCAATTTGTTTATGTTTTCTTGGAGTTCCCTTTGTGTTCCAGCACAAACAAAAGAAGATCCAAATACCCAGTCTTGTTTAAATATTTATTCAAACAGACAAGCTAGATAAGCAAGCAACATGTAGCTGAGAAAAATAGAAATGGAAACCAATAAAAAAACTATCTCAAGCCACACTCTTTAATAAATAATTAACACATTTATGCTTTTTTGGGGAAAAGAAAGTATTATAGCCATGAGCATTGCGGTTCGGTTGAATCTATACACTATACTGTACATGGAAAATAAAATGTGTTACTTCTGGCAACATTTGGACTTAAACCTGGTTGAAACCAAAATACTGTAATTTAAAAATATAGTCACACTTACAGATACCATTACGCATTGTGGGGATGTAAAACTCTTCCATTATTTTACTACAGTCTATTTTATGGAGACCATTGCTTTGTTGGAATATGTTGCAGACAATTGATTCTGCTAAACTCCCTTATGTGTTTTGTTCACCTTTAATGGGGTTATGGAAAAGCAAGAGCTATAACAGGGAAAAACGCTAAACACGGGCGAGTTTCATCTCTTGTGTCTCCACTTGATTAGTTTAACAGCGCCTTTGTTCTTTTCCTGCAATTGAAGTGTTTAAGTGAACACCGGAGGTGCTCGGAGGAGAACGTGCATGCCGCGCACCAGGCCGGCAAATGCCTATGAGGCACAACATCTGAATGTCAGGAGAAAATTAAAAGCATTTCCCATTACTAAGGACTGGAATCTTAATTCATTTCTCCACAAACTGCACAAGGAGTGAGACCGAATATGGGTGACAAGGTCAGTAAATGCCTATTAAATAAGAGGTGAATGTTGACCTTTGGGTGCGGGTAAACAGTACTAATTCTTATTTTAAGGCAATTTTTTCCCTGTGCAGCAGCTTTGCCATTCAATATTAGTCTGAAACAATGTTCTGCCTTCTTAGGCTCACTGTTGCGTTCACTGACATTATTTTTGCGCTAATATTCATTTTTAAAAATACATTTTTCAAAATACATGAAATGTGTTATTACATTGGAATGGGTAGCATCGATGGGTCTGCTAATCAGTACTTGACCTGTACTATTATTTATCATTTGATAGTACAGTAGACTCCTTTTTATTCACACCCTTGATAAAGATGGCCAAAAAATTTTTTAAAGTATACAAGTACTGAGGTATAATTTATGCTCATAAAATGCAGATAATGATTTAATAGTAATAGATTTAATAGATTCTTTAATAGTAATGCATTGGCGCCAACCAGAATCAAATGGTTACAAATATGGAATCACGCGAATATTCACACCCCTGTTATCAGTACTTTGTGGTACTTCCCATGGCTATTAAAGCCGCTAGTCACCTTTGTAGTTTTATGCACCTTTTGGTATCTGACCTCAGCCATTCCTCCATGTAGAATTGTTCTAGTTCCTTAAAATTTTTTGCATCTGTGGACTGCTTTTTTGAGTTCAAACCACAAATGTGCAATTGGATTCAGGTCTGCAGACTGAAATAGCCACTTCAGGACATTGATCTTGTGCCCTGTCAACCATTTCTTAGTGGCTTTGGACCGTCGTTGTCCTGCTGGAAAGTCCATCGACAGCGAAGGTGTAGCTTCCTGGCAGAGGGAACAAGGTTTTTGGACAAAATGTCTTTGTAAATGCTGGATTTCACAGCTCCATCTATTTTAACAAGGGTCCCAGGGCCCCTGGATGCAAAACAATGCCAAAGCATTAAAGCACAACTGAAGTTTAGTAGAACTTTGGGTTGTGTAGTTACCTGGCCATGATAAGAGTCCAAATAGTGGCGAAATATGTTTGTTAGTTGCTCTGTGCTCCCCTGGGGTGACACACGGTTCCAATTCAGATGTAGTTTGGTGAATGCAAGATTCCTTTTTTGGTGAATTGTATTCAAAAGACAAAAAAGATTACTTCTTGCAACTCAACCATAAGGCCATTGTCATGTAGGTATTGTCGAATGGCAGCTTTTGAGACCTTGTAACTCCAAGATGCCAGGTTTTTGGAGATCTTGAACTGTGCCCGTTGGGCTTCTTTTTGCCTCTTGAACCATCCATCTCACTACACGTGGGGGCAAGATACAGTAGACTCTTGCATCCTCTACCTGACAGGTTAGGTAGAAAATTATACACTGCCTGGCCAAAAAAAAAGTCGCACACTCTAATATTTTGTTGGACCGCCTTTAGCTTTGATTACAGTGCGCATTCGTCGTGGCATTGTTTGCAACCTTATGCAATGTCACAACATTTATTTCCATCCAGAGTTGCATTAATTTTTGGCCGAGATCTTGTATTGACGACGGGAGAGTCTAACCACTTCGTAAAGTCTTCTCCAGCACATCCCAAAGACTTTCAATGGGGTTAATGTCAGGACTCTGGTGGCCAATTCGTGTGTGAAAATGATTCCTCATGCTCCCTGAACCACTCTTTCACAATTTTAGCCCGATGAATCTTGGCATTGTCGTCCTGGAATATGCCCATTGAAGGGATAACCTGGTCATTCAGTACATTCAGGTACTCAGCTGACTTAATTTTATTGCTGCATAACGTTGCTGAGCCTAGACCTGACCAATTGAAGCAACCCCAGATCATAACACTGCCTCCAGAGGCTTGTACAGTGGGCACTATGCGTGACAGGTGCAACGGCGACTTTTATTTTGGCCAGGCAGTGTATGTTTAGATATACACCATCTTTACACACACTGGGCTCTATCTTGACGATTTTAGTGCATGGTTTAAAACGCAAGGTGTAAGTGTATAGGTGTGTCCAACTCCACTTTTGCTAGTTAGAGGGCGCATATTTTAAGCACAAATTCAGACGCAAGGTTCAAAAGGGCTAAACTTAGCCTCTTCATTAATTATAGGTGTGTCTTGGGCGTGACATGCTATAAACCAATCAGAGTCTCCCATTCCCACCTTGGCGGATTGCTAATATAAAGACTACAATGTAATCTTAATATTTTATTTGCATGCTTGTGTGTGCCCCTATGTGTAACAGACAGGAGGGTGTATGCGCGTTTTGAACATGCCTATGTAGACAAACTTATATTGCGCCATTAAAATAACGTTGAAACAACATGCGATATGACTTAAGACCACGTTTGTGGTGGTTTTAGCGCAAACGCGTTTTGCTGCCTCAAGATAGCAATACACCAAAAACTATCCTTGCCACACCTCATCTTAAGACCAACCCGCCCAGGCCACTTGCTATGGGTAAAAGTTTAGCCAATTTGTTATTTAAACAACGTGAATGCTGGGCTATAAAATGAACACTGCATCAGACTGAAACTAGCAAAGACACTTTTGGGTTAGCGCCGGGTGTAAGATAGGGCCCACCTTGTTCAATAAAGAATATGTGAGACAGCTCAGCTTTAACTTGTGAGGTAAGAACAGTAGTTGGAGCAGTAAAATTTATATAATATGAAAATATTCCCTTATAGGAGGTGCACTGACATCTCTTTGTAGTTCATGTTATCTTGATGTAGTCCATCTATTACAACCCTGCCACACATATCAGGATGGCAGTCTTTGAGCCTATTGCTCAGCTGTATTAAAAACATAAGGCTGTAGCTACTGCATGTATATTTTGCTATTTGTGAACTGTATGGGATTTATAGTTCCTGTATTAGTAATGTGTCAGGCATGTGTCCCTAAAAAAATGCACTTCCGCTGACATACATGTTGGACTGTAAAGTAGCTTCACCTGTAGTGCTGATGTGAGCCACCTAATAATATTTGCTAGCTAGAATCAGTTGTAGTAACTATGTTCACTTACCAAGGCATCTGTCCACAAGCTTTCCTGAAACACCAATTTCATGTTACCTGGAAAAATGTACATTATCTATCCAACTTAGCCAGTGATTGAATATTACAATTCATACAATGAATAACAGCAAGAATTGTTTTAGCCAAAATAACTTCACAGACCTGCATTGTATTGCCCAAAATATAATACATTTTTGACCTTTAAGAGAAACAAAAAAAATGATAGCTGTCCCTGTTGCAGTGGCTGAACAGTGGTGTGAAACAAATGATAATTTTGACAGTTGTGGTTTATTTGTTTCCAGCGATCATAGCTGGGAATGTGTTGTGGAAGAATATTACTGAGCTCATTACATGGCAAAGGTGTACTTTTGAAGGGACATCTGTAATAAGGTAACCAGAACAGCTTTTCTATGCCACGTCATTGTCAACACTATTGCAGTGATGATATCAGGTTCTTACTCTGATAAACTGAAGGCTATGTGAACTATGTTACATATATATTTTAATATAAATAGCAGTGTTGAGTAATTTTACCAGATAATTGTTTTGTCTCATAATTTAGTTAGCTGCTGGGATCTCATGATTATAGATTAAAACAGAAGTTGAGCACTAATTGGAGGGAATTTGTTGTATATGGGATGCATTAGATGCACTCTTTTTTAAAGCATTACTATACCTCCTCTTTCTGCCATCTCCTCATCAGATCATCACTCTTTCCTGTTTGGTGCTTTCAAGTCACCCACCACCTTCAAAGAGATTTTAGTCACAGGAGCCTGAAGTCTCATAAGCTAGAGTTATCTTCAAGACACACTTCACAACACAAAGCAATTTTGTACCAGTAATGTTATGTCAATATCTCCCGACAGAAGACAAATGTTGTTATTATTTTGCCATTTCAACATTTGTTCAAGTTTCGGGATCAGAAATATTCGTTCCTGCGATGGAATGTCAAGTAATGGGAGGACAGTCGGAAAAGAGCACCGTATTAGTTCTCACTGACAGACTACAGTGATAGATTTCGCTGCTCATCCTAAAACAGTAGGATCTAAACATTTTAAAGGGCATAGACACCACCAAATATACTACTGGGGAGTGATGTAACCTATAGTAAATTAGCTACTTAGCATGAATTGAGATCATTGTGATCTGCTATAGGTAACACATCAAGTTTATTTGCCATATTGTTTTCTGCATAAAATTTTCATTAATTATTCAAACTTGGCCACATTTACCACTCATATACATTTACCACTCCCTATCGGTCATTCTGTTTTTGTATTTTAAGGATTTTTTATTTATTTATTTTTTATGCACATTTTTATTCTATTGGAAAATGTCAAGTGATATTTTTATGCTATGCAGTTAGTTTATGCAGCCATATGGCTGAGGTGCCACTTGTAGTGAAAGAGTATAAAAATACACAATACAATTTACAATTAAACCATTAACTATTATTCTGGATTAACAATTGTCCAACAATAACCAATACACTAATTCTCTTAGGAAAGATTTCTATTTTCAAATACAATATCTTTAATAACACTTTCTCCATTTTAACTATTTATTTAGCATTATTTTACGTTGGAATGGCTGATTGCCAGGAGAAATTAAAAAAACAATCCAATGTCAGAGAAAATGTGGTTCCACAAGCCAAGGGGAGGGATGGGTTGTCTATGGCGACTAAATTCTCCTTTCCTTTAGTTTCTTTATTATTATATTTTTATTAATTATATTATTTTTATTACACTATGTATGGTTCTTAATGTATTTTTCTCTCTTTTGTGTGTTCTTGGTATTTGTGTTTCTCAGATCTATTATTATTTAGCTAGTTTCTTAGCTTCCTTAATTTATTGGAGCAAACAGTGGGTGAGAAAGAGCGAAGGAGAGGAAGCGGCTTTAATAGCATTCCCAGAGCATGTGTATGAAGGTGCCCAACACATCGAATCATTCAAATTAAAATCCACATCCTACCATCCTAAAATGAGTATACATTCATTATTGATTATTTTATTCTTTTTTTGGGGGGGGAAAATGTAAAAAACAACTGTTTAGCTAAATGTTCATATTTTCCTGAATAATCTGTCCTAGATTATACACTATAAATGATGGAGTTCCTCAAATAACTTTTCCAGAGTAGGGATTATTGCATTTTTAAATGTTTTGTACAGAGAAAGTACAGCCCCAATAGAGTCAATGTGGTCAGGGTTTCAACAAGAGCCTGAGACTGTAAATAACTTAGGAGTCCCTAAGCTTGGACGTAAGAAAAAAAACTGAGATACAATAAAATAGGAAGTACTAGGGAATTAGTACTCCGTGTTTCTTGGAAATTCTGAGATGGAAAACAACCTCAGAAGTTCTTAGTTCTATTTGTATGTATTGCTTGTTCGTTTTTAACAGCTTTGCCCCATTTGCATTGCCAGCAAACAAGCACCATATCGACCGGAGGAATTGCTATTGTGCAGTAAGGTAGGGAGTACCAAACTGACTGAAATCTACATGGGACTCCCAGCAGCTAATCACAGGCATGGTCGGGATTTTTTCCCAAACTACAGGGCATATCTTTGGGCTGAGAATAAGTCAATTTCTTGGATACACCACTCAAGAACCATTTTTATTAATTCTATTTTAAACTTGGGTAAATTGTATGATTGCACATTACAATATACTTGTACTGGAGCTACAGTTCCGGAACATGTTTGCAAAATATGAATGCTTAAAAAGGTAAACCACAAAATTACTTAACATTGAAAATTAAGGTGGGGTCAGAGAACCAGGGCCAAAGCAGGGAGTCACTCAGCGTTTCACGTTCACAGTCAAATCAATCCAATTATGTTTACTCGAAAGTGACTTTTCCCCAGTCATGTGTCCGGGGAATTCTGCTGCAGTCAATTAGAATTGTCACTTCTAATCTGAGCTGGTTTTCCAGACGCTGGTCATTTCCCATTAGAGTCATTTTCCCTGGGATTCCATGGAGCGATAGGCATCTCCGCCGCTCAATGGAGGAGACGGAGGGGGAGACAATAATTAAAGAGCTGGCATTTACTCCTGGCCAGCCCCTCTCAGAGATCTGAATCTGCAATTACCTTCCAGAAAATAGCATTGTCAGGACAGGGCCAGTGTTAATAATGGTTCTCATCAGATTGTCAGGCTACAGAAAGCACTTTTTTCAATTGAAGTTGCAATTTGATTGTTTATTCCTTTTACCCCAGTTAAAGTCCTACCTATGCTTCAGGAAAAGTGAAAGAGAAAGTATGTGTTATACATAGATTTGTTTTGCTCTTCGGGGTTTCATTATGTTGCATATTTAATTTTGTTTTCCTCCAGAAGTAGACAACACAAAAAGAGAACACATTGACAAAACACATTTTCAAAGGAAAAAAATTGTTCTCGATAGTTCATAGCAACACACAATAATATTCCTCAGTATGTGTTATGCTTTTAGACAACAATTAGAAAGTCTGCATTCTTGGAAAGCCATATACTGTATTTGGATTTTCTCTTAAAAAGGGACGGGTTTTCTAGCTACAGCTCAAACTTCCCAATTTCATTGTCTTTTGGTAAATGTGGATATACTAATGCTTGCTAAACTACAGATAAAATGAAGTGCATTTTATTGGCTCACTGCTTAAATAAATTCTGTAAAAGTGAGTAACATATCTTTGCATTTTATCTTAGCACTACATAGCATTAAATTAATAGTTAAACAACTCAATGTTAAATTGATTAATGTTTATTGATTTAATGTTTTATTATTCAAAATAAGACAATAATACAATCATAGCTTTCTCTCTCGCTCCCTCCCTCTCCCTCTCCCTCTCCCTCTCTAGCACACCTGGCATGCCCATCTTTTGCAACTTCATTAGGTGAGGAAAAGGCCATTTGCACAGAAGGCAATTAAAAGCTTTGGTGGATCTTGCTGTCAGAACGCTAGTTTCACAGCCCCAGTCCACCACAAGAAGCCAACACCTTATTGGAAATGATTCCTCTGCGCACAGAAATGACATCGGTAATTTACCACAAATAGACTCCAGGTAACACTGACAGCCAACACCGCATCTGTATTAATCAATACAGAATGATCTCACATATCTGAGCCGGCAATGATATGCACCTGCCCATAAATATAATGGAGTTACCACACTGATAAATATAATGGAAAAACGGCCCCCATCAAAAGCCTGTAATCTGATAATTGTTTTATTTAACATTAGATATGGATATTTTTGATTTAACATTGGGGGCCCTATCTAACACCTAGTGCTAAGCGGCGGTAACGCAAGCGTCTTTGCTAGTTTCAGACCGGCGCATAGGGCCGGCTTTACAATATAGGCGACAAGGCGGCCGGCGTGACGTTGACGGGGGCGCAAATTTGGCGCCCGGCACGCCCCTTCTAAATTTTTCCGCATTTCTTTGAATTGTCTGCTGCCAGGAGCGCAGCGCCTGCTCCTGTTCATAAAACAAGTGCATAGGCTACACACGCATCTCATCTTCGCCGTAAGATGATCACAAAATTAAGCCATATTTCTCATATTCTGCTTTTGCTTGTCTAATGTGTCCTTACATCTTCGCTGCAACCAGGAGTTGTCTTAACCGAGAATTTCCCATCATCTGCCATTTTGACAGATAAAAAATATTTCTGCAAACGTGTTAAAGACTGACTGCAATAGTCATTCAAGCTGTCATTGTGATTGGCGCTCGTCCTCCCTTCCCATTAATTCTAATTACTTCATTCTCTCTCACATGTCATACATTTACATGTCCTGGACACATGTTCTTGTTCCCTCACTTGCACGTCTAATCAGAAATGAATCCGCGCTTATTTTGTCATGGCTGGAAAAAAAATTCCTCTTGGACTTTATAACGGAACGGTTATAACAGAAAATATAACAGAATGTAACAGGCTAATATTATAACAGGAAATAACAGAATATTTACCATCATGTCAATTTGCACGGGATTGCTATAACGTGGGGTTATTTATACAGGGTATACAGGGCCTTTACTGGCGCAGGTGCGAGTCTGCATAAGTTACTGACATGCCAGATTCGGACGGGACTAAAATAACGGAGATGCTCCGGTAATTACATTACCCCACATCCCCGTAAAATATATCACGTCCGAATAGGGCTTGAGCGTTAATGTGCCTTATTTTGTTCAGAAAGAAATTATGGCAAGTTAGCCACTGTTACATTTTAATACATGGAAAAAACTTTTACATTTCGTTTTTTTCCCCCCTGCTGTACCGAAAATGTACAGTTAATTTTCATAGGCAAAATTTTTTTGTAGGCTAGTTTAAAAAAATAAAATAAAATCTATCACCACCCCCCCATGCAGGTGCAAAAATGTCATCTTGCCTAGAGCGCCATAATGGTTTAGGCCGGCGCTGCCAGAGCAGGTGTCATTTTATCGCCCAGTGCTCACGTTGCTGAAATTTTTTATTTCATTTATTTAACCAGGTGAGTCCCATTGAGATTACAGGATCTCTTTTTTGAGGGAGCCCTGGCCAAGATAGCAGCAATACAGTGTTGCAAACAACATAAAAGCAAATATTAAAAACACATATAATAAATCATACAGTTGAAGCTCATAGGATCCTATGCCTAAGAAGACAGACAGGAGGAAACAGAATCCAATAGGATCTGCCTCCAAACCTTTCACTACGTTTTTAAAAGTCCTAATCGGGATCAGCTCATGTAGCTGCAAGTCTATTTGCAAGTGGTTCCAGGCTGCAGGGGCAGAGAACATAAAGGCCTGTTTGGCGAGTTCAGTGCGAACCTTAGAAAGAGGGTGTCATTTGATCGCAAACTAGCTTTTATTGAGATATACCCATAGAGGTAAGAGGGAAGCAGAGGATGGACTTGAAAATATGTGCCAATGAGTGAGTCTGCGCATGGCCAATGAAACTCTGGCATATAGGGTACAATGGTGAGTGAGAGCTTTGCAGCCTGTGACAAACCTCAGAGCACTGTGGTACACAGTATACAGCCAGTGCAAGCATTCGGCAGAGGCGTGCATGTACAGGAAATCACCATAGTCAAGCAAGGGAAGAAACCTCAACCATTTTTTTCCTGGCAGCAAAGGAGAAGCAGGATTTGTTTCTAAAATAAAAACCTAGCTTGAATTTCAGCTTCTTTACTAGGTTTTCAATGTGAAGTTTAAAATTTAAACGATTATCTATTAATATACCTAGATACTTGTACTGTGACACTAATTCAATCTGACTGCCCTGCAAGGTTAAAATGTTAAGAGGACGAGATAATGTTTTCCTGACGTTAGAAAACAACATCAGTTCGGTTTTTGTAGCATTCAACACAAGTTTCAGATCAAACAACCATGATTCTACAATACCAAAAGCAGACTGCAAGTACTCAAGAGATCAAGAGTGGCACCACAGCAAACAAAAGTGAACAAAAGTAAACAAAAGTGGACCCAGGACAGAACCCTGGGGGACACCTGACACAACATGTCATACACTGGAAGATGAACTATCAAATTTAACACACTCTGTCCATTCAGAGAGGTAATTTTCAAACCAGCCAGCAGCGATGCTCAGACAAACCAATATTGAGCAGCCGTTGTTTCAGGGTGAGGTGGTCAACTTTTTCGAAGGCCTTTGAGAGATCAATAAAAAGAGCGGCACAGGTTTTTTTTGTGATCCAATGACTCAATTATATCATTTACAACCTTTAAACAAGCAGGCTAATTTGGCGTTTTCTAAGGTGAGACTGAAGCCATATTCTGGTGGTTTATTCTCTGGAATTAGTGGGAACCCATACTGGTGTTAAACCCTAAGATTATTATTGCGTATATCAAAACACGTCATAATGTTTAGTCCAAATAATATTGATCCATACTGTATATTCCTTGCTCGCACATTTTAACCTTGCGCACAAGCATGCAGGTCTGTTTCCCCAGCTGTAAATCGTTCTTTTTGCAGTCTTATTAAATCCACCATTATATTATTAGCAATACACCAAGGGGCAAATGCAGGTGGCTTTTAAAGGGAATGGGAGATGACATTTTGATTGGTTCAGTGCATGTTACACCCAAGACACACCTATAATTAATTAAGAGGTTAAGTTCAGCCCATTTGAACCTAGCACCTTACTTTGCGCTCAAAATATATTCCCTCTAACTAGCAAAAGTGGAGTTGGACATGCCTTAAATGCACTTGCACCATGCTCTTTAGACCAGTGGTTCTCAAACTCGGTCCTGGGGGCCCCCTGTGCATGGGGTATTCCAACCACAATTGTGATCAGAGAATTTTAACAAGCTGTTAATTTTTCTTATGTTTGATTATTTACCCTCTTAAAAAATTATGTCAGAAAATAGCTATACATGCCATTCAGAAAAAACATCCCATATTCACATTGTGATTGTTGTGCTATATTGCAAACAATTACATAAAAATAGTTTTTTTTTAACACAAAATGTTATAACTGATCAAATTAAACACGGTTGTCAATCAATATGCTTCTAATTAGGTTGTTGAACACATGTGATTAAGTTCTTTCATAATTTTGTTTGCTTAAACTTATTAACACAATGCAGGTTTGGCCGATTATCAATTTGTGTTGTCTTTGAATTGTTCATTATCAACCAAATGGTTAGTTTTCATGGCCATGTGCCCGCACTTAGAAAGAGCCCTAGATATGGAAATGCATTTAGCCAAAGCTGCAGGGTATGCTGGCTTTCATTGCTACTTGGTACTTAACTGATCAATTAAAGCAGCCAATAACACAGTTATTTCACCACAGCTGGTTTCTTGGGTCTGAATTGGTTGCCGATATTAAGGTAAAAACAAAAAACCAGCATACCCTGCGGCCCTCCAGGATCAGGGTTGAGAAACACACTGTATTAAAGTTAGCTCTTATAAGTTCAACTGTGCAGATATAAGAGAAATAGAGCGCTGTGATGATTCCAGATTACTACCGTGCTGAACAGAGTTGTCTCTGAGGATGATCTGTAGACATGATTAATGGTGCAGAAGGAGAGGGTGGTATAAGACAGCAGAAAAAGGACAAGCTGTGGAATTTTGCAAAAACATACACATGTACATACACATTTTACTGTACATACAGACACACACATATACACGTTCATAAAGACCCACACACAAGCATACACAGGCTTAAAGGTACAAAATAATACACAAACACATATTTGCATACAGACACAAACATATACACTAAAATGAAGGTACATACACACGCATACAGTTCCGTCGTAAGTGGGGAGAAAGGTGGTAATAATTCTAGTGGCCAAAAGGCTACTGGCTACTCCCCTGCACGCATGCAGACACATTAACATAGTCACACTGCACATATAGCTTATATACAGGTACAAACATATGTACATGTACAATCTTGTATGCAGGCACACAAAAAAAGAATGTACACACACTAGCCGACAGATCAATAACATTGGACAATGGGCTTCCTGCTCCCCACTTAAGCACCAAATCAGAACAACTGCACCAAGAACAGGCTCTGCTGTGGGTCCAGCCATTTTCTTATTTCACTAGTAGTATCAAGACAGCACAGCTAGGACCTGGGCCTGCTATAGACATGGACATAATGTCATCTCAATAGTGGACAGACATGAGGTATGGAGGTTGTTTATGCAGACCGAGTTACTTCTCCAGCAAGAGATAAGCGTGTCCTTAAAATGACCATATGAGAATTCAGAGATAATTAAGATGTGCCACAGATTAGCTAATTTGCAAATCTCCCAATCGATCAGATAGCTGACCATGTAAAGACTGCTCTGTCCTTTCTCTCGATGTCCTGGTGCAGTCTGGCTGGGCTAAGGAACCACTACATGGCATGGCTGTTTTCCCGGCCTCGCCGAATTTAACTTATCCTGTGTCCTTCATTCCTCCTTAAAACTCCTCAGAAGGCACAAACATCCCGGTGCCTGTTTCTGATCTCCCCCTGCACACAGTGACCTTCCTAATCTCTCCGCCTGGTCACAGACATCGCTCTCCTTGGCCTCATTTTTCAGTCTCCTGGACAGACCAGCACTTTATCTTTGCTGGGAATCAGCAATCGCTCACGGAGCGGTTTCATACGAACACTTCCTCAGCGGCCCTGCAATCTGTGTGCACTGCAATCACAGTGACCAAAATGTATTCAACTATACTACATGATGCTTCCTCCACTACATAAGTTATAATGATTTATTTAAACTGGATTTAGAGTTAGAGAGGATTTTAGAAACCCTGAGTTTGCTTGTGATTGCACTTTTCACTGTATAATGTATATTTATGCGTTGTTGTGTGTGGTACTGTATGATACGGTGCAAAAACGTTCTTCCCTGCAGAAAGACAAATGATAGACTATATGATGACCATGGTGACCTAGGTGTAAGTATTGTAAGGGTTAATTTAGTTGGCAAGCTATAGCATGAGTAAGTAGGATAAATCTAAATGGGTAAAGGTTTATTGTTCTATATCGTTCCTCCGATCATGAGGGTCGTCAACCACGGACCGATGCATGGTCCGATGCATTGAGACTTTATGTCAACATTTGTCATGGACTTGTGACATCTGTCGTTTCCCTCCAGTCCACTTTCCTTTCGTTATCCCTGTTTTCTCCATTCCTCTTGTTCCGTGTCATGTTTTTCCATTTACTTTGTCTGTCTATTCCTTGTTGTGCAGGCTAGGCATGGCTTCCCCGATTTGTTCCTCATTATTACGCGACCTATCACTCACCCCCTCTGCTCACATTCCACACTCACCTCATTACCTCATTAACTCCCGCAGACATTCCTCATGCACTTTAATTATCCTCATGCTTTCACACCTGCTTTCCCTCTATATAATTTCCACTCTTTGTTTGTCTCATGGCCAGTTCGTTCCGTCTGTTTGCCTTGTGCTTGACATGTTTGGTCTCTGTGTATGCTTTCTGTATTTAACCTGTTTTTATGTCCCATTCTAGTTTTGCCCGTCCAGCCTGCCTCCCTGTTCCTGCTTGCTCTTGCCCTGTTCTCGGTCCTGCCCACTTGTTTCTCGCCAGCCCCGTATCCAACCCTTCACCTACTCACCTGCCTGCTTCCCTGTCCCTGCTCGCCCCTGTCCTGCCTGCTTTAGTTCGCCAACCTCGGATCCAGCCCGTCACCTAGCTCCCCTGTCTGCTTGCTTTCATTGAATAAATATTTACTCCTTACGGAGTTTGTTCCTGATTTTTTTTTGCCTCCGAGTCCTGCATTTGGGTCCATTCCGGTGTCTGTACCACAACAGGACATGACCCACACGTAGTGATGTAATTACTCCCTATAAAGGGAGGCGCGTCAATGTGGAAATCCTCTTCGTTTTCTCGCCGAGTAGAGACGTGAGATTATTTGTATCTTGTGCGAATCCCAAAATGCTTCGTGACTTTGTTTGGGGCTACGATTCATATCATCCTCCAAAGGCGGGGATAAGCACTTGCATGCGATATCCGCTAATAGCTTGGCTATTTTAAGACTGATATCGTTTTCTATGCTGCTAACGCTAAAAACTGTGGTTGTTTACACTTAGCATGTACAGTTGAAGTCAGAAGTTTACATCTCTGAGTGGATGGCTACCCATCACCTGAAGCTCAACCTTGACAAGACAGAGCTCCTCTTCATGCCGTACAAGACCTCCCCACTACATGACCTCTCCATCACCGTTGATGGGACCGTGGTGGCTGCCTCCCGCTCTGCAAGGAACCTGGGGGTGGTCCTGGACGACCGGCTGGACTTCAAAGAGCACATCAGGGCGACGGCACGGTCCTGCAGGTTCCTCCTGTACAACATCAGGAGGATTCGACCGTACCTGACCACCTACTCCACCCAGCTTCTTGTCCAGACCATGGTCACCTCACGCCTGGACTACTGCAACTCCCTGCTCGCAAGCCTACCGGCCTGCGCCATTCTGCCTCTTCAACTCATCCAGAATGCAGCTGCCCGGCTTGTGTTCAACCTCCCGAAATTTTCCCACGTAACCCCCCTGCTGAGGTCTCTCCACTGGCTGCCAGTTGCAGCCAGGATCAGGTTCAAAGTTCTGACCCTGGCCTACACTGCAGCAAATAGGACAGGCCCCGCCTACCTGCAGGACTTAATCCAGAACTATGTTCCTGCTCGACCACTTCGCTCTTCTACAGCAGGGCGACTGGCACTTCCCCCCCTCCGTGTCAAAGGCTCTCGCTTGTCCCGACTGCGGAGTTTTTCCACATTAACACCTCAGTGGTGGAATGAACTTCCCATTCCCCTACGTTCTACTCCAACCCTGCCTGCATTCCGTCGAGGCCTGAAGACACACCTCTTCAGACTCCACCTTGACTGATATCCTCACCTAGGAATATCAGTTCCCTGTTCCCTGTGTTTTCCTGTCTGTTTATTATAGTTTATAATAGTATTTGGAATGGTTTATAATAGCAGTTTATAATGGTATTTGGAATGATTTATAATAGTATAGTTTATAATAGTATTTGGAATGGTTTATAATAGCATAGTTTATAATAGTATTTGGAATGGTTTATAATAGTATAGTTTATAATAGTATTTGGAATGAAAGTGTGGTGTTGCTGATTTGCCCACAGCTTACTGTGAACTACAGTCAACGTTCATTGCTAGGGATAGCTGCTACATTATGCAAAGGATGTGCCTTGCCTTGTCTGTTCTGTAATGATGATGATGTCTCTGTACGCACTTACTGTACGTCGCTTTGGATAAAAGCGTCTGCTAAATAAATGTAATGTAATGTAATGTACATACGTTTAGGTTGAAGTCATTAACTCATTTTTAACCACTCCACAGATTTCATGTTAGCAAACTATAGTGTTGGCAAGTCAGTTAGGACAGCTATTTTGTGTATGACACAAGTAATTTGTCCAACAATTGTTTACAGACCGATTATTTCACTTTTAATTCACTATATCACAATTCCAGTGGGTCAGAAGTTTATATACACTAAGTTGACTGCCTTTAAATTTTTAATATTTGGTCGCATATTCTTTGCATGCCATGACTTCCTGATGTCTGTGACCCAACAACATCAAAAGACTCTTGATATCAAATTTTCTGGTACTCTTACAAGCCATACTATAACGTCTCTGCATTTGAATGGATCTCTATGGGAATTGGAGGGTGGGACTAGATTTAGCTGTAAATTATGCTGGAACAGTAGGGAATACATGATTGTTAAAATGGCTATAAGTCATCAAGGGTCTGACGTATCAAACAAGCCTCAAAGCATCACTCTGCTGCCTAATATGCAGTAGATATGGATGGATCACTTGAAGGGTTTCTTCTCCTGATTTATTTTTCGAGTTCAATAGGAAAATTTGAAACAACGCTTAAAGTGATCCATCCATATTTGGCAGCAGAGTGATGGTTTGAGGCTCGTTTGATACCTCAGACCCTTGACTTACAGCCATTTCCCAGCACTGAGCGGGAGAGATACAGGGCTCTATCTTACACTCGGCACTAAGCGGCAGTAACCCAAATGCAAGTGTCTTTGCTAGTTTCAGACTGACACAGTTGTAATTCTCCTATCCAGCACCCACGTTGTTTAAATTTCAAGTGAACTTGGGCCCATCTCTGCGGGTTGGTCTTAAGACGAGGTGTGGTCAGGCGAATTGTTGGTGTATTGCTATTTTGATGCGGCTGAAAGCGTTTGTGCTAAAACCAACACAAACCTGGTCTTAAAGCACAACTTAACTTTGGTAGAGCTTTGGGTTGTGTACTTACCTGGCCATGATGTGAGTCCAAATGGTGGCGAAATATGTCTGTTAGTTGCTCTGTGCTCCCCTGGGGTGATAATCCAGAATAGGGTATTTGTCGTTCTCCCTTCACTTCTATAGGGAAGCTAAAACGGTCTCAAAATGACACTTCTAGCATGTATACGAACTAGAACGAAGCGGATTCTGTCAATACAAACAATAACCAGTCCTCGTACATATATTTTTTTTGTGTAATTAAAATTATTTATAAAAGTACTATTTTCTTCAATGTTGTTGTTAGCAAGCTACCAGAAAAGACTAGCAAAATATCAGCAGGTTGGTTTGTTTACCATAGATATATACTACCAGGAACGCTTGCTTCCGTGGAAATTTGGACCAATGAGTGGTTTCTGACACATCGGGGCATTAACGCTGTTTTTGGCGCAAGAATTACCTAATGGATCTACGTTCCAAATAAAATACGAAAAAGCCAGGAAAGGGCCATTTAATTTAAAAAAACAAAAAACGTATGATGACTGTTATTGTTTGTGTTGACAGAATCCGCTTTGTTCGCGTTCGTATACGTGCTAGAAGTGTCATTTTGAGACCGCTTTAGCTGCCCTATAGAAGTGAATGGAGAGTGACAAATACCCTATTCTGGATTATCCCCAGGGGAGCACAGAGCAGCTAATGAACATATTTCGCCACCATTTGAACTCATATCATGGCCAGGTAACTACACAACCCAAAGCTCTACCAAAGTTCAGTTGTGCTTTAAGGACCAGGTTTGTGTTGGTTTTAGCACAAACGCTTTCAGCCGCATCAAAATAGCAATACACCAACAATTCGCCTGGCCACACCTCGTCTTAAGACCAACCCGCAGAGATGGGCCCAAGTTCACTTGAAATTTAAACAACGTGGGTGCTGGATAGGAGAATTACAACTGTGTCAGTCTGAAACTAGCAAAGACACTTGCATTTGGGTTACTGCCGCTTAGTGCCGAGTGTAAGATAGAGCCCTGTATCTCTCCCGCTCGGTGCTGGGTAGCAATGTAACATAATCGCTAGACATTAGTCTATATAATATATATTACAAAACATATCTTTTGTTGTTTGTCATTTTTATTTATACATGCATTTTTTTTTGTTGTGTCTCAGCACGCGGTGGTCTATAGCGACAGGTTATAATGGTTGATTTACAAAACCAATAGCTAAGGTTAAATATATGGATAAAAAGCTTTTATCTTAGTTGTAACCTGATATATCTAGCTAGGAATTTTTGTGGTTAGAGTTGCAGTATTTCTTAAATATTAAATTAGTGTAGTTATGTAGTTTAGAATGAATGACAGCTGACTGACTGCTATAAAGCTTCATGATACATGTAGCCAAATGCACTTTTCATACAATGCTATGCCAATTTGTAATTGAAAATCCAGTTTTTATAAATGTATGATACCTGACTGTTGTGCTATTATTGTTAAATTAGTACTATTATACGTATTTGGTTGTTATTAATCAGCTTTGATAGCACACTTCACAAGCACAACAAACTTGGTATTTAGCAGCGTTTCCGTTTTTTCAATGTATTAATTTCCTATGGAAACATTACCATTGGCTTAAATAGCATCACATGTACGAAATCATCCTGATTGTCCAAAAAAATTGTTAGATTTGGAGGACTTCTTGGGAGGGTAATGTTTCCATAGGAAATTAATGGGCTCCGTTAATTTTCAATGCCAATTGTTTCATCCTTAATTACTAATAATTAATAATCTATAATTAGTATCATTAAGATTTTGAATGGCACCCATCTGCACATACTGTATAGCATAATAATATGGTATGCATTTTGTAAGGTAGTATAAAAACTGTAGGACTATATGCATTTGCAAAAATGGGAAGAAAGAGAAGAAGATCCTTATCACATGAAAATAGAAGATGAATAAACATTATTATAATACATGTGTTTGGAGTAGTGGCTTTGCACATTGGTAACAATGCAAAAAAGAGCATAATTACAGAACGTGTAAACACAGTGCTAACATCAGACCTCATTTGCAAAAAGAAGTCTACCCCTTTTATCTCACACTTTTGAGTATGTCAGTTAGGTCTATATTCCTGTAACCATTGGGAAAAGACAAATGTAACATGATTACCATTTTCCTTTGTTCTAGGGAGTTCTGTTCTGTGCTGTTCTGAATAATACTTGACTATTATAATTTACTTTGTCTCAGACTAGATCATCTACATTTACCTGTACCTCAACACACTGAATCAAACCAGACTAATTACACCAAACTATCAACATATTCGGTGATTTTTTATTACAATCATAGAATATGAATATGAAATGTTTTTTCTAAGCTCAGTTTTCCTATATACCCCTACAAGGTGAGTGTGCCTGAAGTCTTTCATCTGTATCCTTCTCCATCAGATATTGCTCCTAACCCTCATCACCGATCCTAGTGTGAAATGTCGACAGATACAAAAAAAATGAAAATATGAAATATGTATATACATTTCTACTAATTTTCCCAGCCTTGTTTCTTACTAATCATTCACACGATGGAGACACACTGAATTCATCATGAAAAAAAGGAGAAGGTTTTAGCCTCAGGGAGACTTGTAACACCTTCAGTGTCTGTGTGTCTTTCCTGCTGCTTCCATCTCCAGAAAAGCCCAAATTTAGACATAAATAAATGATGGCTTCTCAAGCCTTCTGTCAGAAAGTGAGATTAAGAGGGGGAATCATTG
The DNA here is from genome assembly GCA_029718625.1 of Synaphobranchus kaupii. Taxonomy (NCBI): domain Eukaryota; kingdom Metazoa; phylum Chordata; class Actinopteri; order Anguilliformes; family Synaphobranchidae; genus Synaphobranchus; species Synaphobranchus kaupii. Next base: position 55,420,608 of record CM056383.1, on the reverse strand, counting down.
GAGCCGCAAGGGAGCAACCAGCTCAGCCATGAGCAAGCATGTGACCAGTGAGAGCAATCAGGACGGATCCCACCACCACTACTACCACACATGCACATATAAATTCACATGTGAGCTGTGAACATGCGTGTGAACTATGAGCACACGTGTGAGCCAAGAACATGCATGTAAGTTGTGACCACGTGTCAGCTATGAACATCTATGTGAGGTATGAGCACACGTGTGAGCTGTGAACATGTATGCGAGCTATGAGCACACGTGTGAGCTGTGAACAGGCTTGTAAGGGCGGACAGAAGAAAGCAGTCTTTAACTGCCTGATAAATAAATGAAGCATACACCTGACACATCACTGAATTACTGAGTTTTATTTCTCTCCTTCTGACATCAAGGCCTTTCTTCTGACAAGTTTGTTGCGGGGGCTGGTGGGGGTTGGGGGATGCGTGATATGTTAAGTGGTTTGATGGTAAGAGGTGGTAAAAATCTGATTTATTAAAGGAGGAATCTTACAGCATATTTACGTTATGCAAATAATTTTGCACTGTTATGTTAATGTACAATTTGCGTAACTAAGCTTGAGTTGCAATTTTTGCCACTGAAGTCTATTAAAAAAACAAACCCTCCCCTTGAATGTTTGTCATTATTTTTTTACCATTTAAGATAAAGACAGTGTCCTCTCACAGTACTTCTCCAACTGATTTATTTTTTTCTTATTTCCTTAGACCATATCCTACTGAACCATTCTCATGGCTTGATAAATAAATGCCTCATTCCCCACCAACCAATCAATCAAAAAATGCAGAGCCTAGTGAGTGGAGGGACAGTACGTGGTGATTCATATGCCTGTAGAAATAACCAGTTTTGCAGATTCAGGTAAAAAGAAATCTTTTAAAAAGCATTGGGGTTTTCTGAAAATCTCTCGATATGGGAGTTCTTTATTTAGAACTCCAATATGGTTAAAAACATCAAAAAAGTAATCAATCAATATGGCTCACATATGGAAATATATCTGCTAGCATATAATTACATTTCTCTGCCAAAAGGTACAGGGGAAATATAAATTCAACAACTCTGCATGCCATTTTAAAATTATCCAGAAAAAAAATTCTGCGTGCTGGTAAAATTAGTCTCTCATTTCCATATGAAATGCCTCTATTAATAACAGAGCTTGTGTGCAGTTTCTCTCTTCATTCTGTGGGAAATGAGCTATGAAGAATGATAGTAATTGTCAGCGGACTTCTCTGCAATCGAGCAGCTGCCCTGATATTTCACGCTACATAATCACTACTGTCATAACCCAAACGAGGCAGAGATTGTTGAAATGAAAAAACACATACTTAATTAAGTTTGTAACAAGTGATATTCACCTTGTTAGCAGTTTCATTCCATTTACCCTCTGGGGTTTTAATTATTTACGCATTATTGGCTACTATCCTCACATTTTGCATGTCTAATAATTTTGCAAATATTAGTTTTGAAAATATTCTTGTGTATATATGTAAATATAAAAACACTCCACATCAGATTTGTATGCAGTTAAATATACCAGCAAATACAATGTAATGCTGAGTTTCAGATGCTCAGCTGTATTTCATCCTTTCATTTTTATAGTTATATTTGCGATTGATTTACATCTATTAGTAGTAACACCGCATTGCAGTAGTAATGTCAGCATTGCATTTTGGTTGTAAATGGTTGTAATAGCTGTAACAATTGTAATTTCACATTTGCATTGAGCCCCGTGTTTCAGTTCAAGTTAAAAATACATTTCTCAAATTTGTATCCCAATCATTGAAATTTATAAACTGTGAAAACTGGGTCATGCTGCAGCACAGACTGGTATTCAGATACTGTTTCACATTTCTAACAAATTTATATGACTTGCTCCTCTAAATCTTTGACTATAAATGCAGAATACGTAGAGCACCGAGAACTAAAAGGTCCTGCTTGACAGAAAATAATTAATCTTAAAATGGTGAGCATCAATATGAACATGCCACAAGCCACTTGCCTGTTAACCTCCGACCTAAAAATGGTCCGAATTAATAGCACTTGCACAAATTAGGTGTAAAATACAAACAGTTTCATTAAAAGTGAACAAATTATACTTGCAGAAATTGACTATGCTACAATATATTGTAAATATGTAGACTTTTTGAAAAATATAATAATAATAACGCACCACAGGAGTGTAACATACTGTAATATCTTAAAACATGAATAATTTGAATATGTACCAATAATTTGGATATTTACCAATATTCTGTGAAGTGTTGCAATACAAGACTATTTACATATTTCAATACAGTCAATTTCAGTCAGGGGACATGCCAGATATATTTGCATTTTATTTAGCATTTTAAGGCCTTTTAAAGACTCAGCAAATAAAACATAAGCCAATCTTTTAAGGACCATCAGTGCGATTTGTTTTGCCATGTACAAATACCCTCTTCCCTAGGGTCAATTTTCAAGTACATGTTAACCTGTTAATGCTATCTCATATAACAGGATATACGTAAAGTAGACTGATTTGTCCCAGGTTCCCTTTCAGTGAAAGAATTTTTGGACTTTTTCAGTGGCCAGAAGAACATATTTTTTGGTTGGAGACATTTCTCCTCTGCCTCCTGAAGATTTAAAACCAGTAGTGTTTTTTTTTACAGGCTGGAATCAGGGAAACGAATAGGACTCCAAGCCGGATCAATTCATTGTGCTCAAAGAATTTCAGCTCTTTTTTCACAAAGGCTCAGGGTCATGTGCTAATGAGATAAAGACTGTTAGATGCTGTTAAAGAGATCAAATCCCAGCCCCAGTGACCCAGTTAGTTCCATGTAGCCTGTAGGAGTCAGGGAGAGGGAGGGGAACAGGCACATCTTTTTATTTTGGAGTGACTGACCTTTCTCAGTCTAAGGGCTGGATTCAGAGATGGCCAACTTAAGTCATGTGCTTAAACTGCAGTAGGCAAAAATTTTATTATAAATTATAAAATATTTTCATTAGATTCCAGCAGATATCAATAAATCAAGTGTTCTTGGAAAAAAAAATCTGGTTTCTGTGAGTGTCCTGGGCTCTGTATTAGGCTGTCAAAAAATCTCACCCCGGTCTTACAAAAACCAACCAATCAGGGCAACTATCTACAAGGAAAAGAATAAACCCCGTAGAATACCCCTCCCTGTCTGCCTGTCTCCACGCGTGCACTGGAGCATCGTTTGGTGGGAGGGGCTTAGGAGAGAGATAGGAGGGAGGAGATCAAAAGGGGGAAGTCTTTTTGCCTTGTATGTTTTCAAACTTGCCTACTGCAGCTTTAAGTGCCTCTCCTGCGCAGATTTAACGCGGGATGAGATACACCATATTCTAACCTACGCTACGCAGGTGCGCGTCTCAATGTGGGTGGCACAGGTTATGATTTTCTAATGACCTGTTTCTTGTACCTGCCCTCTGGGTTGCCAGCTTTCTACTAAAAAAATATTTATGGGGGTATACATTTTCAACGTGTCAGTGACAGTGCCTTTAATGACCGCATTTGCCTTTGTTAAATACTGCCTTTGTGCATTGTAGTTGCTCTTGTGTGATGGGGAAGGCAATGAACGTATTAATCCATCGCATTGATAAGATGATCATAGCTCCCATTGACGACTTGGATATACCCATCACACAATCAAAAGAAATTATATTATTAAGTAAACAAATAAATCGTTGGATTTACTTTAAAACTTATGCAATATCACAACATTTATTTCCATCCAGAGTTGCATTAATTTATGGCAGAGATCTTGAATTGACGACGGGAGAGTCGAACCACTCTGTAAAGTCGTCTCCAGCACATCCTAAAGACTTTCAATGGGGTTGAGGTCAGGTCCCTGAACACTCTTTCACAATTTCAGCCTGATGAATCTTGCCATTGTCATCCTGGAATATGCCCATTGATGGGATAACCTGGTCATTCAGTACATTCAGGTACTCCGCTGACTTCATTTTATTGCTGCATAATGTTGCTGAGCCTAGACCTGACCAATTGAAGCAACCCCAGATCATAACACTGCCTCCAGAGGCTTGTACAGTGGGCACTATGCATGACGGGTGCAACGACGACTTTATTTTTGGCCAGGCAGTGTATATAGCCCAATGTTTTTAAATACTTTTTTTTTTAAACGTACAAAAGCATGTGTTTTTTTAATGTGTTTTTACATAACAACAGCAACGTATTTCAGCTATAGGTGGTCGCTATGGAAATGTTGACTGTACGAGACTTTGGCGAAATGTAACAGGATAAACTCTTCAGGGTTAATCAGAAAACAGTTCCTACCAGATATGATATTTGGTTTCATAAACATATTTATATAAGAGATTTTAGACAAAAACATTAGGGGCCCTATCTTGGTCTTAAGACGAGGAGTGACCAGGATTCTTTCTGGCGTATTGCTATCTTGAGCCAGCAGAAAGCGCTTGCGCTAGAACCACCACAAACCTGGTCTAAAGTCATGTCGCAGTTGTTTACATGTTATTTTAACGGCGCATATAAGTGCGTCTACATGTTATTTTAACGGCGCCCTAAATGGACTTTACGCCATGCGCTTAGACCAAGCACCAAGATAGGGCCCTAGGTGTCTAATAAACTGAAAGTGCATCGGGTACTGTATATAGTACAATAAGCAAGAGAAAATGCCGAATGCTTATTTGTACAACATTTTTTTTTAATATTCTTGTTTCTATATGTGAACATGATTTTATTAGCGTGTATAAGCGGTACATTTTATGCATTTTACAGTCTGTGGCTGTGGCAAGACTAGGGTCGTAAGCGCTTTCGGCTATTAATAGCACGCTGCTATTTTATTGCCCTGTATTGCAGCAGAAGATGCAAGCGGCGACCCTTTTTAAACAATCCTGCATCAAAATTTACGGGGTTTTCTTAAAGCTGTAGTCAGTGGCGTCGTTTCAGGTGAAGCCAAGATATGGCAAGGGAACATGGAGGAGGGTTAAAGGGAGGTTTCTCCTTCCTTTGCTGGAGATTTTTTAAAATTATGCTATTAAATAGTCCATTGTGCTGAGTTCTAAAAGAAGATATTAAATAAAACTTCCTTTTTTTGTTTTCGTCTCCAGGGTATGGCGAGCGCTATATACTGTACCTTGCCATACCAAAATTACGCCTATGGCTGTAGTTTATAATTTCAGACAAACATGAATACTGTAATTGGGACGGATACGACTACCACTAGGGGGCCAACGTGGATCGGGTTAGTTAGCTAATGTTAGTATTTTAGCAAGTGGTGTGATTGTCTTTTAGCATTACTACTACGTTAGTTGTTACCTTTTCCTCGGCCGAGAGTCCCAGGTGCTAAAGTGTTGTCGAGTGTTATATCGTGCAGACTGTCTCAAGTCCAAGCTGGCCTGCTGCGGATGGCTTGAGGCCAGTTGTCTGTCGACATTACACTGTCTGCAGTTAATGTTACTGGGTCTAATAGCGCTCTCATCTTTCACTGTCAGCTGTGCTGTGAGAAGGCAAAGAATAGGCTACAGCGCTGACCATGCTGGCCTCTCAAGTGATGCGGACAAAGCACTGTCTGTTTCAGGCAACGATAATACATTTAGCATTACTCCGATTGTTTGTTTTAATACACATAGATATAAAAACCTAGATACCTCATTCGCCCTGTTCAGATACAGCTGCCGTATAATGGGTGGTCAAGATTTGCGTAGCCTATTAACAAAGTGTATTGACAGATGCAGACCTTCCCTGATAAAATCTACTGTAACTCACTTAATTACCAACTAATTTAAATAGAAATTTGGCTTGTTATAAACATGAGAAATTTATGCATGACACAGGTTACTTCCAAATTTCCCAGAACTCCTATTTGTATAAATGCCCTTTAAACTATTAGGCTATAGTCTACATGAGTTGTCAAAATGTTGTCAAAGCTGATTATGATATAAGCTACGGTAAAGCCAAGGCATTAAATCTCTAAGTGGAGGGTTAATAATGCTAGACTGCATGGCATATGCTATAGCTTATACAAATGTATTTCATAGATAACTGTGAGCAGTTATTGCTCCAAACTTTAATAATAATGTTAATTTTATTACATTATAGCCTACAGCCTGCCGCAGTGCAATAGCCTAGTAGCCTATATGACTTGGGTATATCATATGCACATCTAATTCTATAACGGTAGATCACACTACATTCTCAGTCAAGCTGATCTCCTGGATAAGGAAGCTATCAGGGGAAGTCTGCATCTGTCAATACACTACCAAAATATGCTGATCTTGAAGGGTCTAATTTGGTGGCCGCACAGAAATCTGAACGGTAGGCTATCTTGGTTTTTATATCTATGGACTGAGCAACCAATGGTCATAGCTAACACGGCCCCTCCCATGTTGACTGACAGGCCGAGTCGAGTTGAAATAAATACGTCTTGAAATAAATATGCCTTCAAATAGATATACCTTGAAATAAATATTCCATGAAATGGATAAAAGAGACATAAAATAATTAATATATATTTACTTTATTTATTAATACGTGTCTCTGGTCTTCCCCCTCCATGGTGCGCGGGAGCTGGACAAAAGCCAGGACCAGCCAGCCTTCAGTTTCCACTATACCTTTTCTCACATACATACATTCTACTCTTACATACATACAGTGCCCTCAACAATTATTGGCACCCCTGGTAAAGATGAGTAAAAAGGGTTATAAAACATTCACCGTTTGGTGAATTAGCTTAATCTCACACTGAAAAAAATGAGAAAAATCCAACCTTTAATTGAAGTAAATTTATTCTGAGAAAAAAAAATCCCTCAAGAAATAATTATTTTTAACAAAACCACGTGTGCCACAATTATTGGCACCCCTAGAAATTCTTATGAACAAAATGTAACTGAAATGTAACTGTAATGTAATTTATATTTTACTTTTTAAAGTTGATCAGAGTGTTTAGGAACTTTCAAGCAGTAATCACTTTAAGGGTTATTTCTCCTGACTTATTTTTCCATAGAGTTCAATAGGAAAATGAGTCAGGAGAACCAACCCTTAAAGTGATCCATCCATATCTACTGCATATCTGGCAGCAGAGTGATGGTTTGAGGCTCATTTGATACCTCATACCCTTGATGATTTGCAGCTATTTAGCCAACCATGTGTTCCATACTATTCCAATGTAATTTCAGATTAATCTAGTCCCACCCCCAATTCCCATAGAGATCAATTCAAATGCAGAGAGGTTGTAGTATCGCTTGTAAGAGTACCTGGAAATAAGATATCAAGAGTCTTGTGATGTTGTTGGGTCACAGACATCAGGAAGTCATGGCATGCAAAGGATATGCAACCAAATATTAAATATAATGACGTTATTTAAATTTATGTTAACTACATTTGGTGCCCTAAAATGGGGGACTATGTGTAAAAAGGGCTACAATTGCTAAAGTAGATATAGAATGAAATAGAAATAGTAGTTTATAACATTATCAATGTCAACTGTATTTTTGGATCAATTTAATGCTACCTTGGTGAATAAAAGCATCAATTTCTTTCAAAAACAAGGACATTTCTTGTGACCCCAAACTTTTGAACGATAGTGTATGTGAGAGAGAGAATATACAGTGAGCGCCATAATTCATTGGACAGTGACACATTTTTTGTTATTTTGATTCTGTACCCTAGCACTTTGAGTTTGAAAAGATACAATGACAATGAGGTTGAAGTGCAGACTGTCCTTTTGTACATACCCCCCCCATTTTCGGGCATCAAAAAATATTTGACGGTTTTATCATAATGTAGAATAAAGTAATCATTTAATTCAATTTTATTCAAAGTAATCAATATTTTTTGATGCCAGAAAATGGGGGGGGGGGGCTATGTACAAAAGGTACTATAATTTCTAAACTGTTCATCCGATATGGATGGAAATACCCTCACATTAAAGCTAACAGTCTGTACTTCAACCTCATTGTCATTGTATCCTTTCAAACTCAAAGTGCTAGAGTACAGAACCAAAATAACAAAAAATGTGTCACTGTCCAATGAATTATGGTGCTCACTGTATGTATGTGAGAGGTCCTCATAGTCCAATGCAGGGCTGCATATATCCAAATTCCACCCTAATTTGTAAGGTCCAATTATCTGCAACCACACTTCTGGAATCCCACAGCCTACTCGAGAGAGCATAGACATCCACGGTTTTCCTCAGAATACCCTGGGCGACGCAATCCCCAAGTGCATGCCGCCCTAAGGTGTCACAGTTTTGGTGGCTGATTGCCAGAGACCACCTGTATTCCAGCTATAGTTTTCCCTATTGTTGCATGTCTGACTCTGTTCATTGTAATTGGTCCCCATATTGAATCGTTGGTTTCTTTATTTTAGCACCCGTGTCTTGTTGGATTATCATTCGCACCTGTGTTTCTATGTATTTAAGTAGCCTGTTGACAGCGCATCCTTGCCTGATCTTAGTATATTGTTTGTATACTCGACAAGCTGCTAGTTAAACTGTTTCCAGTGTTTTCATTCATTGCCCCTTGCGCATTCCCTGTTTGTTGTTTTGGTTCCTGGCCTGTGTATGAGTTTCTTCAGTAAAAGCTTTTTTTTTTAATCTACTTACTTCTGTCTCCCTGTGTCTGTGTCTGCCTCTGCGTTTGGATCCTCTCCTGAGTTCTGATATATGGAGTTACTGGCCACAGTTGGCACTGGCACAAAACGAATCCGTGAGGCTCAACCATGCACCACAGTCTAGTGTCATAACAAAATGAGCCAATCCAGCAGCTCAGAGCATCAGCAATTCTGACAAATGTCGAGGTTGTTCGTTTGTCTAGAAGCAGAAAACAGAAGCCATTTTCTGACAGAAATGTTTTGTTTTCTCATTGGGTTATTGATAGTTGAAGGCATAAACTCTTGTCTGCAAAATTATTCACCACCATACAATTTCACCAGTATGAGCTGTTGTGCCCTTGTTTCCCATGTTGTGAACTCAGCAAGTCTTTGACGCTGTAAATGTGGCCAAAGTTTGAACTTTATGAAAAGCTGTCTTTGAATGAAATGACACTGAAAGTTGGTGGAACTTGGAAGGAAAGAATTTCTCTTCAGTGTGCACAGAGCCAGATGTACTGCATAATAATCAGAAACGCAGGATTATTTTGTGCTGATTAAAATACGTATATTAAAGTAATACTATGAATTCTATGAACAAATGCTATTAAATGGAACACTATTACAAAGGCATTAATGAGTTATAATTCAAATATAATTCAGTATAAGCAAAGTTATAAATACCCTTCAGAAAAGAGGCAGTGGATGGTTGCACATACTTTGGAGAACACACCTAGCGCTCATCTGAATTAATAAAGGAAAGATGTAGAAATGCGATGGGCTTACTAAGACGATTGGTTATTCTAGATTGGGTAATAAAACAGATAAAGGAACAAAAAATAAATGGAGAAAAAAAAATTACCGGAGACGAGTGGACAACATTATTCATGTAAAGCCTTTATATTTAGCACATCTGTTTAATGTATCCATATTTTGTAACTACTGTTGTATTTGATGACTTTATTTAAGTTTGTTAATTTGTCCAATTACTTTTGGTGCCCTAAAATGGGGGGGACTATGTGTAAAAATGGCTGCAATTGATACACGGTTCGTCCAATATTGATGTAAAAACCCTCAAATTAAAGCTGAAAGTCTGCACTTTAACCGCATAGTCACTGTTCCATTTCAAATCCAATATGCTGGAGTACAGAGCCAAAACAACAAAAAGTGTCACTGTCCTAACACTTTTTGAGTTCTTCACATAATAACTGATTCAGAAATTCAAACATGTATTCACATCTTGAATTACCTGTTCGATTTGACCAATTATAAAATAGACATCTGAAGTAATAATGCTGGTTAAGTCTTTTTCCGTGCAATCAGTGCCATATTGATAACAAACGAAGAATGCTTGTAAAGTGCAATTATAGCCTTATTCTTTCTTTCTGCTCCACTGATTTGTGTGATTGTTTTTACTCTACTCATAATTGGCTCTGGTTTTACTTAAGAAAAGAATGGCTTTCCCCCTATTTTTTCCCTAAAATACAGCCTTTTACTTTTAAACATGGAAATTGAAAGGTTTTTAACAACTGTATTTTTCTTTTTCTTTCTTATAAATAATTTGAAATATCATTATGAATTGGGGTGGGGGGGGGGGGGGGGGGGGGGGGGGGCGCAGCAATGGGGTGATGACTCAAGCCATAAACACAGATTACTTTTAATGTTTCACAAGGAATTTAAATCTTTGGGCCTTGGGACACCCTTTCTAAAGAACAATTTCCCTGTTTTTGTGCAAATGGTTATCACTCTGTATGTCCAAGCACAGTTCAATAAAACCAAAGTCTGCCTACAAAGTAAGTCAAGCAGAATTGACAATACATGTTTTATACTCCTGAAAACAGAGTAAATTGCATTGCATTATATTGGTGCCATAAAGTTGAAATGCATTGTTTTAAGTGAGTATTTGGCAGGGGGTTATGAATGAACAAGTCTCTTTTTTTACAAAAACAGGATTTTGTTACATTTCTCCTATTTTATATTTCATTAAAAACCCCTTCTCATATGAGAATTCCCATGATGGAATGGCAATGCATAGATTACAGTGGTTGATTTACAATTTACGTATCAAGGAGAAATACAGGTATAATTGCAATCTAGTTGGCCACGATATTTGCCCTGCCTGCTCTTTAGAGCTTTTTTATTGTTGCACTTAGAAAAGACCTAACCATGAAGCTCTAAATGTGGATAAACCTACTCTCCTCCAAAAAGAAGGCTTTATTATAAAATATTTTTATTTCTCATTTTAATAAAATGGACAAAATATATAATATAATGTATACGTATGTATAATGTAATGTAGAGAACCCCTTCCTAAAATGGTATTTTTGCAAGATCAGGCCACAACCAATTACATTGCATTTACCACGTTATTTAAATGGTGAATGATCAGATTTAGGGCATTCTATGTTGCCCCTGGTCAGGATGTAACTCATGATCCAAGCATGTACTCTGTGGAAACACTAATCTTGATGGATAACGGAGCAGATTTGTCATTTTAGCAGAAATGTAAGAATATCCATCATGAGACAGAAAGGGGATTTGTTATCACACGCCTACAGGGAGTCATTATAGGGAATTGTTTCGGAATAGCTCACCCAAAGCTGCTTTATGTTTGGACAAAGTAGGCTTCTCTTTCAGAGAGAGAGAGAGAGAAGAGATAGTGCAAAGGCTCTGTTGTTCTGAGAGATTGCTTTTCACTGTTGGGATTTTTTTCTTGTAATATTTTCAAGTGAAAACTGAAAAAGTGAATTTTACACAGTAGCAATACGTACATGTAAAACAACACAATAACAGTGAAACCGAGTACCTTAATGCTTAGGATATTCGGTTTTCCCTGACATCAAGGAATACTACCCATATGACACTGCACTGCTCCGTCTGCTCCATCACTTGTGGAATTTTGGTTGCCCATACTCTGGGACTGCTGAGCTCAGGATCGGGACCTCATCATGTGAATAACAATATGTATCGTGGCGCGGAGAGTACCTGCTTTACCCAGCTGCATCCGCCTGTCTCGGTCTCTTCAATGTCACCTCTCCCACTGTGCAGCACCGCCAGCACACTGGACAGAAACCGAACAGCCCAAAGCGGCCCAGCCTGGCTAATTATTCAATTATTTGGAACCTGCTACCCTGAGCCTTGGGCCTCCTGACTACTACTACTCATTTGAAAGCCCTTCTTTGGTTTTGTTTTGTTTATCCCACTTCTGTTTTGGTTTCACCGACTGTGCTACAATTTGAGTTTCTCCACTTCTCCTGTTTCAGGATTTTTGGCTACTTTAATAACACACTTAGGGCCTGATTTACTAAGACCTTTAGCAGGTGCAAAACCTTTTAGCACATGCAAAACTAATAACACAGCCAATGATTGGAGCAAAAAAAATGACATGACCGATGGCCATGTTATTGGTTTTGCGTGTGCTAAAAGGGTTTGCATGTGCAAACGGTCTTAGTAAATTAATGGCTACACTCTGCCATCACTTCCCTTGTATATCCAGCCTCTATTGTCATGCTTATGACAATACAACAGTGCATAGGTCAAAAACTGTGGCTTCATGCATATTCAGTTTTCCTGCAAAACTGTCTTTCAGTTTTGAGAAAATAATTGAAAGAAAAGAAAACTACGGCGCAGTGCATAAACATTCACATTTGGGCTGAACTTTCTGTCATTCGGTCCTTCATCAGGTTTTTTTCTTTAATAAACAAAACAGTGGTCATGTAAAAATGTAAAATAAAAGTGAATTACAGTCATTAAAGTCTTATTGTATTTGAAATGTATTTTTGTTATCCATTTTGTTAGCCAGTCCAATTTTTTTGTGTTAAAAAAAAATAGCAGTACGACATCAGTAACCTGATGAACCACTATTATTAGTAGTAATATTTCTGCATGGCAAATAATTTACTTGTAGATGTAGTAATGTAATAGACAAACAACAGACCTAACTGTCATGACATGCACGCTGCTTGTTCTGAGTAATTGACTCATTCATTGAAAGGGGCGTGTTCAAAATAATAGCAGTGTGGAGTTTAATTAGAGAATTCAGTCATTCTGTGAAAAAACAGGTGTCATTAATTGTCCTTTATTAAGGAAGAAGGGAAGCAAATGTTTCACACATTGTTATAAAATATATTTCCTTATGAATTGCTAAGTAAAATGGGCCGTTGTGGAGTATAGAGCCAAATCACAAAAAATATCTATTCTCAACATTATATAATGTTCTATGTCCGTTAAATATTTTGAGCAACCAATGGGGCAGATTCAGAGTTGAGATAAGCACACAGCACACACAAATGGGACTTACTCCCGAAATTTTGCACAGCGTAAGCTATTTGTAATTCAGACATTTGACTTATCCGCTGTTTTAAGCGTCTCTGCAGTATATACGTGGCATTACGCGCGGGGGTGGAGATTTGATGAAAATGAGACGTGTCTGCAAATGGATATTAGAATGAGTGCATGTTCTACAAAAATAATATTGGTCTTATTTTCCTTTGCCTAGCCTACTTACAACTAGACTAACAATTCAAAATTGTATGTGTGGTTGCTTCACAGTGGTATCAATTGCTGGAAATGGTATAGAAAGATGGGTAATATGGTATAGTGTGAGGTGGTAAATAAAAGGTGGAAATGGTATGAAGTGGTAATGCGGTATAAAGGGATCTAAAGAAGGTGAAAGTGTTAAAATATGGTGATGTATTTTGTGGTAAGTAGTCTAAAGAACCTGGAAGTGATACAAAGAAATAATGAATTGTGATGAAAGCACAAAACAATGTGTCAAATCATCTGGGATAGTATTGTTAGGTCATAACAGTGGAAGGCATTGTGATGTCATAAGCAGTGTAATATGTTACAGCATCCAGATTCTATTGCATCGGTTTTCAAAATGTGCCCGTTGACTCCCATTCATTTTTTTGCTGATAAACGGTCAATTATCTGAAAAAGTGTATATGGTATAAAGGTAAAAAGTAATAGCAACCTGGAGGGTGTATAGAGGTATAATATGAAGTATGAATGGTGTTGATGATGGGAATGGTGTAGGAGGAGATAGGTTCTCAAAAAGTGACAGAATAATAATAATAATTTCACAACCACACCTAATTATCAAAGAGCTGTCATAAAAAGAAAGATATGTACAAGTAGGCTATGATTGACCATCTGGTATATCATACCAGACCAATATTCGATGGATTAATTGGTAGACAGTGTCTGGATTATATTCGCTTTGACAGAGACAATTTGTATCAGCACAGCTTCACCAAAATTACTGTTGAAATTAAGATGAAGACATCGCATATAGGCTATTGTGTTACACCACCGGCTACATGACTTTATTAGGCAAATCGTTAAAAAAATTTTTTTTTTTTTTTTTTCAGTGAATCCAACGTATTTGTTTACTTAATAATATTGTGTGCAACCACTGTCCAGCGATTATTTCTTTTTATTGAGTGATGGGTATATCCAAGTCATCAATAGGAGCTATAATCATTTTATCAATGCGTCGAATTAATACGTTCACTGCCTTCCCCATCACGCAAGAGCAACTACGATGCAGGATTTTACAAAGCAAAATGCGGTTATTAATGTCACTGACACATTGAAAATGTATACCCCCACACACATTTTTTTAGTAGAAAACTGGCAACCCGGGGGGCAGGTACAAGAAACAGGTAATTTGTCATGGTTTTGCAGCTTGCCTGCTCTACTCTGCGATGTTCTCTTTCGGAGCCATGGGAAGGCGCTCCTGCCGTGTTTTTCCGCTGCCCGGGACTCATTACCCTTATTTGATTCTGGTGTTTAGCGGCCTACTTAAGCTCAGCTCGTTCGTTGTTCCGGGCTTTTGTGTCATACTTTGCCATGTTAAGCCAGGTAAACGGTTAGCCGGAGGACTGCATTTCTTTTGTGTTTGAAAGAAATGCAGGAACCTTCTTAGTTTAGAGAGTTTAGGATTAGATCCGTTGGATCCATCTTTCCTTTTATTTTGCTCTTTTCTTGGTTCTTTTCTCTGTTGTTTTTAGTTGGCATTCACTGGGGGTTAATTCCCCTTTTTTCCTTTCATTTTCTCCCTGTTCTATCGGGGCTTCCTGTTTCTTTGTCCCTATTAGTGTCTCTCACGTTTGTGGGTTGCTTTTGGATTCCCCTCCGGTCACGTCTGGTCCTCCGACCCGTTCCTCTCCCTGATATCATTAGAATATCATGCCCTGTGCCACCCACATTTTGAGAAATGCACCCGCATAGCGCATATGGCGTATCTCATCCTGCGTTAAATCCACGCAGGAGAGGCACTTAAGAGCATGACTTAAGTTGGCCATCTCTGAATCCGGCCCAATATATTCAATAATAATCTGCATGAGGCCATGGTCCATGACCCTCTAAGTGAGATTCTGCCTGTGTAAACCATACCTTTTGAAAACAATTATTTTATCAAATTTATCCAATTTTGCCAATTGTAATTGTATGTACAGTATATCATATTGTTACTATATTATCAGCTGGCCTTGCAAAATATTAAAGGAATATTTATTTTTCCCATAATCACTCCTAGAAATCATATTTATATTACCTGCTCACTTTACATTAATGTTAACATCAGTTTTTTTTTTCCAGGAGACTGTGCAGACTACCTTTTCTTTGCTTGCTTGCTTACCCCACTCCAGTATACCAATATTTTCACAAACTGCCATTTGCTTTTGGCTCATCTTTCTACCTTCATCACAACAGGGCCTTTACTCCCACATTTTTCACCATCTGTAAATTTTTTTTATAAAATATATGTTAAAAGAAGCAGAACTTTTAATTTCTCACAGGACATCAATCAGACCCTAACATGGTATGCATGTGCTGAAGTTGTGCATGGGCTGTGACTTCATGAATCTCTGCCTGCAGTATCTTATGAAAAACTCAAGGTCTAGCACATCGCTCACAGCCAGCAGTGCACAAAATCTCTCATTCTCTGAAGAGTATTCATCTCTTTGATACTAAAACAGGAAAACTCGCCAAGATCATGGCAGCTGCCTAAGATAAAACGTTCAGCTGGAAGATATACTGTATATGTTTATTCATTTTGTTGACAGCACAGATTTTTAGAAGTTCTACAGTAACATTTCACATTTATGATGATCCAAAAATAGTTTTAAAAGGTCAAAGGTTCAATAATAAACTACTGATAACAGCTGTAGCCTATTCATGTGCTTTCTAACATGAATGTTGATACAACCACATCTTGTATGAATCAACATCACTAATAAATAAAGTGTATGTTATATTATGATGTCAATCAGGGGCTCAACCGATTAAGAGGATTAGGATAGACTTCTGCTAATGTGACAGGTGTTGTTTGCTGTCATAGTCAAAATACACAGAATGTACATTTTGACTGTATATCCTTAAAGCTCCCCTTGATTAGATATTTTCTAGGTCTGTGACTACAATGCATAGTGTTTTCCCAGTATGATACAGATTAAGCATATTACATTTATTCAACTCACTGCCAAAGCCATCAAATGAGCTCTGTGAATTTAATCTAGTCATGCAATCTACCCTCCTGTGCCTTTGATAACTAAACAAAATCAGCAGACATAGGGTACAAAATAATTTTTACTTGACATTCACGCTGTAAGCTTAGACTTGCCACTGGGTAAAGGTGAGAGATGCTTGGTTGCATAACACTGGTCAATTTAAAATATAGTTTACAAATATTTACTGATTTTAAAAAAAACTAACAAATACAACAAAATAGCAATGGCTATTTCAGGGTTAAAATAGCACTATTTATTTTAAAATGTAAAATCATAACAATGTTATTTGTGAAAAAAAGAATGTTTAGGGTCTGTAGGACCACACAGGTTTATATTTATTCAAATACAAATATTCCAAATGAATAATAATAATAATAACAATAATAATAATAATAATAATAATAATAATAATAATAATAATAATAAAAATAATAATGAATTTTATTCATGATGTGCATCTCATAGACCCAAAGCACTGGAAGCAGACAATAGTTCAAACATATAGTCTAGTAATATTTTTAATTGTAACACATCTGAATTGCAGATTATTTCCACTATAAATGATTACCATTTGACACTTTTGACATGGCACATGAATTACCACATTCTCCTCAGATGGTAAAATGAAAAAACATGGGGCCAAGTTACATTAAATAATTATCCTCTCGTGCTGGGACATTCTTAGCTGGTTCAGCACAGCCCTCATATTGATTGGGGCGGGGATAAGGCTGTCATCCTCAGATTGGGGTCCCAATGCAGGTCTCACTGCCGGCTATCTGTATCCCTTGCCTCAGGAGGACGCAGTTTCCAATCTGAGCTCAGCTCCGACAGTGACCTGGAGGAGGCTGATTCCCTTTCTGACCAGGACAGCTCTGCTCCTCTTTCTGAGAATAGAGAGGAGAGTTTGGCTTGGGACTCTCTGGCTGATGGTAACTCCCTTTGGGATGAGGGCTCTCTGGAGGAACTCTCTGATTCTGAGATCAGGTGGGATCCGTTACCTGATTCTCCTTCCAGTTTGGAGAGCACCAGAGTAGGAGGGGCTCTCGAGTTTCTTTCGCTGGCTAATGTACCTGCCGAGTACACTGACCTCGCTGAGGTTTTTAGCAAGCAACGCGCCACCACCTTGCCGCCTCATAGGCCTTATGACTGCTCCATCGATATGCACCCGGGCACGGTTCCTCCCAGGGGCTCCCTGTATTCCTTATCTGCCCCCGAGACTGCGGCTATGAAGGAGTACATCAAGGAGTAACTAGCTAATGGTTTCATTAGACCCTCTACCTCGCCGGCAGGGGCCGGTTTCTTTTTCGTTAAGAAAAAGGATGGGGGCTTGAGGCCGTGTATAGACTATCGTTGCCTTAATGACATCACTATAAAAAACCATTATCCACTTCCTCTTATGAACTCTGCATTTGAGCGTCTCCAGGGGGAGTCCGGAACGTTTACAACCTGGTGCGCATGCGTGAGGGCGATGAATGGAAGAAGGCATTTAACATTCACAACGGACACTATGAGTACCGGGTTATGACGTTCGGGCTCATTAGCGCCCCCTCTGTCTTTCAGGCATTAGTAAACGATGTGCTCAGAGAGATGTTAGAGAAATTCGTATTCGTCTATTTAGACGATATCCTGATTTCCTCCGCTAATCTTTCTGAGCATATCAGCCATGTCAGACAGGTATTAAAAAGCCTGTTGGAGGCCTGATTGTTTGTGAAGGCAGAGAAATGCCTATTTCATGCCAACTCAGTCTCTTTCCTAGGGTTTATTGTGGCCAAGGGTAGGGTTCAGGCAGTTAAGAACTGGACCACTCCGCTTTCCGTAAAGCAGGTGCAGTGCTTATTTGGCTTTGCAAAGTTTTACAGGCAGTTTATCCGTAATTTTAGCGCAGTAGCTGCTCCCATCACAGCTCTTACAAAAAAGACGTCACCTTCACGGTTTCGCTGGAACCTGAACGCTGAGGCAGCCTTCATGGAGCTAAAAAGAAGGTTTTTCTCAAAGCCGATTCTGATTACTCCCAATCCCTCCCTCCCCTTTGTGGTAGAGGTGGATGTCTCGGAGTTGGGGGTAGGAGCCATTTTGTCCCAGCACTCTCCGCTGGATCGTAAAATGCACCCGTGTGCGTATTTCTCTCGTGGCTCAACACCTGCCGACAGAAATTATGACGTAGGGGACCGGGAGCTGCTGGCGGTGAAGTTAGCATAAGAGGAGTGGCGTCATTAGCTAGAGGGTGCAGAGCACCCATTTACCGTATGGACAGACCACAAGAACTTAGAATACGTTCAGCAAGTCAAGAGACAATCAATGGGGTCATTCTTCCCAGCTGGCAGCCCATCCAGGCGTCCATCGTACGAGGGACTTCAAGTCTCTGTGCTTTTGGTGACCTACCATGGAGAGGGATTTTCGGGAGTTTGTTTCTGCTTGTTCGGTCTGCGCTCGCAACAAGGGTTCACGACTCCCACCCTCGTTCCTTTTACGCCCCTTACCCATCCCCAGCCGTCCTTGGAGCCACGTCGCATTAGATTTTATCACTGGGTTGCCTGCGTCCCAGGGCAACGCGGTGATTCTAGTGGTCGTGGACAGGTTCTCCAAGGCGGCACATTTCATTGCCCTTCCTAAACTACCCTCAGCCCCTGAGACCGCTCAGCTGGTGTCTTTAGGGTGCATGGTCTCCCTTAGGACGTGGTGTCGGATCGGGGTCCTCAATTTGCCGCTTGGTTTTGGCGCTCCTTTTGCGCTCAGCTAGGGGCGTCCATTAGTTTATAATCTGGTTTTCACCCAGAGACTAACGGACAGACTGAACGCACCAACCTGACGTTGGAGAACACTCTTCGGTGTCTGGCCGCCTCCAAGCGCAATGCTTCCATGGGTCTCTCTCCTTTCTAGGCTCAGCTGGGGTACCAACCCCCTCTGTTCCCCGAGCTAGAGAGGAATGTGGAGGTTCTATCCGCAGGGTTTTTCGTTTGGAGGTGTTTCAGGTTTCCCACTGGCCATATATGCACGGTGCTTTTTTTTTGGTGTTTTTATTGCCATTACTCAAAGCCGATACGGGTATAGGATTACAGACGACCACTTGTCCTTTTATTCAAAAGAACACGCGGGATTTGTCTGTTAGAGTGCTAGGATTTCTGTTTAGGATTCTTGTTTTCTTCACTCTTTATTTCCTTCATTGGGTTTTCCTCTCCTGTCTGCTCCTAGACAGTACCTTGGTTTTTTCCCGTCTCTTTTTGCCTCTTTGTTTGTTTTTTGTTCTCTGACAGTTTTCAGAGCTAGAGGCTTCCTACCTGTCTTGTTTTCTCTCTGCTCGAGTCTGCGAGCGTTCGCCCATTGTACTGGGTTGTTATTTTTTTGGCTTACGATGAGATTATTTTCCCTGACTTTTTATTTCTCTGCTCGAGTATGCGAGCTTCCCCCTATTCTCTTGGGTCGCTATTATTTTTGCTTACGCCGGGATTGTTTTTTTCCCTATCTGTTTTATTTTGCTCAAGTCTGCAAGCTTCGCCCTATTAGTGGGGTCGTTATTATTTTGAGCTTTTAGCCGGGAGGTTTTTTTTTTCTATTTCTTGTTTTTCTCTCCTTCCTTCTAGTGGATATCCACGTTTCATGGATATCTTTCTGATCCTCTCTCAGTCGCGTCTGCTCCTTGCATCTGGTCCTCCGAATTTCTATCAATTGATATTTGTTTATTCTAGCTGCTAGGGCCTAATTATAAATGCATTCACGAAACTAAGTGGGTTAAATTACATACCTGTAACCATTATGTCCAAGGCAGCTAGAGTAGGCTAACGGTCGGACGGCAGCGCTGAAATCAAGAAAAGAGTCGTGAAATTAAATATCCACGCGCACGGCTTGCTATCACCAGCGGGAGAAAAAAAGTATTGAATAGGTATACAGGCAGATAGACAGATAGATAGAAAACGCACATTATATTAGGTAGGCTATACAATAGGGCTATATTAGCATAATTAATAACATATTGTAGGCTATAGCCTATTACGTAGACCTATTATTTAGGCTATATTTATATAATATAGGAAAATTACACTGCATTTCAAAAGTGTAACAGAAAAAACCTCCGTGCATCGTTCTGGTTTAGTTATGGAAGAATTAAACCTAAAAACAACCTTATGTGAACGTATTCTGTGTAAGGTATCATGGAACCATGAGAGAACGTTATGTTTTTTAGTTGCCAGAACGTTTCGGGTACGTTACGAATTTTGTTAACTTATATGGAACGTTCCCAGAACGTTGTGAAATGGTTCCCCAAAAATAACCAAAGGGCGACCATATGCGAACGTTAGGGGAACGTTCTGTGTTTGCTGGGTACGCTACTTCAGGTTAAATTATTCCTACATATAGGCCTACAGAAGTGCCATGGCCGAAAATCACGTTTGAAACATAACATGCTGAATAAAATAAAACTGTAAAAGTAGGCTACTGTAGCCTATGTTTATATTTTAAAGATAATTTGTCAACTTGATTTCAAATTGCAACTGCATGTGCTTCACATTCGATTTCATGGTCAGCAATGGCAATGGTAGTTAGATCAAACTGGGGCTCTAATTTATGTTCAATTCCAAAGTAGTTTGTGCTGAGTAGCTACGTTGGTTGCAGAGGAGAAAGGGATCTTCGCATATTGGCAGCCACATCAAATGTTTTATGATGATACTAAAGTGAATTATAGTTCGACTAGCTATTGTTCCGTGTCACTGCCGAAACATTGATACCATTCGTTCCTCCACAAAACAGTAATTAATTAAAATTAAGTTAATTTGGAAAGTTGAGCCTCACGCTACAACATTATATCAATAATTTGTGTGACAAGAGAGCGAACTTTTAAGAAGATCAGCAAGCAAAGTTCAATTCTGACTGGACTGGAGTTGAAAGCAGGAAGTTTTGTCAAGTGCTGCGCATGCGTTGATTACTGGCCAAGCAAACCAGAGCCGCAAACGCTATAGGTGAAAATCTGTTTTGAAATAGAAAAATACACCAATTGGTCTCATCAATAAGATAAATACATTGTAAAATAACACAAGGGAAGCAACAACGATTGGATATTTTGTGTCTGTCCCTGGTGGAAGAGTGAGAGAAAGGTTCGTCGCTAAATGATTTTAGCTAACGTTAGTTTTCCCCCCAGTGTTGGTTAGCATTCTAGCTAGCTAACGTTACATAGCTAGCGAACTAACTGGCTACACAAAGAGGATTTCTGTTTGACTATTCATTTTAAATATGCAGCTAGCGCTATGTTTATGTTAAATAGTTTAGTCACTCTTGAATATTTTTTGACAGACCTGAAAATGAATTTGTTTGTGGGCCTGTGCTTTGTTTCGGAGTACGTTAAGGCTTGTTTTGGCCCGAAGAGACTGGCTAGCCAACAAATTTAGGCCAAAGAGCTTATGCTTGTTATCTGTCTGAGATGATCTAGCTAGTTTACCAACCAGCCAATACTTCGTCTACAATTTTAGGAGTTGTTCTACAACACTGTTTTTTTGTCCCGGTATCCACTTAATTGGCTGCAAAGTAAAAGAAAGCCAACCTTCCTCACAAGGCAAACTAGCAAGCATAACGTAATCTGCCTGGTTTGGACATGAGTCCTAGTTGGCAAGCTAACGTTAGTTGGATAATGTAACAGTTAGTTAACCTTGGCTAAATAGTTCGTGTAAATTAACGTTGTTATTAGTCTGTGTACTGTATTATACAATGTGGAATGTTGTAACGTTAACCGATTTATAAGGGCGCTGACAAAATATTTGTTGAAAAATGATGTTGGCTTCGAGGTTAGCTAGATCTAACTGTTGGACAGTTAACTTGTGCATCATTTTGTCATACCGGTTTGTCTTTACGTTAGTCTAGCTAAACCTGGCACATCACTACATTCGCAAACGTTACTCAGCGAGTTTATCTTAATTCAATCTCGTCTGGTTTTATACAAAGAGGTAACTTATAGAGATGTGTTAATGTTTCATATGTGTTGGTCGTCAGTTTACTAGCACGCATGGTTAAAGTTAGGTAACTTTTAAAACATTTTTGCAACATCACGTTTTTTGTTAAAGAAACGATGTAGGTTAGCTAACTAGCTTTAATAATCGGAATGGCTGACGTTAGCTATCTTATGTTAATCAGCCAATCTACTTAGAATAGCTAGCTAGCTAACCGACGTTGGGTTACTGTGTTGGATACACGTTTAGAGGTTACCAAAAAAACTTTGTTTTAGATGGGTAACATTAACTTACCCTGCTGAAAAAACATAGATGTGAAGATGGTTGCAGCTGGTCTAGCATGACCCAGTTTATCTACCAGCATGACTGTCACATTTACCAGTTTAACTAAGATGGTCTACCGTACCAGCGCAGCTAATTTCGTTATTCGGTTGAGCAACATTAGCCAGCTTGGAACTTTTTGCTGTGAGCCAGCAGTGATTTGATCACTAAGACAATAGTTTAGCCTGCTCTTTAACTTAAGTGAAGTGTCACTTTAGCTATCTAGTTACATTGTTTTTCATACAAATTCTATCTAACACTAGCTGGTAATCAGTTTACAGGTACTTTAATCAAATATGTTCTTGTTCTGTGACTTATCCCACTTATTTGTACATGGCCCAAATCATTACTGCAATATTGTATTGACATACAAAATAACAAGCTATGTACTATTTGGGGATATGCCGAATGTTAGTTCTGGTCCATGAACATATTTAATTTTGGCATTTTCAGATACGCTAAAAGAATAATACAGAAGTTAGTAACATTTAAAAACAAAATAATAATAAAAAACAAACAAAACAAAAAACAAAAACAAATTACTGATATTTACTGAGTGTGTCCAGGACATGTGCACTCTAACTAGGTCTATACTGTGTACCCAATATACTGATACACAGTGTATTTGCCTAACATTTTTGTAGAACTCAGCATTGATGGCGCTTCACTTGATTATTTTGACAAAGAAACATACAAACTTGAGATTTAATTTTTGTTTCAGCTGATTTGGTTCCAAAACAATTGCTTTGAAGTGTACTTTCCATGCTAGCAGTCAATGGGAGCAGAGAGCTTAACTGCATATTTGGAAGGCCATGTTTTATTCTTTATACTGTCATTTCATAGGTACAAGGTATTTGTAAACAGAATTTTCTTTTAACAAGTTTCTTGTTAACCAAACGCTTTATTTCATCTTGCATTCAGGATGGGTTATGCAGAAAATGGTGTCAAGCGTACAGTGAATGTCTGATCTGCAACTGCCTACACGACTTCTGGTCACTCCTTAAATTTTCTCAGAAGCACACTCATGGTAACGTCATCAGCAGTAAGAAGATATATGCCTTCATTAAAACATATGGTAAGTACAAAAAATGATTGGATTGAGTTTATTAGGATCACAGTCTAAAGAAAAGTGATTTTCTGTCTGTGTCTAGACCTACTTATTCCTTTTCAGATATTCCTTATATATCTTGTGAGATTTTTGAATTATTTTATAGGATTACTCAGATAATTGGTTACATGATTTCCTTCATGCTGATGCTCTGAAACTGCTGTTATTTTGATAAAGATAATTTTTTTTGTTAATTGAATTTGAGAATCATGGCCTTTTTCACTTACAATTATGTGGCAATGTTTGTTGTATTGGGTCAAGGATCAACTTTTTGATGCTGAGTCACAGTAAATAAATGCAATGTGATAAGTTATGGTGGTTGAATCACTCACCTTAAAGCTTATCATCAAAAGTTCTAGCTTAGCTATTTACCTCAAAACAGTATTGTTAGAATTTCCTTTTATTAGATCTTGCTTACATTGGTCTTCTAAATTGACTGTTTCAAATGAATTGGTCTTTGATTGGTCTACCATTCTGCCTTTATCACTGTAGAGCTGGAATCAGTCAGGCATGTAACGGGGCCAAAGTTGACTAATCCAAATTGTTATTGCACTGTACTGCTAGCACATAGTGTGTAGCACATCATCACGGTGACAGTCGACATTTGCCCACTATGGCTATAGCCAGCATCTGCCCGCTACCACTGTGTATGCCAATTTGTCACCTGCATCTATAATATCTGATAGTATCTTAAATAATTTGTTTTAATACCAGAGTCATACATGTGTACGCCATACTTATAAATTATAAACCATTATTCAGAGGAAGTGAAAGGTGAAAAATTAATTTCAGAAAATGGGGGTGAACCGTAACAGGGCAGTACCTTAATTATCATAGTTTGTTTGTTACAAGTTTTTTTATAAATTTGCTCTATATTTAGCAAATGTGTCTTGTACATTTAATAAAAACTTGTGGTTCTGTTTGTTGCACTTTCCGACATGGCATTGTTTCCCCTTGCCTGATGCAGCCTGTTCCAGTGCTCATTTCTCCTGCATCCAATTGTTCTGTCACAGAGTATTTTCACTTTGTGTGACCGTAGCACTTTGAGTTATAATGCTGTGAAATTGACGGACACCATTTTTCAAAAAGAGTAGATTTCATTGACTGTGCCTGACAAACATTTATGTCAGCATTTTAACACTCGAGGGAAATCAAAGATTGTAAACAAGAACATGTACTGTCCAAAATTAGTGTGATGGCGCTAAACCTTTGTGCAGTTTTACCCAGAGATGGCGCTCTGATGAAAATCAACTGTTGAAACATTAATTAATCGGAGTCTGATTTTTATTTAATGTGTTGTGTTATGTGGCAATGTGAAAGTTCTGCTGTATTTATTTCTTTGACCACGTCTTTGCCTCTTTTCTTGGGAAGGTTAACTGGTGAAATTTAAAGGGACGTTGGCGCTTCCGCCCGAGGCTAAGCTGGCGATGTCACGGGTCCCCACCCCCCCTCCGCCAGGGGAGATGTCCAGCGGACCTGTGGCTGAGAGCTGGTGCTACACACAGGTGACGCCACTTCTATTCTGTGGATTATGGACTAGGGGTGGGGGATATAACGGTAGAAATGTTACAACGGTAGAAATCCGGGCCATGATACGGATTTTACCATATCGTTTCTACCGGTAGAGCATTAGGCTACTTGCATATTTGAAAAATGTACTCCATTACATTACGTTCATTTAGCAGACGCTTTTATCCAAAGCGACGTACAGTAAGTGCATACAGAGACATCATCAAGATCACTACAGAACGGACAAGACAAAGCACATCCTTCCCATAATGTAGCAGCTATCCCTAGTAATGAACGTTGACTGTAGTTCACAGTAAGCTGTGGGTAAATCAGCAATACTACACTTCTATTCTAAATACTATTATAAACTATAATAAACAGACAGGAAAAACACAGGGAACTAGTAAACACAGGGAACTGATATTCCTAGGTTAGAATATCAGTCAAGGTGGAGTCTGAAGAGGTGTGTACTCCTCTATTAATGTAAGCAATAACACATAAAGCGGCGAAACGCGCGCTGTCATTAAATGCGCCAGGCGTGTAACATGCCTCTCCAATCAAAAACGACCTTCATGGATTAATTGAAGCTTTCAATGTAATACATTTCCCCTGTGTATATTGTCATTGTATTGCTGCTCAAAACTGTGCATACAAGTGGAAAGTCAATGTTAAAACAAAGCTTAGTATGACTATTTCTGTTTTCTGTCCGTTACTTCCCCAAACACAGGCGAACAATGAGCAAGGTGAAATGTGCATAAAAAATCGTTACCCACTGCAACTTCACCATTGGACGTACAATATTAGCAATAATGAATTTTAATCAGCATTCCTAGCTGATAGCTGCATTTCTACATTAGGCTACATTTTAATTTACACAGTGGAATTTCTATTATTTGCATTATTAATTCAAAAAGAATGTGTTGCTGTGGACATGCGGATAGAAATATTTCAATAAATGCATGAGAAATAAGAAGTGTGAGAGTGTGTGATCTGGATCGTTTGTGTGCGTCTCACGCTCAGTCCTGAATTTAAAGTCAATATATCTTTTAATAGTCTTACGTCTATGTGGGGGCTGACCATATAATTATTTTGAGCTGTGGTGGTAGCCTACGCTACTAGAGTTTGCGTAGAAAACTTTCACAGAACTTCAGTGTAAAAAGATTTAAAAAATCTCTTTATTCCAAAAAAAACATCCAACAGCAGATAAGTATCTTCTTTACAGGAGTTATAAACTAAAAGTTAAGTGTCCTTAAAGAACGCAAGGCACTATGCTGAGAAAACCGGGTGGCTCCAAGCTAGAAAATACTGGCTGTCTCAAATTGCGTGCTTGCACACTCGTGAGCTTGTAAGTACACTTCCAAGTGCACTAAGAAGCATATGGCACTTATGCAAGAATGCAGAGCACTTAAAAACTTTAAAAACCCGTAGTTGTACTACAACGTCGTAACTCTTCTGATGAAAAAAACAACACGTCCGGTGCAGGTTAGACTGCAACTGACATCTGATATCTATGCTACAGCAAAAACAATGGCTTGTTATGCACATTTGTTGTGAAGGGATGTTGGTATAGTTTTATTTATAAAGTAAACAGAGGAAATGCTTAGCAGTATATAGCCTATAGTAAGGTTAAGATGAGGTGAAACGTGATGTTCTCAGCTAACGTTAGTAATCTCCAGTAACATAGTTAGCTAGCTAGCATGTACTTTTATGACCTCCCCTACTGCGTTTTATTCAACCATAGTTATAGCTAACATTACATGACATTAAAGTATGTGCTTTCTTGATGCTATGGTAAATATTTAAATTTGAAGTTGTAGCTTTGCTTTTATTGAGTGCAATAGCCTATACAATAAACTACTGTAGCGACGTTGGTAACATTAAAGGTGCAGTAGGCAAGATTTTTTTGATATCATTTTGGATATCATCCGGTTTCTGTGAGTGTCCTGGGTACAGATGTCCCGATACCACTTTTCCACTTCCGATACCGCAGCTTTGGCTATCTGCCGATACCGATATCACTCACTTTGTTTTACTCTTGAACATATAATTTTAATAATAAAATATATGGAAGCACTTTGCTCATGATGGCCAATTAGCCGCCTAAAAACATCTCACTCAAATGGAGAACAAACAAATACTTCCCCAGTGTACAAATTTTATTTGTAACGTTACTTAACCTTTTTTTGCGTTTTTTTTTTACATAGACCATTGTCACAAATCAGCGTTACAGAGATCCCAGATCTGAATGGATTACTCTGTACCTTTATTGTTGACATTTGGTACAGTAAAAAAAGTCAATTGTGTTTCCAACATGTACTGTGTTTTATGTCCTTGGCAAGTCGACTTATTTGAGGAGTTAGACAATATTTGATAAGAAGTTTGTTAGTATATTGATACGTAATCTGGCTGAAAATGGCATTGGCTATTTATTTTATTTATTTATTTTTAAATAAAGTCTGGTCCATGCTTATAGAATGATTAGTGATATTAATCTGATTTAAAAATCGTACTCATTTTATGTATCCTGTAGGCTATGGTACTCCCAAAAGTAAAAGATAAAAATTTAAAAGATAATTCATGGTATTTAGGCTACTCTGTTTCAGATGTTTTACAGAAGGGATTTAAATTGCTTTTACTTGCTTTTACTGGTTGCTATTACTTTTTACCTTTATATCATATACACCTTTTCAGATAGTTGACCTTTTATCGCCAAAAAAATTAATGGGGTGAGTCATGGGCACGTTTTGAAAACCGATGCAATAGAATGTGGATGCTGTAACATATTACGCTGCTTATGACATCACAATGCCTTCCTCTACAACACTGTTATGACCCAACAATACTATCCCAGATGATTTGACATTGGTCGCGTTAAGTAAGTGAAGCTAACTTAACGTTCTGCTCTACGTGAGCGCTGGGCAACTGTCAACAACTGTCTGAGTTTGGGAAAAATGGCGATGAGAAATTCATAGCTAACGATGTAGCCTACATCGATCCAAATCCCAAAGTGCTCAGCAAAGCTTTGAGCAGCTTAGAGTGATCGAAACTGATCAACCCGTTAAGTGCATTCTTCGCTGTGAGCGAAGCTGAGCCGCTCAGTTCGCCTACTTAACACCTTACCTTTTTGTGCTTTCATCACAATTCATTACTTCTTTGTATCACTTCCAGGTTCTTTAGACTACTTACCACAAAATACATCACCATATTTTAACACTTTCACTTTCTTTTGATCCCATTATACCGCATTACCACCTCACACAATAGGCTACCATATTACTTTCTATACCATTCCCAGGAATTGATACCACTGCGAAGCAAATACACCTACAATTTCTTTAGGAATAGTTAATCTAGCAGTTTGGTGCAGGGCAGGCTGGATACCCGTATCGACAGGCCATCAGTTGTATTGATCCGTAGCGATCGGGCTCTCCCGGTAGCCTACATTACCGTGCTGTAACGATAATAGGTATTCGGTCTCTGCCTTGTACTGAAAGCCATCCAGGTGCTATGGGGTATTAGCGGCAGGTAAAATTCAGGTGCTGGAATCAGAATAAGCTAAATAAGCCGATGCTCCAGCTCACCGGTTTGTAAAGGCATGAGCTATATGGGGTTGGCGGCAGGTAGCTACAATTCATTAGTTGGAATCAATAAGCTAAAGAAGAAATGTTGAGGTGAGAAATGTTGCCCAAGCACTCATACATTTTTGAATGTTATGTCAAAAACGTGCTAAAATGCAGGAATGTCATAAACATGCATTTTTATATTTTATCAATAGTTTAACTAGCATTGCTAGTCATTTGCCTGTTTGGTAACTGCCTAGTGAATCTTACGGTTTTAAAATCATAATATGTAATTATTTGGAGTCCTACAATATTATAGTTGTGACTGGTCTATCTCTAAAGTCAGTAACTTTTAGATGTTTGAGAATAGGGTTTAAAATCATTATGAAAACAATGTGGAAAAATTGACTGTCTAATTTATGCCACAAGAACTTAAAAAATCTATAGTAGGCTAATCCAGTAAATTCAGCTATGGTTTCTGATGAGAACATCAACACTATCACAAAGCATAAAATGCTGTCACGTAATGTTATGTTGTCTAAGTTACAAAACACAATTGTTCACAAAAAATATTTTTCGCGCTGTTGCAATTTTTGCCTAAGTGTTCATCTACTAATCACTCCATTCAACATTATTCAACGAATTCTTTTTTACGTCTTGATAACGTTAGCACAGACAACTTGCTAACAAAACGTGACAAAAGCATAAGCCAGCTAGGCTACTGTGGTTAAGCTACCAGGAAAAACAAACCTTTCACTCTGCATGAAAATGCCAAGATGACAGGTGCCAGTAGCCTACGTTAGCAAATCTAAATGCAATCCATTATGACATACAGTTGTGTTAAAAAAAATAGCAGTACAACATCAGTAACCTGATGAACCACTGTTATTAGTAGTAGTGATATTTCTGCATGGCAAATAATTTACTTGTAGATGTAGTAGTGTAATAGAAAAACAACAGACCCAACTGTCATGTCAAATAATAGCAGTGTGGAGTTTAATTAGAGAATTCATTCATTCTGTGAAAAAACAGGTGTCATTAATTGTTTATTAAGGAAGAAGGGAAGCAAATGTTTCACACATTGTTATAAAATATATTATATATATCCTTCTGAATTGCTAAGTAAAATGGGCCGTTCCAAACATTGTTCGGAGGAACAACGTAATTTGATTAAAAAGTTGATTGGAGAGGGGAAACGTATAAAGAAGTGCAGCAAATTATAGGATGCTCAGCTAAAATGATCTCAAATGCTTTAAAATGGCAACAAAAACCCGAAACATGCGGAAGAAAACGAGCAACTACTGTTAAAACGGATCGAAGAATAGTCAGAATGGCAAAGATTCAGCCAATCATCACCTCCAGAAAGATCAAAGATGATCTAAAATTACCTGTAAGTGCTGTTAGTCAGAAGACGTTTGATCGAAGCTAAGCTATCAGCAAGAAGCCCCCGTAAAGCACCATTGTTGAAAAAACGGCATGTGCAGAATCGGTTAATATTTGCCAAGGAACACATCGATTGGCCCAAAGAGAAATGGCGTAGCATTCTGTGGACTGATGAGAGTAAAATTGTTCTTTTCGGGTCTAGTGGTCGTCGACAGTACGTCAGACGACCCCCGGGTACTGAATTCAAGCCACAGTACACTGTGAAAAAATCATGGTATGGGGATGTTTTTCATACTAAGGTGTTGGGCCTATTTATCGTATACCAGGGATCATGGACATCAAAATACTTGAAGAGATTATGTTGCCGTATGCCGAAGAGGAAATGCCCCTGAAATGGGTGTTTCAACAAGACAACAACCCCAAACACACGAGTAAGCAAGCAACATTTTGGTTCCAGACAAAAAGTATTGAGGTAATGGAGTGGCCAGCTCAATCCCCTGACCTCAACCCCATTGAAAACTTGTGGGGTGACATTAAAAATGCAGTTTCTGAAGCAAAACCCAAAAATTCACAGGAACTGTGGAATGTAGTTCGTTCATCCTGGGCTGAAATACCTGTTTCTAGGTGCCAGAAGTTGGTTGACTCGATGCAACGCAGATGCGCAGCAGTTATAAAAAACAATGGTTATGCAACTAAATATTAGTTCAGTAATTTAAAGTGAAGTTAGATCTTGAAAGATTTCTTCCATTTATACAGTAAGTGTTTGAGTTTGAAGAGAAAAATGTCGACACTGCTTTTTTTTTTTTTTTTACAGATTAATATTCCTTTTCTTTGCTTCCTGTAAAAGAATAACGCAGACTTGATCAAATTTGTTAATGCTTTGATTTGGAATTGAATGTGTAATGTTTCCACTACATTTGAAATATGGAACTAAAAGCTATTAAAAAATATTTGCACTTTATTCACTTTTTTTAACGCACTGCTATTTATTTGAACACAACTGTAGCTACAGCAAATAAACTATCCGCTACACATGATTGGGTTATAATCTCAAGTTTATGTGAGTCAACAAAGTTGAACTAAGTTACTATTAGCCAAACGATGTTTAATTAACATTACTTTACGATAGCTGCCTGCTAGGTAGGCTCGATGAATAGAACGCTGAATTCAGCACACGACGTGGTTTGGACTTCACAAAATGGTGAGATCTGTAGCTTAATCGAAATCAGAGTTTGTTGAATAAAGTGGAGAAATCAGTAGCTGAGCATTTGGTTAAAATCTAGGCAAAAATTTTATTACCCCATATTTTTTTTACAGTCTATTAATCAAACAACTACGACTGTCCGAATAGTCAGAATCAGCACACTTACCTACTATTTGAGTATGCCAGTTGAGTATACTTTTTAACAAAGCTGTTAAATTAGGCTAGCCTTACCAACGCGACCAAATTGAGTGTTCTCAGTATCCCCAGATGATATAGCCAGGGATATTATATGGAGGATATTTTGCATACTGCATGTCACTGCAGTATAGCCTGCAGTAAGCAGTATGCTAGTACACAGGACACCGTAAATAGTGCATTCACAATTCCTTCCTCTACAACACTGTTATGACCCAACAATACTATCCCAGATTATTTGACATTACCTGTTTGTGCTTTCATCACAGTTCATTACTTTTTTGTATCACTTCCAGGTTCTTTTATACTACTTACCACAAAATAGGCTACATCACCTTCACTAGATCCCTTTATATAGCATTACCAGTTCATACCATTTCCACCTTTTATTTTCCACCTCACACTATACCACATTATCATCTTTCTATGCCATTTCCGTTTATTAAATAGTACGCAGCCATACTTCGTTTTTCGGTCCTCTCAAGTACGCTAAGATAACATACCTGAGTTTGGGACTTGGAACTTGTATAACGTGACCGCTTACTTCCACGCTTGATATACGCACTAGATAGAACACAAGTGTGCAATTTGAGACACAGCCACTGATAATTCCTGGATAAATCAAAAAGTGCATGAATCACATGAACCGAAGTACGAGACCTATTTATCTTAAAGTGGCAGTACTCATTTACAAGATAAGTGAAATTTCAATATAATATAGACCTATCCTACAAATATGAATCACAAACCATCTTGAAATTTATTATTATTATAAAGAAAAAATATCCAAAAGAAGAACTTACTACTATATGTAATAACTGTAAGGGGTGACAATACCATAATGACATTAACCAATAAATAGACTCTATAAAGCCAATACATTGCGTCTTGGCTCGCACAATCTACCTGTAACGTTTCCAAGCTATCTAGGCTACCGTAGCCTACGTTAGCTGTGCTGGCATGTGGAATGGATGAATGGTGGAATGGGTTGATGGCGTCTAGGCTACCGTAGCCTACGCTAGCTGCGCTGGCATGTGGAATGGATGAATGGTGGAATGGGTTGATGGCGTCTAGGCTACCGTAGCCTACGTTAGCTGCGCTGGGATGTGGAATGGATGAATGGTGGAATGGGTTGATGGCGTCTAGGCTACCGTAGCCTATGTTAGCTGCGCTGGCATGTGGAATGGATGAATGGTGGAATGGGTTGATGGCGTCTCGGCTACCGTAGCCTACGTTAGCTGTGCTGGCATGTGGAATGGATGAATGGTGGAATGGGTTGATGGCGTCTAGGCTACCGTAGCCTACGTTAGCTGCGCTGGCATGTGGAATGGATGAATGGTGGAATGGGTTGATGGCGTCTAGGCTACCGTAGCCTATGTTAGCTGCGCTGGCATGTGGAATGGATGAATGGTGGAATGGGTTGATGGCGTCTCGGCTACCGTAGCCTACGTTAGCTGCGCTGGCATGTGGAATGGATGAATGGTGGAATGGGTTGATGGCGTTTCGCTCCTCGGCTACTGTTGGACAATTACTTTTCCTTCATGTTTTTGTTCCCTGCTATTAAAAGAGACCGAATGTTGGCGGCTAATGACATTTTCTTTTATGGTAAACAATTACTGTATAAATATTCATGTCATTCCAACATCTCACGTAGCCTATTTTAACATGTTCTTAAAATACGTTTGTAAACTTTGTCCTCATATACCGAATATTAAAGGAACAACACAGTAGCAAAATCACCCCATGACAATCATTACCATTGTAGACTTGCATTGCTAAAATATTTGAATGAAATTATATTAAAAACAACAACTATACCGTGATATATATCGTTACCATCTAAAATAAAATTTATATTGTGATTTTTTGCCCACCCCTATTATGTACCCTTATATTTGTTACATTATCATATCCATGCTGGGAAGCTGTTTGTGTTGCACATATTCCAATCTAAGCACAAAGCTGGCTCATTGCAGCAGTTGTTGATGCCTTTTAAAGAGTGTAACTTTCAATTTTAATTTGTATAGTTCTGTTGAAATAAAGGGTGAATGGGCTTGTATAGTCATTTTGAATGGTGGTAAGGATTTCACTGGGACTACTTTACAGCTTTACAGCTGTGCATTGTGATCCAAATCTCAAATATGCTTCAAAGAACCTTCCTCCCCTGGAAGTTTTTTTGTTTCAAATTTTGTGTCAAAGCTTCGCGGAATGTTCCGCCAGGAGGTATACCATCTGGATTTCACCATGTTAGTCCCACACAGCGTGTACAGTGGATTTCACCGTGTGTATCCTTTTAGTCTGGGTTGGATGAAGCTATAGTTCATTGGTTTTGTGCCCATTGGTGATACCCATTGCCAGTTAACCTAGTCAGTGGTGATGCATACTTGCCTTTTTTGAATGAGCATGTTGTTCAGTAAGTTTCTCAGACTTTAGCATATAACAGTTTGTGCCATAAATGTTTCCTTTTGTTTGATTTATGACAATAGTATGCGTTTTAAAAGGAAAATGTTTTGTTTGTTTGTTTTGTATTGTAGGTTAAAGTAGTGAAGTTCTCCTACATGTGGACCATAAATAACTTTAGTTTTTGCCGAGAGGAGATGGGGGAGGTGTTGAAGAGTTCCACCTTTTCATCCGGACCCAATGACAAGATGAAATGGTGAGAGAACAAAGAACCAATGCCTTACCAGAGATGCCTTTACGTTCATATCATTTTCATCTGTCTGAGTAAATTGAAGTTAAGCTGACCAGAAAGCAGGGGGCCATAATAGTCCAATTCAGGCATGTTTGTTATAATACATAAATTAATTGTGTAAGAAGATTCTGCCCTTCTGAAGCTGCTAATTCTAGTAAATTAAAAACTGTACTATGCGAGTCTGTGGAAGAATGTTTATGAGCTTGCTATGTTAATAGATATGTTTACTAAGGTTTTTCCAGTAAAGTGCTTTGGTGATTCATGAGCTCCTTTGTGTTCTGTTAGGTGCCTCCGTGTTAATCCAAAGGGACTGGATGACGAAAGTAAAGATTATCTTTCATTGTATTTACTGCTGGTTAGTTGTCCAAAAAGTGAAGTTAGAGCAAAGTTCAAGTTTTCTTTGCTCAATGCAAAAAGAGAAGAAACTAAAGCTATGGGTAAGGAGTACCACACATTTTTGTCTTGTATTTGGATGCTTGCTTGGCACTGCTTGTCTTGAACTTCTCAATATCATGCAGAATTTATTAGCTAATAACAATTTTAGAATGAATTTCACCACTTTGCGAACCCTCCATACACCAATAACGGTGACGGGTAGTTTTTCAGTGCACTCTTTCAGCCCATGGACAGTTTTGGACTGTTTGTTTGGTGATTTATGACTTTGTTTCCCCCACACTAGAAAGCCAGAGAGCATATCGATTTGTCCAAGGGAAGGACTGGGGCTTCAAAAAATTTATTCGAAGAGATTTTTTGCTTGACGAGGCAAATGGACTCCTACCAGAGGACAAGCTCACACTGTTCTGTGAGGTAAATTTAGATTTTTAGCTTTGGAGCTCACACATCTGAGGTGAACATTTTTAGCATTTGATATTTCACGGAAGAGTGAACAGTATTAAAATAAGATAATTTGCATGTTCAGGAATCAGTATTTTGGTAACTATTTGACACTTATTGCTTAGAGCACCCTTGAGGCCATGTCATAAGCACTTCATAATGCCCCCCCCCCCCCCCACACCACCAGTTGAGTTGTGCAGCAGAGAAGACAGTAACAGGAGGTGGTGGAACTGTGTCAAAAGCTGCAGAGGTCAAAGAGGATTAGAATGGAGGAGAGAGAATCTGCCTTTGTAGAGTACAGGTCCTCCCCGACTGTAAGGATGGGCATCTGTTTGAGTGGTCAGCGCTGAAGCCGGACTTGTGAGAGTGTACAAGGTCATTTTGTGAGGGGAAAGAGTTTTTTAAAAACGGCATGTTCAAGAATTTTGGTGAGAAAGGGGAAGAAGAGACAGCACTGGATGAATTCTGTCAATAATAGTTCTGGATGACAAGAGGGTCAGGAGTGGGTTTCTTGAGCAGAGGGGTGACATGAGCTTGTTTGAAGACTGCGGGTGTGCATCCAGTGGACAGGCCTGAGTTCACCAGATAGGAGATGAATGGGAGGATGCCAGGAGAGATGAACTGAAGGAGAGGTGTAGGGATGGGATCCAGGGAGCAGGTAGTTGGACGATGGGGTAGAGGTTGCCATGTGTATGAGGAGAAAAGGCGGAGAAAGGGTAGGGGTAATGATTTGGAAGAGGAGGAGGGTTATCTGGGGAGAGGATTAACTCGTGTTCGGGGACTCCACCATCTCAAATGAGTTGCGGATGTCAGCAGGCTTCCTGTCAAAGTTTACAATTTCATCTGCAGTGAGGGTTGAAGGTGGGGGAAGGGGTGGGTTGAGGAATGAGGAGTACAGTTTCTACGGCGTGGAGGATGAGTTCTCAATTCTAACCTGGTAAAAGTTAGCCTTTGCTGCTCTGATAGAAGTAAGTAGGTAAAATAGTGGTTGTTACACTATAGAAAACCTAGTCTATTTTACGTGTGCTTTATATTTTTGCTAAATGAGGGGTTCATGGTGCAGTGTGAGGTATAACCTGTCCTTGTTGAGCGCTCTAGCTTGAGCATGAAGGGCCATGGCTGTGAAAACACTAGGGCTGGCCATTCTCTGCAGTCTTCAGGTTCAGTGCTAAGTTAAGTTTTAACTTGCAGTGTGCAAGACTTCCCATAAGGCAAGCGCGTGTGCATCTCTGAAGACCTTTTTAGGAGAGTGGTAATTAATTGGCTTTAGTTCATACTGTGGACTGCGGAGAGGAAAGAAAGTACATTTGTGCGCAAGTGTCCCGTGCCGTCTAAATGAACCGTATGAAAAACAAGACAACTGTGAGTGAGAACACATTTTTGGCAGTGGTACTGTATGCCGCTGGGCTCCCAGACTAGCTTTATCTCTGTGTTTAGTCAGATAGGGATTTATATCTCAGCTGTTAATCTGTTTTTGCTTTTGTCAGATAATTTACTTCAGGAAGGTGTGAAATTCTGCCACTTAGATTAGTTTCATTAGATGTAATTTAGTGGAGTTGTGAAAGTCGTTGGAAAGGCTTGCTCTAGAGAGTGTCGCTTAAAAAGTACATCTTGGAGTCAACAAGTTAAATAATGCATCCACAGAATTTGCTACAGACACAATTATCTGAATATGAGGGAAAATATGAGAACATTGAGTATGCCTGACGAGGGTTTTTAGAAAGCATTATTAACATTTTGAGGGAAATTGGCAATTAAAGCAGATTAGCTATAATTTGAAGATGGAATTGCTTTCCTCGTTAATTAAAGCTGTCCCAGGGAAGTTAATTAATTTGAACTACAACTGGCTGCATTGTAGAAATTGCAGGTTACTCTATTTGTGGTTGCTGTTTTTCTCCCGTGTGGCTTTTGCTGAAACACCCCGTTTTATGCCTGGGATGGCTGTCCTGTTAGACACTACTGAAACATCCTTCATGTTATTTATCTTTACATGGCAGTACAGTGAGGAGGTAGTGTAATTTTCATCTTCTTACTGAAGGAAAGTAGATTTTGGAGTGGAAACATTTTCCAATTTAAACTATATTTACACTTTATTGAAGCCATTAGACTTCAACCTATTAGTGTTTGAGCTGCCAGTGTGTCTGCACAGTTTGATTCCTTCGTTATGATGGTGATAACCTGCTGTCATGACAGACACGTTTATTAATTATGCCTGTCGCTATTTCATTTCTTGTCATTTAAGCAATACTTCTCCGTGAATATCATGCCTCAGTGGCATTTAAATGGTACTTTTCAAGTATTTGTTAGGAAGAGACAATCTGATGAAAGGTTCCTATTTGTAGCTTGCCAAGAGAATCTACTATAACCAAAATTAATCGGAAGTACGAACTGGAAACCTTTTTGGCTGTGTAATGTACCATTTCTTCCTGCATCACTGTAGGTGAGTGTGGTCCAGGATTCTGTGAACATCTCTGGCCAGTCCAACATGAACATGCTGAAGGTTCCGGAATGCCAGCTGTCTGATGACCTAGGGAATCTCTGGGAGTGCTCCAGGTTCACAGACTGCAGCCTCTATGTCCGAGGGCAGGAGTTCAAAGCCCACAAATCCATATTAGCAGGTAAGACCCCCCCCCCAATTCCTTACAGTGCTAATCCATCCCTGCTGTGCTGACGGGCAGGATCAGGGATATGCGGATGCTCTGTGCCCTCACTCTCCACACTGGCCATGTCAGCACTGCTGTGTGATTAAACGGGCTACGGTGCAGAAACCGTCACTTAGCAGCCTGTCACTGAGGCTCGGATAAGGGCAACCTCAGGAACCATCAGTGGGGAACATGCTTTTTATATTTATAGCAATGGTTTGATGGGTAGTTATTGTGTCAGGGATAATTCTAGGATATTCTGAAAATCTAGGCTTGAGAAAGATAATAAGATAAAGATTGTGGTTCCCAGGAAGGGCGTCCAGCTAAAGCACTAACTCATTAACTCACGGTGCTGGCAGCGTCCAAAAATCCCATAGGGCAACACGGTTACCCTATGGCGCAACCAGAGAGGAAGGGTTTCTGTTGAGAGGGTATCTCCTGGTTCATTGTGAAGTATGGGCTCCTCTGGTTGGTCTGAGCAGTGGAGCAGACCTACATGTATGTTTATGCATTCCAAAGGGGGAATGTGGGAAAGAAGATTCAGAAGTGTTTTTTTTATATCCAGTATTGTCCTATAGAGTACATTCACACCTGTTTATTTCATTGGCTTCATATATGAAGTTCACATTTTTCCCTTGAAATTTAATCTATTTTAATAAGAAAACGAGTGCCTTTTTCTAAGCCACTGAAATGTTTGTCTTTGATTTGCAGCCAGATCACCAGTTTTTAATGCCATGTTTGAACATGAAATGGAAGAGAGTAAGAAGGTAAGTTTTGCTCAGGGGTCTGTAAATGTTTTTGTTCTGCTGGGCATGGGTGGCGTTTGCAAAAAAGAAAAGAAACTGATCTGATTAGCTAAGTTGACTAGTCATGACTAGGGCCACCAGTTTGTTTCCACCTTGTGACCTGCAGCGATTTAAACTTAAACTGTATTTCAATGGTCATCCTCCAGGGGTCCCTATAGGCACTCCAACAGCACAGTCAAGTGACTGTTCATACAATTGTGTTTCGTAAGTGAGACATTTATAAAAATAATTAGTTGCTCAGTGTCAACAATGAGTCAGGGGAAGGAAAATGAACATGAACATGGATGTAAGTTAAAATGCTCCGAAAAGCATGTATTTCAGCGA
This sequence comes from Synaphobranchus kaupii, assembly GCA_029718625.1. Taxonomy (NCBI): domain Eukaryota; kingdom Metazoa; phylum Chordata; class Actinopteri; order Anguilliformes; family Synaphobranchidae; genus Synaphobranchus; species Synaphobranchus kaupii. The sequence goes on along the minus strand of CM056383.1, from coordinate 55,382,011 downwards.
ATGAATGAAGCAATGTCTGCCTGGTATCGCGACCTATAGCTGCCGGTGGACTGAAGTACCATGCAAGAAAACAAGGGACATACTGTCCCAACCTTTTTGGAATTGGTGTTTGTACGAGCCCATAGTACATTTTTCACTCTTTAAAGCACAACTGAACTTTGGTAGAACTTTGCCTAGTTACCTGACCATGATATGGTGGCAAAATATGTTCATTAGTTGCTCTGTGCTCCCCTGGGGTCATAATCCAGAATAGGGTATTTGTCGTTCTCCATTCACTTCTATAGGGCAGCTAAAACAAACTCTCAAAATTAAAGTTAATGCGCCGATGCATCAGAAACGTTTCATTGGTCCAAATTTCCACGGAAGCAAGCATTCCTGGTAGTATCTATCTATGGTAAACAAACCGACCTGCTAACATTTTGCTAGTATTATCTGGTAGCTTGCTAACAACATTGAAGAAAATTGTACTTTTATAAGTAATTTTAATTACACAAAAAAAATACGGGACTGGTTATTGTTTGTATTGACAGAATCCGCTTTGTATAAGTGCTAGAACTGTCATATTGAGACCGTTTTAGCTGCCCTATAGAATTGAATGGAGAGCGACAAATACCCTATTCTGGATTATCACCCCAGTGGAGCACAGAGCAACTAACGAACATATTTTGCCACCGTTTGGACTCATATCATGGCCAGGTAACTATACAACCCAAAGTTCTACCAAAGTTCAGTTGTGCTTTAATGACTTATTGTTTGCTCAAACGTATAACTGTCTTGTGAATTCTTGTAATTTCTTCCTGCAGAACCGTGTAGATATAAGTGACGTTGACCCTGAGGTTTTTAAAGAGATGATGGGCTTCATTTACACGGGGAAGGCACCGAATCTGGAGAAAATGGCTGACAACTTGCTGGCAGCAGCAGACAAAGTGAGTGGTGTAAAATGGGACTTTGACATGGGAGGTCATTTCAGACGGCTCGAGTATAAGCATTTTAAGATGGCATATCGCACTCGCGTGAGAATTCAGCGTGCCACACCTTTAACAATGGAAAGGCCCGCATATCCAGGAAACTTCCTCCCTTTTCCAAACCTTGAGAGGCTTAATGCCATCGTCCCAAAATGACTTGGTCTTCACAGTCTGCAGAGTTGGTGACTATCTGTAGATTCTCTAATACAGAGGAGAGGGGATGTGTGTAAGCTAATGTGTGCGTATGCGTGTGTGTCCCCACAGTATGCTTTGGAGCGTTTAAAGGTCATGTGTGAAGAAGCCCTGTGCAGCAATCTCTCGGTGGAGAATGTTGCCGACATCCTCATCCTTGCAGACCTGCACAGCGCCGAGCAGCTCAAAGCACAAGCCATAGATTTTATCAACAGGCGAGTATCACTTCAGAAGTCCTTGATGAATGACTGCCTTTTTGGTTTAGCAGTGTAAACGTTGCGTTCTTATATCATCCTGCCATAGGTGCAGCGTTCTGAGGCAACTAGGCTGCAAAGATGGGAAGAACTGGAACAGCAAGTAAGTGATTCATTGACCTGTGTGACAAAAATATGCACTGGAGTTCAGTGATTCAAGTACAAATGGATGGCGCATCTCTGCATTAGTGGCATTCATTAATAAAAAGGATATCCAGATATGCTTTGAGAACGGAACATCTGAAGTATATAATGACAGAAAATATGTTCTTATGAAGGACATGTTGAAATGTTCACCTGATACAGCATCATAGGCTTTTGACATTGTCAGAGGGGTCTGACGACCAATAGCATCCCACTATTCTGGGTCATGTGACTATTAAAAAGAATAAGAGCAGTGTACTCATCATCCAGGGACCCATTGTCCCTGTCTGGACTTTAATTATATGTCCAGTTTTCATTCTCTCACTCCATTTCTTTTAGTTTATTTTTTTAAATATAGCACATGTCCTTATTGTTCATTAATTAATTTTATGTTGTTTTCTTCTAGTCATGCGACAGACATTATGGAGACTGCAGGCTGGAAGTCCATGATCCAGTCCCACCCTCACTTGGTGGCAGAGGCCTTCCGTGCGCTGGCGTCGGCACAGTGCCCGCCATTCGGCTTGGCCAGAAAGCGCCTAAAACAGTCCTGACTGCCCCGCGCTTTTTAAAGAAAAGACTTCACAGGAAAACCCAGGTGTTCGGAGGGCGCGGTGGTACTCTGCCCACACCAGCCAAGGGAGTGTAACGTTGTGAGAGTGTGGGGGATGGGTAACGCGCTGCGCTCTCCTCCTCCACTGACCCCAAGAGTTTGGTTTTTGGTTTTCAAGCTTTATTTGCAATGTTTTCCGTAATTTCAAATGGCCTTAAAACTATCTGCCATTGCTTCAGAGTTTATATTGTTATTCCTGTATTTAACGGTGTGCCTGCTTTGTAAGAGACCAGGCCTTCTCCAGATTGCACTAGTTCCCATAATGCAGTAGTTTTAAAATGGAGCTTGAGAGGAATGTGTCATTAAGGGTTTACTGGGAAAATATTACTTAACCTTAATGTTTAGCCTCTTTTGTGACTAGACATTGGAAAAAGTAAACGTGTTGTGTGTCGGGCCAAGTCTCTCACACTTTTAAAAAGACCTATATAATATGCCCCATATTGATGGCACCATTTTCATATAAAATCACATTCACCATCTTCAAAAGACAGGTTTGAAAGTTAGCTTTGCCCTGTGTGATGAAATGCTTTTCAGAACATGATGCGCATTATGAGAAACTGTGTAAGTCTGGACACGACACGAAAGGAACTGAATACAGCATGTCTGTTTTCTGCACCTCCTAAAATTACTGGGTAAATATGAAGATTTGTTTGCCATCGTCTTGTTTACACATTTCTTTGTCACACTCATTCACTTTATTTTGAACTTGTATAGATTCAAATAATTCTGAAATTATTTTCCCTGTTGTACTTAGTGGCAAAGGACTATGTTCTATGTTTAACAAAAGGAAATGTATTATTTTTTTTGTTTTGAAATGGAAAAACAATAGGGTGGAACACAATGCGTGGTTTTGTGGGGGAAAGGTTCAGGTGCCGTTCTGAGCATATATTTTGTGTCTCTTTAGTGATACACATGTATAAAGTGCAGGAACTCAATTAAGAAATGTGGTATAACTTGAGTCCATGTAAAGGTAATATCCACAGACATGAGTAAAACATGTACAAGATGCTGAGCATCTTTATTATGTGATATATGTAAAACAGAATGGAGTTTTAGCTGCAAAGATGTAATTTGATAATTGTCCAAATTGCTGTGTCATCTGAGCTGCTGTGATATCACTGTAGCCTTAATCTACACATTTGGTCATTCTACGTTGCATTTTTGTATTTTCCTTAAGTGTCAATATTTGTTACATGGAATTTTTTTCTGTGGATTTATTTTTTGAGAATAAGAAAGAAAAAAAACTTGGATTTTCACTCCTGAGATTATTTATGCCACAGGAACTGATACAAGAACTTGTTACATAATGGATACTCCAGTGATTGGCACAATTTTGTTTACAGTTTAATTTTTTCCTTAACTTTAACTATTTAAAATGTGCTCAGTGAACACCTTTTGTTTATTTTCTTGTGTCGTTTTCATGTCATTACTCATTTATATTTGACATTTTTCTTTTCCCCAGTGAATTACCTATGTTGGCCAAATCTGTACCAAAGCTAAAATCCTTCCTACAGAAGAGATGCTGCTTTAGCTTGGCATGTCGGCATGTCATCTTTGGATTAACATGTCTCGCATCATCTGTGAACATGCCATCTCCTTTTTTTTCTTTCTTTTTTTCCTTTTGCATCTCAGAGAGATGTGTGAAAGGGTGTACTTCAGCAGTGACACTCTCTACCTGGGCATTACTCTGTTATCGGCTTGTGAGTGGCTCAGATGTATCGTTTGCAAATGAGATGCACGTATGGCTTTGTTCCACTACTCTGGGTCCATTCGATTGACAATCGATGCCTTCTTTTTGCGAACGTTCTAGAAATCCTCCAGTTCCAGCCAGTCTTATTGAAGCTGTGCTTCAGTAATTTCATCAAGTCCGGGGAGGTGTTGTGTTGAGTGAGAAAACTAGTTGTCTGCATTAGTTTTCACTGAAAGCAATGGAAATTTGAAGTCCTTTTATAAGAAGTCCGAAGCACAAAACGGCCTTGTATGATGTTTGCACATTTCAATACATTGACATTTGAATATGGAGTTGATCTCTTGTCATGCAGCCATCTGTGTCCCCCTGCATACACATTAATATTTCAACTTCAAAATGACCGTCAGCGCACAAGAGTAAATGTACCAAAAAATGTCTGAGACACTGTGCTATGATGACATATAAAATGTAGTCCAATGGATTTTGATGCGTCTGTGATGCTGTACTGCTTTTTCTAAGCTCTCTCTGTTATCATTTACAGTAAATTACAGTTGATTTGCTGTCAGGAAATTTATTATGTATTGATATTTTGTAAGTCATGTTAGCTGTAAAGACGACCTTAAAAATGTATTCCTTATAAAATGCATAAAGTTTGTATTAGCCTTTATTTGAAAACGAGAGAACCTGTGACAGACTGAAAAAGTGTGCCAACTACTTTATGGACAGTATTGATGTATCCCAAGTATTGTACAATTGAAATCATTGAGTCATGAGAAAGGCCTGTAAACACAAAGAACCAATGGCCAAGTTTACAGGACAAATAAGGTTGAATTTGCAGCAGTGGATGGCTTTTAAAAGCAGGTAGAACAATGTACTGTCATTGTGCCACATATATCCAGCTGTATAAAATTAGTAAAATTGGTAAGATTCTTAATATGTACTGCAATCTGTTTATACTTTGGCCTTCAGTACCCTGTGTGTTTTGAGATAAGATGCGTTGTTGACGTACCGTAACAATGCTATAGCTCCTATTCCCTACTGTGGTAAGCAGTATTCCTTCAACACTTTTTTTTTTTTTGTACTTTTTATTAAGAATAGCTATTTCTCAAAATGTGCAGTTAGCTCATACTGTACATTGTTCTGCTTACTGTACCTTCTGGAGGTGTGAAGTGTTAACGGCAGCTCACATGGGGTTTGTAAGTACATAAAGGTTAATGTCCCTCATTAGTGTGCTGAAGCACTCAAAGGTTTTGAAGACATTCATGAAATGGTTGATTAAGTAGTAACCGCATTACACACTAGAAGGACTTGATCACATGAACAGTATTTTATATAAGGCAATCTGAATGGGACACATCCTGTTCTTTATTCTCCCATTATCAGTCTCTTTATGTAGTTTTTGAGTGAAACATCTATTGTGCATTTATCTATTGTATTTGTTGTGGCCTTCAACTATTTTTTCATCCTCAGCATGAACTAATTTGTCTATCCCAAAACTATGCAAATGCACGTACAGAATTCTGTGCCAGTTTGATGTTTGCTCCAGGCAGATCTTTATATTACACATTGTGTATATATTTTTTAAATGCATAAGAAGATCATAAAGGATGCAGGGAGATATAAGACTATAACCTATTTGGGTGGAATAAATAAAAAAACATGAATGGTTCAGGATATCAAACTCAAAAACTGAGGAAAGGCATTCATTTTCCAGGTCATATTGTATATGCAGAGACCTGTTCCAGACTAGACTACCCATTCTATACAGTTTCTAATGTAATGACTACAGCAGCTCAGCTGAAAACCTTTTGGCATGACAAGAAATTCAGGGAAAAAAAACAAGTTAAAACGGGGCCGTCTCCCAATTTTGCAGGTGTCGAGATTTTCTTTGCTCTGCTCGAAGATAAGTTCTGACAGCAGTCTGCCCCCAACAACATCCACAGCAGTTAAAGCACCTCTCAAAAAAGCCCCAGTGTGTTTTTCATCTCATCTTCTCAAATCATTGCTAATTAAAGTATGCAACACGCAGTCTGACTGGAGGTGTGGAAGATGTCGCCTGCACCAGCTACAGCACGCTGGCGTGAGCCTGTCCTGCTCTGAGGTTGTCGGGAAACTGCAGATACCATCTCTGCATTTGTACAGCTTCTATTTCTTTTTAGCCTGCACTGCAACTCCGACTACACATTTCAAATTGGGGGAAATGGACATGTTTTGACCACATACACAAGCTCAAGGAGGGTTTTATGTTAATACAGACGACTAAATATCGAAGTATCCTTTTTCATGTTTGAAACATTCCTTTGCTCTAATTTGCCATCTGGGAATGAGACGTTCCGTACACTATGCTAATTAATGTTTGGACGGATCAGTACATCCAGATGATGGAAAAACATTTCCCTGGAAGAATGGGGGGCCATTAGGGACAGTTTTGGGAAATTAATTTCCCAGTACTTAGGGGAGGAGGGGGCGGTTGTGCGGTCTGATACTGTTGTGCTACTCTTACTTTTCATGCATCTATCCCAGCAAAGTTATATTTTTTAATATTGCTTGACACACAGTGACACCTCACTAAGCTTATGGATAACAAAGTCAGAGCAGAGATATCCTTTTAATAATGTTGGCTGTACCTTTGGCCTTAATAGAACAATGAAAAGTGTCTACAGGCCGAGGCTTTAAGAAGAGGCAAAAGTGATTCTAAGGCTTCTATTCACATGGACAGATTTCAGGTTAATTCTCTTAGGATTTCATAATACATTTTATTTATATAGCACCTTTCCAGAGCCCAAAGTTTGATTAAATTTAACATGAAACAGCGGGGATTAAGGTGGCTTTAGTAATGTGGGGAGTGGGTTATATGTTGTAGCGGAAAATTCACAACTCAGGTGGTGGCAGAGAGATAATTTTGTATAGATGCAAATTGTCACTCTTTATGACACCAAGTCATGAAAAGAAAGGCCTTTTCTGGATTATTAAGCAACAGGCAAAATCAGTTTGCATCTGTGACTTCATTTCCTGAATTTGAAACCTCTGCTCTATGTGATCTTCACCTTGAACATCCAAATTTGAACAGAGAAAATATATTCATAGATATTCAGTTGCACACAGTAGGAACACATGCTATGATTGTAGGGCCAGAGGATGCCATTTGCCAGTAATGGAGGACAGCAAGGCTGGTGTTTGTCAAAATCAGCTCCCATACCTACAGACTGTCTGGCTGGACAGTAAATGCTTTGTCAAAGGCGTGTGTACCCTGCTGAGTTGTATTTAAATATTTCTAGGACATGGCCATCGTAACTTCCAGAATCATTTGTGTCTTGGTTTTCAGCCCCACCTGAAGTAACATGCTTAAAATAGGGCTCCATTACACATGCAGTTTCGAAACTTAATGATGCTTCATGAGAAAAGCCATACCAGTTTTCAAAACAAAATTTATTTTTTACAAAATAAACCCCTTTTAAAATTAACAATAAAATAGATTATATTATAACTACATTGTCTATATGCATAGCCTAAACATGTACTCTTTATTTGTATTTCACAGAAAAGTAAACCCATATCTTATAACAAGCCAGATCCGCTATTAATAAAACTCATGATTTAGGTTACTATCCACTGATATTTAAAAAAAGCAATCCTTTTCAAATGACATTTGAAACTATATGATATCACGAACAATAGTCAACAGCGTTCATCTGAATTATACTGAAAAATAAAACTAAAACTATCACAAAACTAATGTGACACAGTGACATTTTGTAAATGTGGATTCACACAGAACATATTGCATTGCACCAAGGAACGGAAAAAACCATAAACACAGATGAAACGATACTTCAGTAATTTCATTTCTTCTTGCGCAACATTTACAGTTTTGAAATTCATCAAACGGTTGAAAAATCATTACTTGCACATGAAGCCAAAACATTTCTGTAACTAGGGTTTTTTATGGTTTTGGCAGTGGGAATTGTGTTCCATGGCTACATTTGGTCCACAGTATTCTGTCTCCATAATGGATGGATAAACACAATCTAAACAGCATGTTACTTTTTTGTGCTTCCGCATGAGGCTAACAAAGTAAATTTTACTGTAGGCTGTTGGTCTGCTGAGTCGTGATATGTAAATTAAATTTCATGCTATAATTACTGTTAATTAAAGCGAAGAAATGTCGAGCTCTGGCGCGACCATGACGAAGTTCTGTTATGCGGCTGCCAGCTTCATTATATCCACCTGTGCTCTGTCTGGCTTTAGAACTTGCCCCTCAGGATTTAGAATTAAACACTTTTTTCAACACTCAATTCCTCTCAGAGCTCATCTTTTTTTAAAAGTGAAAGCTTTCTTGCAGGTAGGTCGAAAAACTTGCTTTAGCTCACTACACCACGAAACAGGCTTATACCAAAAGTGTGCTGAGAAATGGCCTGAAATTTAAACTCAGTATATTTACATAATGATAACTAAATTCGGTAATATATTTGAATATTTTCTCTTTTGAAAAGCTGACATAAGTCAGACTTTAAAAATTTTAACCATAAATCTTGTCCAACAACTTGGAGTGAAATGCAATGTCAAGGACTTTCATTTCTGTGTTTGCATTGAGGAGAATAAGTTACTAAAACTTTCTTTTGAGGGCTTTATTGTATGCATCCATCATGTAACTTTCATTAAGAGAAAAATGCAGTTGAAATCAACCTCAAAGTTTAATGGCCATCGTTTGATGCTGTCCGTGATTGAACTCTAACTTACAGCATCAAGGTACACTGTGTCAGTAATAACAAATTTTAATGCATGTAACTGATTTCCCTAGCAGAACAAATAAAATGTGCAAAACATAACTGTCTGTGACCATCTTTTCTTTTTGCGACTCAGCAGACTGCAGCATGTGCTTCAGCCTAAATTGTTTTTGGGGAATATCCCCGCCATTTCTTACACGCCTATTTAAAATGCACCTAGTTTAGGACTGTCAATGTTTTTCAAGTAGAATGTGTGCTCTCAAAAATGCATCCGTGAAATTTTGGATGACATCGGTCCTCTGCTCAATTCTGTTTAGTACAGCCTATATTATGTTAACCAACTGCATTTATATGTATATTAGTTTACGTGATTGTTCATTCCACTGGCTACAGGGATTCCACAGGGATTTGGCTGGTAATGCCAGTTGTTGAACTCATTTTGGGTCATGTGCCATAAACTGGTCTCCCTATATGTATGACTAAAGCAAAGCTCAAAATGCTTTTCTTTGAATTCAAGTTACGAAAATAGAGGCCCGTACTCTTTGAGCAAAAAAAATAAATAAAAAATAAAAAATAACTCTTTTATACAGATATAAAAATGTCTGATTTAATTAATTTTCAATTTTCATGCAACTAACTTAGGTCAACACACCATCCACTGCTGTGCTGGATTTGCTCCACTTTTTTTTTTTAACTTCTGAATTAAAGTTATGGCCAAATTTGAGTTACAATAAAACAAATCATCAAATTATCAATATGGAATTGTTTGGTTGTGTAGTTACTAGTCAAAATCCTTAATCATGGAGGATGCATACAAATTCCATTATTTTAAATCAAACAATATGTAAGACTAATTGCTAAACTGCTTTCCATACAAGTGAAGGTGTACATGTATGGAAAGCAGTTTAGCAATTAGTCTTACAAATTCCATTATTTTAAATCAAACAATATGTAAGACTAATTGCTAAACTGCTTTCCATACATGCACACCTTCACTTGTATCCATCAAATCTGTATCAGTAAATTGTAAGAAATTGATCTGTTTTCTGGCAAACTCGACAGTGCTATATTCTCAGCAAACATGTTTCATTTTCATTTACTTCATGAATTACAATTTCAGAGGGTTACTGGTAGATGTTAATATTCATTTACAGGTTTACTCACACAAAAGCATAAATTCACAAGTAATTACAGGCCTGTGGCTTATCTTTGCAGCCAGCCTCGGGAAAAGTTATAATTTCACACAAAATACAGAGAACACACAATGTGTGTGATGTGAACAATTCAGAGAAGGGGTCATACAAGGTCATAGAGGTCATTACATGTCCCAAGAACAAACAAGTTTGCAGTTGCTCGGTCAGCCAGTGGAGATGTAGGGAGAGTCACTATGGTAATTATAGTCAGGGCAAACCTTCTGCACCAGTTTGTAGTCAACGCTGTGGAAGGCGATGTAAATGCATATAACTTTGAAGGGCTTTGAGCAAAGCCAAGAGACGTGACTCTGTGTCTGCTCCTTGTAACACATGTTGGTGGGATCAAAGCTGCACAAGGCCGTCTTCTTGGCCCGATCCGTCTTCTCATATTCAATGCGACAGTTGAACGCTTTGGAGTCCTTGGTCTCCAGTGTGGACTGCTGGGTGATCTCAAACTCCACCACCTTTGAGGGAGGCACCAGGCTCACAGAGACGTTGCCCTTACCGGTTGAGTTGTGACGGAAGTAAACGCTGAATGTGCCATTCCCATGGTCCACAATTTTGCCAGTTATGAGGAGGTTCAGTTCCACAGTCTTGATGTTGGAGTGGAAATCGCCCCAACCGAACATTTTTTTGAACTTCCCTGTCTTCACTATGGGCCTCCGTTTAGTTCTGGCATGTCTCTCCCGAACATCCGCCTGATTGGATAGCCAGTCCCAGAAGTCTTCCATGTTTTGTACATACGTCATGCCACTGGTGTTCTGCTTCAGCCCGTGAGGTCCCCTGGCAAACAAACGGAGAGGGTTTACGATCCGAGGGCTGGCTGTCTGTGAGAGGCTCTCTTCATTATCCGTCTCCCCCCATTCTAGGATTTCGGCCACTGGAATCTGCACTTTGTTGCAAGTAGCCTTCAAAGGAAATGGAGAGTAGAATATTATTTTCAAATGTATACCCATCCAAATTTAGAGCAGATGGCAGTAAATATCAAGGGGAAGTTTATTTACTATGAAAGCATTTATCTATTCATCTATTTTCAAAAATACCAGACACTCTAAAGGAACAAATTTAATATATTAAATCCTGGAAGAGATACTGTATGGCCATACCAAGCATTCATAAATAAGAAAGTGGGGGCTCCTGGGTGGCTCATCTATTAAGGCACACATCTTGTGTATAGATGGGCACCTTGGTTTTGTATATGGACAGCACCAGTGTCAAATACAGGGCAGCCCTGTAAGGCAGTGTGCAATTGGCTGTGCTGTCACCCAGGGACATCTAATCACCTATTATCAACTCCCTCTGGTCACTCAGTCTGTTGGCACTATGAAGTGTCCTCCTCCAGAGGTAGAAATCCAGGGGACATAAAGTAAAAGTCCTCCCCAGTATTTCGCTCCAATCACCTGGATTTGCTAATTAACCTAATTCTTCAGCGAGGAGGTAGAACTAATTAGTGAAATCAGCTGACTGAGTCTATGGGTGGAAGAAACACATGGTAGGACTTTTACTTTATGTCCCCTGGATTTCCACCTCTGTCCTCCTCCAACTCAATGATTACAATTACATACACACTAATATTGCAGCGTTAACCTGAATAGTTAAATATTCAATCTATGAGTTATTCTGATAACCAAGAGCCAGAGTAAGCCAGTATATAAGTAAGTAAGTTATAAGAAAGTTGTATAAGACATTGAATATTCCTCTATTACAGTGGTTCTCAACCCAGGTCCTGGAGTACCACTGTCTATGCTGGTTTTCGTTCCAACCACAATTGCAATGCCAGAATTTTAAGAAGCTGTAAATGTTTCTAAATTAGGTGTTTTTAATGTTTAGAGGGATTATTTACCCTCTTAAGCCACATTATGTTAGCAATAGCTATGCATGCCATGAAGAATAAAAGTCCAATATTCACATTGTGCTGTATTGTAAACAATTAAAAAGAGGTTAAAAAAAATGTAAATGATCAAATTAAAGACTGAGGCTCATAACTGGTGAAATTGTGGACACATGGCCACTAAAACTAACCGCTTGGTCAATAATGAAGAATTCAAAACAAAGCAAATGATAACGAGTCAAACCTGCATTGTGTTAAGAAGTTTAGGGATAAAATTATGAAGGAACTTAAACTTGTGTTCAATTACCTAATCAGAAACCTATTCAGCTCAGTTGTTACCTCTTCTTTGTAGTTGTTTGCAATATAACACAATAAGCATAATGAATACGGGAATTGTATTCTTTATGGCATGCATAGCTATTGCTAACATAATGTGGCTTAAGAGGTTAAATAATCCCTCTAAACATTAAAAACACCTAATTAAGAAAAATTAACAGCTTGTTAAAATTCCGGCATTGCAATTGTGGTTGGAACGAAGACCAGCATTCACAGGGGTACTCCAGGACCAGGGTTGAGAACCACTGCTCTATTAAATGGTGGAAATCTACATCTGTATTTTCTATTTTTCACAGAATTTTGGGTCATAATTAATTTGCTGGCTTGTTGTGGTGTGGTGAAACCAAAAAGCCTACATTTTGGGAGTGACCTATTGTGAAAGACATGATTATAATGAGACATCTCGACAGAACAAAGCACCACCAAATTGATGTCTTGAAGAAAAGTATTTTACATGGCTTATTTGGCATATTCTGAAGACCATGTATACAGAAATATCAACAACCATCATATTTCATGGTGCATGTAACAGCTTATTCAGCATGTGACCATATGCAAGATAAGGGGTATTATTCAAAATACAATGTGCATGTAAATGTATTCAGTGTCTGCGCAAGTTTAACTGGTAGACTGCGGAGTGAAAACAGGCAGCGGCTGAAGTCATGAGATTAGGAGAAAAGAGCATTTTCTGTGCTCTCCCAAACCGACAGATGAGACTGCATTGATGAACACACTCATTTTGGAATTCTGAATTAGGAGAGAATAGGGGTAAAACATAAAACAAGTAACACGCTTCTTGGTGTGTAATTGGTCTGTCAAACGGCTGTATATATAAAAAGGAATAAAGAGGTGATTTTTTTCAGGGAAATATTCTGTGTACTAAACAGCATTGAGAGAACATGGCATAAGGCATCAGATCAAGAAAAACTGTATTACCCATTATAAAGTAAAATAATGTAGCATGTCAGCATAACCCTGTAGCCTGTGCTCACATCCGTCTTAAACAGTTAGATTACTGTTAAATGCATTGTGTGCCTTTCCACAACTGACTATAATTAAAGTCAAACTCCAACCAGAAGACCATTTGAAAAACGTACATATTACTCTAATATAATTTAAGGAAACAAAGAGGCCCTCATTATTTACAGCTGCTCAGTGAAGCTGTTTTTTTTATTTTTTTATTTTTTTATTTTTTTTAGAGCATATGTCACAATCATTTTAGCACACAACACCAGACATTCTTAATCAGCACGCTCTTAATAGGACCTTCTGGTCTCCGAGATGAGAAATGACCAATCCGAACCCATCTGAATTTCTGCGTGGGCGTGTTCCCCAGAAAACGGGTGCATTCCTCACAGAGATGTTCATCTGCATTTCCTAACCATTTCACGTTAGGAATCAGTCCCGTTCAGCTTCAGATAAAAGTCTTAATAATTCATGCCTATAAGCTTAGCTGGTATGTATTTGTAATTAGAGGCAGCTGCTTTCTTGAGGCTTGGCTGGGGGGACCATGTACATCTAGAGTGGTGGAGGCTTTGAGAAAGTCTGTTGGAAATCTCAGAGAAGACCATTTTTTCCCCAACCTAATTACCCTTTTTGCTCAAAGCGTAATTGCAGCATATGTGTACACAGCCGATTAACCAGTGTTAATTTTAAAATTATTTGATAGTTTCTGCACTATTGAATTTGCATAGTTCTACACACACATGTGATTGTTCATTTGGTTCGCTCAGAATATACATGAAGGTATGCAGGCTGTAAAAACTACCACAGCTGACATTTAGCAATGAGTTAATAATTCACTCTCTTGACGCACTGCATAACAGAACATTCACACTGGGCACACCAAAATAAATGAAGCAAATAGTGCATAATGGCCAGGCAATTTGAAAGTTCTCTGCACTTAATGTGGAATCAATGTGTCTTCAATGGATTGCATGGTTCACACATACATCAATGTGCACTGTGCTTAATTAAGACACTGCTATCATACAAACACGATACAGCACTTTATCTCACCACGGGACCTTATGCAATTTTCCTTCCTCGTAACTGTGAGGTATCACGCAAGTAGATACTCACTGCCCTTATATGCAATGTTAGATTAATGCCCATTATGAGACAGTTCATATTGCATAAAAATTACTGACTACATGCAAGGAAAATTAAAGCAGAGAAATTGAAAATAGCTTTATCTTTAAATTGTAAATGGATTACTGACGAATTGGTGCACATCTGCAGATTTCATTTGCAGTATTTCCCCTGCTATTATTTTTATTTATATTTTTTATTTTTTGGGGGGGGCTTGGTGAGATATTTTTGGCAATTTTCGGATCTAAAGCAAACAGCAAACATTTTGGGGAATGGTTTCTCCTGAACGATCCTTCTCTTTAATAAACTTTCCCAACACAATGTGAATATTAATATTGTAGTGAATTCAGGGGAAACATGCACATTCTACATATGCGCTCTCAGCAAACTCAAGCTGGCCTTTTTCTGGCTGATCATGTTATCAAAATGACAGATGAGTAATTTTATTAGGAAAAGCAAAGCATCACAAATAGATGACATGTATTCGATAGATGACATGTAACTGTAACATTGCGAGCAGACCAGATAAACATCACTCTTTCAGCTGGGATCCAGCTTTGCTCAATGACCCCAAACATAAGGAGATGCTGACTAAAAATTCACTTGGAAAGTGCCCTTTTGACAATATCATGAAAATATCAATCTCTAAGTAATGTGTCATTTTCATTACGCTTTGCTGTCAGTCCAATTAGAGTTAATCTAATCGATCAATTAGTTCTCAGTCTGTCTAGAGTTACTCTATTTAAGTTGATTAGTCTTACAAATTAGTGTTCATTTCTCAGTCTTGTTATTTGAGCGGATGTTCTGCTCAATATACAGGAAACATACTTCTCCACCCTGATTCCCATTGCCCTCTTCCAAATCTTCTTTAAAAAATAAAAAACTCTCTACTTTCCCTTCCACATATTAATTCTTGTGACAAAGGATTACCTACCGTGGGTGTGTTATGGCCTGCCCATTATACTCTTGTTAATTGCTACATGGAATGTTGCTGATTTATGAATGTAGGCCTATTTCTTTGCGCACTAATTGTAAGTCATACTGGATAAGCTTACATGCGTAAAATGAAACAGACGCAACGGGTGCATCCCAATATTCTTCATTCCTCTCCTCCTTTCCTCCACTACCACTCGTCTCTTACCCGGAAGTATGCAGAACTGTCTGAACGTTTTGAGTACAAGTAGTTGCCTGTACAGTATACAATGTGCAACATTAGATTAGGACATAAAGATCCGTTTCCGGGGCACGGAGGAGAGGAGGATGCATTTTTGGGAGTATTGGGACACACCCAACCTGTCAAAAGTCGTACCTTAATGATAGTACAGGCCACGCCCAGAAAGAGCAAATGCAGCATTGGCACCTGTACCATGTGACACTAAAGTAGCAATACTGTTTGCATTGTTGTTACTTTTTTTGTGGTATTTTTTGTTACTGCTGTAATTAAAACCAATTTTTGTTTGAGCACGAGGTAACACAGCAAACCTCCCTGAAATACTTTCTTGGCGAACATGGATCAGACAAATAACATAACAAATTGGTATTGCTGTCCACGTTTCCTGTGCATATTCACATCACCCTATGACCACAGAAGAATGTGGACGTCATAGTCAATGGTGCAGCGCATGGCGCATTGGGCGTGGCTACTGAATTTTGCTATTTTCGGACCAGAGGCAAGGAGCGCACAGCTCACAGCAGACTGCAGTGGAAGACGATAACGTATATCTATTTTGCATTAACATCACAAAAAAATGTATAATATCATTGTAATAATGCATTTGTTTCACAGGGGAATATCTAAAATCACAAACTAAGTAGGCTTATACCTAATCATTTGTTTTAGTCCTACTGTTTTTTATAGGATATGTAGTGATTGCATCAGATATATAGCGCAAGTCAATAAATTCAATAAATTTGTCACTAAACTGTTAGGATATAGCCTATAGAAAAAAGTGTGCCTTTGTGTGGTACCCTAGGATATTATATAATAAAACGAAGTCCACCATATACTGAAATAGCCCATGCAGAAACTAGCATATTTGTATTTTTTAAATGACCAGCTAAACAACCGGTAACAAATTATCCCACCTTGTGACATTATGCATTAATATTAAGATCAAACATTTCCAATAATCAAGCATTCAATTGTGCATTTGGACAACGTCATGTGTGAATAAAAGAAAATCAGATATACAAGTTAATCCATCTGTCCATGCTTGCCACGGGTGTATGTCTTTATTCATAAGCACCATTGATCGCTACAACGATACAACACAAACAATTTAATTTAAATACATTTTCAAAACACCATGTAGAATAATGGCAATAACTCATTATGTAAAGGCCATCCCCCTAAAATAACAGGATTTATGCATTCATTAAATGGTTTTTCACTGGCAACATTGCTGCCAGTCTTTTCACCGTTTTCTTACGAGATATTTTTACAGTGCAGAATATTGATAATCATAATTAGGACTGAGCATAGCCGAGCCTACTATTTACAGTTTTGTAGCCTTCAGTGAGTGATATAAATATTTTCAAATGAGCTTCACTTTCCGTTCATAATAAGCTACAAAAACTATACTACAAATATTAGTGTCCACGTCAGCATCGCTGATCGTGGCATATGCATCCACGAAAACGGTTTATTGGCTTTTGAATAGGTTATGAATGATTATGCATGCATTGCTTGGGAAAGCCCCGAAAATAGCAACTCGCCATGGACTGACACACCCACACAGTATCTCTCCTCCCACTTCAGCGCACGGCGAGTCAAGCAGGCTCAGGAGCGTGAGAATCCATGATGGAAAATGTCACTTCACCAGTGCGCCAGCTCGCCCCACACCATCTACTGGCCAGAAAATAGAGCCTTTAACCTCAGTGTTGCTGCTGCTCAATTTGCTTGAAGTGCTGCCCTTGCCACCATTGACCATGACATACTTTTAGACTGTTTGGAGAAACATATGGATATGGGTATAGATAGGGCTCTTATGGTCTCTTATTTGTATCTGTTAAATAGAACCCAATGTGTAGTCTACAATAACATAATTTCAGAATTTTCAAAGGTAAAATTTGATGTGCGCCAAGGTTCAGTCCTTGGTCCGTTGCATTTAATTTTTTTATTTCGTTTTGCATGCTGCCCTTTTGTGATATTCACAAATATGGTAGTTTTCACGGTTATGCTGATGACACACAACTGTATGTACCTCTTAAGTACGGTCAGCATTTTAGGACATCCTCAGACATCAGCATCAGTTTTCAGACATCAGACAAAAGGCATTGTTCCTCAGACTAAAAGGCTTCAGGTCTCGGGAAAAACATTGTCAAGTCTAAGGTGTCATCTCAGGTGAAGTGGTCATGGACAAAAAGGCATCAGACAAAACATGCGCAGCCAATTTTATAAGTAATGCTTACGTACATTTAAAGAAATGTGATTACGTGAAAGTTAAAGATGATGTCCAAGTACTTTTTTTACTGTACCAGCATAATTTACAGCTGAATCTAGTCTCACCCCCCAATTCCCATAGAGATCCATTCAAATGCAGAGAAGTTATAGTATCGCTTGTAACAGTACCTGAAAATAAGATATTGAGAGTCTTTTGATGTTGATGGGTCAGACTTCAGGAAGTAACAACATGGAAAGGATATGCGACCAAATATGAAATATGATGCTTTAAAAATACATTAAAGCAAAGGGTTTGAATACTTATGCACATGAGAGATTTCAGTTTTTGATTTTTAATACATTTGCAAAAATTTCTAAAAACATGTTTTCACTTTATGGGTCATTGAGTGTAGACTCATGGGCAAAAATGGCAATTTTATCCATTTAAAATTAAATCGACAACACAATAAAGTGTGCAAAAAGTGTATGGGTTTGAATAATTTTGAGTGCAACTGTACATGTGTTTATGCATACATGTTATTTTATGTATCCTTTGTTTTATTGTAAAGTGTTTTGAGACCCATGGTGGTGATGATACACTTTGAATAAATTTGACTTTATAACTTTAATAGCTTAACTCAAGAGGAGAATGAGGAAACTGTAATGGTCAGGGGGAAAAATTACTGTCAAACATGGAAGCATGCGGGTGGGGGGAGGGGCTCGGAGAGAATCGCTGCGCGCATAGCAGCCCTGGGCGGGCTGGAATCACGGTCAGGAGCTCGGAGGAGTTGCGCCCTGAAGACAACGTGGCGCCCTCCCGTCCTATCGCCGGCTGACGAGGTTGTGTAGCGGTGATTCTCTAGCGGTTGCTACACGGGGGGAATTGAAATAGAATAGGGGTTCAATTGGCTACTAAAATGGGGAAAAAATCAGAAACAAAATAAAAAATTTTAAAAAAGGTTGACAATAATCATTTGAATATAAAAATATAAAACACTAAAAAATATAAAACTAATATTAAATTAATTTGATGTACTGTCTATGAATATGAGGTTATCCTGACACAACACAATCAAAAATATAACTGTTAATACATTCCATAGATGACTAAATATTACATTGTTTGGGTGTCGGTATCAATGGTCTTTGTGTAATTTCAGGTCAGCATTTAGATTGAGTCCAGTTATAAGCCCTCCACTGACCATCAGTGCCTTGACTTTAAGCTCTCGATTAAATATAAAAGAAATGGTCATATCCAAGATAACCTGACCGCAATATTATGTCTTCCTTTGAAATTCAATACTAAATGAAGATGATCCTCTACCTAATCTGGGATTTGTTTCACGTGAGTCAGTCTCTTGAATCCCAGAGTGGCCTCAGTGTGGCAATTATAGTGCCAGAACAGCAGCCACACAATAGAGGAAAGAAGGATGAGCTTTGACATTAGTCTGTAATGAGTATTATGGAGCTGGCTGACTGCTTGTCCCTTGGGTAGACATATCTTTTACAGCTTGACGTAAAGGTAATTGCCACGGTGACCAGAACTAGCCTCTAGAAAGTTATTAAGAAGTCAGAGGCATCTGGCTGTTGGATCAACTGTGACGATGCTGTTAAAATGCTCCAGCGGAGAGCGAGTCAGAGAAGAGCCCTGCTGCGGGATGATGGGTCTTGTGCTCCAGGGCACCTTCCTGTTGGATGTCGGAAAAATTGTCTTCCCTTATATATCTGCTTCCTCCCTTTAAACCAATAGTAAGTCAGCTCTGTACGGACTACATGACATCTCAAAGTGATGCAGAAATGATCTGGGATGTCTCCACATACCACTGTACTTCACATTGCACTGGTATCTGCTAACGCTCACAATCTTGCTCGAAGTAAGGGCAAACTTACTCACAGTAATAATACCAGTTATGTATAGAACACCACAAATGTATAATTGCCAGGCTATTCGATCATACTGCTAGTTCTACATATTCATCTAAAAGAAAAATGTGTTCAATTGTTGCATATGCAGCAATTACCTTTCTTTGTAGCTCACTTTTCTAGTCTTTATTGTAGAATCCCCAATTATTGCTCATAATCTCATATGTCCTTTTGTTGCCTAGTCCCTGAGGTAAAATGAGATTTCCTATTGGACTTCAATGTAGCAAAGGTTCAGACGTTCCTCGGAATTAACAGAAGAAACTATAATTATTTAGCAGTGTTTCACTGGACTGTTTTTCTACTTGTTACAAAATTAATTGGCTTCCATTTTACGATGGAATTTATTTCCCATGTTAATTTCCTCTATCTGCCACTTCATTAAGTTTATTCCTTTTTTTCCGGAGTTCACTGTAAAATGCTGGCAGTAAAATAGAGCAGACCAACACGCATCCTTTCGCTGTCATTACTGAACAACACCCGCAGTGGGTTGGGTTCCGGCAGGCCAGCTGTCTCTTGTTTTTAAGTCTAGCACAGCAAACTGCTTCATTCAGATTAAGCCTGCTGCTCTCACTCTCCTCCTCTCCCCTTGGACGCCAATCTTAAAGGGTATTTGATTTTTAATGACTCCCACAAAGACCTGGTCTCAGGGGCACCCATAATGCCTGGGGCAGGAGCGCAGCCTTCCACAGGTCTTTCTGAAGATATTACTGCGGCTCTGATAGCTGGAACCGAAGTACACTCCAATGCCTTCAGTCTTCATCAGGGGAGAGCAGGGAAGGCAAGCCAGGCACTCAGTGGGGAAAAAAGTCTCACAGGCTACATTTGCATTGCAGGACTACATGCCTGAGTCAGATTTTTGTACAAATCCGGTCCTTTGTCTATATTTACATTACATTACACAACCTGTATGTGGCCTGTGTGTTTATGTGTCCATGCAGCTTGTGTGATGTGCATGCAAGCTCCACTACCTCCGTTGAGAGAAGGCTTTGGATGCACAGCAGGAGTCTGGATTGGTCTGGGATCGTTTTTGTTCACTCTTTTGATGCCTCCCAGTGGTCAGAAATTTTTAGAATGAGAAAGGAAACCTTTGAATATTTGTCCCATCATCTTTCCCGTCGCATTTCCCAACAAAGCATTCCTCTTCACCAACCCATTCCAGTCAGGAAGCCTGTAGCCTAGGAGGGTTGTGATGGCTTGCTACTGGTGCTGGATATCACACTATTGCACACCTTTTTGGTATAAGCACATCCTTAGTCCATTTGATGATTTCTGCAGTTTTTGAGGCCCTACAAAATTAACTTATTAGAGAACACATACGTATATCTGCCCCAAGGTGATCACCTCCAAAAAGTAATCAATGGCTTCAAAACTAAGTGGCAGTTCCCTTAGTGTGCAGGATGGGTTCCATATCCCCATTATAGCCCCCGAACGAGAACCACAGGGATTATTTTAATCACAAATTCTGGCAATCAGTGATTTTACAAGCAGTGGTGGACCACATTAACTCCATAAAGCAGTGTTGGACCTGGCATGTAGATAAAATTTAACCAGCAATTTGTTTTGTAATGCGATGAAAAAGCAGATTTCATACATTTCATCTAAATCTTCATGTATGCATTCAATCAATGATTAATGAGTGGGGGAATTTCCCTCAGAGTTAAAGTCCCTGTAAGTTTCTCTCTATCATTAGAAAAAATTTGCACTTCACCTATGAGTCAAATAAGTTACCTACATACCTAACTGTAAACTATTATAAGTCTGTATTATCCAGGCTATCACAGTAGCCACCTGCAGACATAAAACCAGGTTACTCCACGTCGCAGATGCAAAAAATTAAAATTAAAAATTTTAAAAAACAAGTGGATTCCGTTTAAAAATTTATTGATATTAGTAAGAGGCTTCTTAAACAAATTCCATTCAGGAATTTTAGTCTAACAACAAATACCTCATATAAACCTAAAACCTGAACCAGTATATAGGAACTGGAGAGGCGGAAAGAGCCAGGAGTTTCAGCAACCAATATGGTTCCCCATAGGTTATAATGGAGAAACTCCTGCCTCTTTCTACCAAACTAAGGGTGTTTACACAGTTAAACAAGGTGTTTTAAACCGAGTTATACCAATAATGCATATAAGAATAAGAATTAACGTGCGAGTTTACCTTTAATTCGATAAATTTATACTCAAGTTGTTTTACTCAACAGGAATTTGAGAGCTGCGATCCACTGGACGATATTAGTTGCTGCAACTTTGGCAATAGAAGCAAGTGGTTATGTCCGTTCAATATCATAGGACTCAGTGGGAAACTCCAGACTAAGGCTATAAGACATCATATCAATGCATGTAATGGCAGCTATTTTTGTCATGTTAAAAATAGCAATTAAATAACAAATATAAAAACTTTGATCATAGGAAATTTAACATTTAAAAAAAATAAATAAACAAATTCGCCAGACGATGCTCCAGTGTCTGGCAGTCTTCGCCCGCCCCAACACAAACCATATCTCTGAGCGCTATGACGACTGCCCGGACAAATGGCGGTGGTTATTGACACAGTGCTCCCTGGCCTTTTAAAGTCCAACCATCCAGTTTTCCCACCGACCAGTCTAAAGTAGCCTTTATCTCCCTGCTTTCGGGCAAGGTTCTTACCTGGGCTACGGCAATGAGGCAATGTCAGTCCCCAGTACGCTCGAACATTCAGCCTTTCGCTAATGAGAGGAGCAAAGTGTTTGACTTACTCGAAAGTGGACGAGAAGCGAAGAGAAGACAGCTACAACAAGGCTCGCGGAGTGCAGCAGACTACACTATCATGTTCCGCACACTTGCTACCGAGAGTGGCTGGAATGAGGTCACTTTGTTCCGGCAGGGCTAAACCAAATGTTTAAAGAAAGAACTGGCTTCCAGGGATTTGCCCACTGACTTGGATCAGATTATTACTCTTGCTATTCGCATTGATAGTTGCCAGCGGGAGCAAGAGCAAGAGCATGGAGGACTTCCTTGTTCCTTTCCAAGATGTAACGAGCCACCAACCTCTCCCGAACGTTCCCAAGATTTTCCAAGTTCGGCCGTGCATGTCAACCTGAGTCAAGCTAATCCTGAACTGACGGGAAACGAGCAGACTCCTCAGGCTACCTCCTCCCGACCTCTCAGGGCCCCACACCTTGGTTCTGGCCTACCTCCTGTGGTCCACCTCCCAGTTGCAATTGTAAGCTTTTATCAACTCTGGCGCCTTGGTCCACAGTCATTCATTGGGGGGTACCGCTAGTAACGCTGGCTGAACCCCTTTCTGTTACTGCTCTAGATAGTAGACCCCTAGAGTACGGGAAAGTTAAACTTCTCCCCTCCCCCATCCAATAGCAGGTAGGTGGATCCCAATCAGAGTATATCCAGTTCAATCTTGTGGATTCACCAGTGCTCCCTCCAGTTCTTGGTCACCCTTAGCTAGCTAAGCCCAACCCTCATATTGACTGGCTTACGAGTTCGTCCTGGTTTGTGGGTGTAAATTCCAGGTCCCATTATGCCCAGTTCCCTCATCATGGCCTCCATCAACTGGGGCATCGAGACAATGGTGAGGGAGGCATAGTGGCATGAACCCAACCCAGGGGGTGGTCAACATAATCAACCCTACTGTCCATTCGCAGGTTCTTCCATGGGCTCACAGCTTATAATCACCCAGGACTCCAATACACCTTGGAGTTTATGCCCAAGAAACTGCTCAGCTGGTTACCAGCATGTTTTTCACCCACATAGCCTGCCTCAGGATATAGTCTCTGACCGTGGCCCCAAGTTTGCCTCCAGGTTCGGGAAGGCTTTCTGTTCTCTCAACAAAGACCCAACATTTTGGCACACAGTGCCTTCATAAGGGTCTGATGAAAGCACACAGTGGAACAAAGAACCAACATTTCAGCACACAATGCCTTCATCAGTTCTTTGTTTCATACCACATTGGAAATAAATTACGGGAGCATAAAGAGCGTGCAACTTTCTTTTTTCCAATTGAGTTTTCTACCGGTTCCTGTTGCCACAGTCCATATGAGTCCACCGTACATTCCATGTCTCCAGACACAGACTGGTTGTCACTAGTCCATTGGTTCCCCCCTCTCGGCCACCTCCTCCTTCACAAATCGAGGGACAGCCAAGCTATACAGTCCGCCGCATCCTTTCCGGCTGTTGGGTTCATTGCTCCATCCAGTACCTGGTTGACTGGGAGGGGTACAGTCTGGAAGAGTGGTCCTGGGTCCCTGCTCTAGACATTTTAGACCCAGAACTCATTAGACTTCCACCTGCGTCACCCCGATGAACGTTGGGAGCCGTTCATCATGGAGGGGGTGGGGAGCAATGTCACAGTTCCCTAGTCTGTCACCGGATGTCGCTGGTTTCCAAAACCTAATCCTAGTGTGTCTCATTTTTGTATGCCTTGTCACTGTTTTTGTTATTTGGTCATTAATGAATCATTGGTTAATTATTGTTTGTCCTTGTGTTTCATTAGTTTATTCAGCTCACCCCTGTTTGTTTTACTGTGTATTTAAGTCTCTTGTTCTTTGTAGTTCATTGACTGGTCTTAGTGTTGCGTTTGCACTTGCTACAAGCCACTCATGCATCATGCATCAATGAGCACAGCTAACACATTTCAAGAAAGGAATTAGCCATCAATTTATAAACCCCATAGAGTCTGTTGTATGGAGACTAGGCCAGGCTTTACAGGAAAAGGTGTGTGCAATGCAACACTCATGTTCCTGTACTAGCCTAACACAGCTTATTATCTCCTGTGCATATGTATATGGTATCATTCAAAACAATGGCAGGAAAGAGGTAGATTGTGTGAACTGATACTGCTAACTGAAATTTTTGTTTTCTGGAATTTTTTTCTGAACACTTTTTCTGTACAATCATGTACATTAAAACTTCATCAGAAGAAGCTGATATCATTATAAATCAACTTCTGTTTAGTGCAAATGAGCAGTCCCTAAAATAACAACAGAAACATTTTTATCCCAAAATCAATAGGTATTACTTCTGGGGTTAATATTGTCCTATATATATATATATATATATATATATATATATATATATAAATACTACAGTATGTGTGTGCGTTTAAATATTGGTCTACAAATGAAAACCATGTAATGGAAATTGTCTATTTTTTTCTCATATTATCAATTTCATAACCACACTTTTTATGCAAATATCAGTAACAGATTTCTCACCTGGCTATTTAATATATGTAACACAAACATATTTAACCTGTTTGCACAAATAATGCTTTGTTCAGTTCAACTTAGAAAGACATCAAAGTAAATTTACTTGCAAGACATTTTAATTTAAAATGAGTTCATTGGACGTTTTTACTATTAATGAAAAATAAGATGTGCATGATCTGGATTATTCATCATTTGTGAAGTGTAACCTCCCTCGTATTCTTTCTATACAGAGATGAAAGACGGATCTGTCCGATTTGACAGAGCAAATGTGTCTGCTCTTGGAGAAGCTTGCAATATGGAGGTTTTTGTATAAAGCTTTGGACGGTTACTTCCAAAAGCCCACTTCCATTTTCTCTCGATATCAAAGACAGATATTTTGCAAGAAATATGCAAAGACAGAATAGCTGACAGCTCTGTGTTCAAATTAAAGTGACAAGCTAAAAGAAAGCCTTTAGTGGGTGGTTGGGGGGAGGGGATAACAAATGAAGAGAGAAGTAATAATCAGATGAGATTTACAGTATATTTCTTATTCTCTGCTTTCCAAGTTATGTCTTGTGGATGAAAGTCATTCAGATTTAATTAATGGACCAGATTGCTTTATAATGCACTACCATGAGGAGTGATTGCCCTTTCCTAACACAAGGCAGTAATTACAGACTAGACTATTACCTTACTCTGGGAGTGGATGACTGAAGTGCTGGTTAGTTACCCACTTCCTTGATGAGCTGTCAGAGCACGGCAACTAATGGATTATGTATGTGTTCCAAGCTAAATAGAAACAACAGGGGTTACATGAAAGCAAATGTTTTTGGAAGCAGGTTTAATGCTGATGAGAAGAAAGCCCATTAAAAAGGGATTGCCACTGTTGCAGGAAGAATATCACACTAGACTTCGATTAGCATACATGACCAATGTTTTAATGATTTTGCAGGCCAGTGAATAGAAAAAAATATTCTGTATTATTTTCAGCATCCATCTGTATTTAGAACCTAAATGTAAAGCACAGGCATATTTGAATAGTCTGTGTAAGTATAACAATACTGTAGTACTCATTCTTTATAACCGTGATTGCCTCAGTCTTGTCTTGCCTTGCGACATGAACCCCCGTCCACTGTGTGTGAGTAAAGGCTGAGATACAGGCATGCCTAGCGCCAGCATTCATCTAGTCTGGTAGATACTGTAGCTAATGGCAGTGCTATCCGGTAGAACTCTCGCCTGCAGGTGATTGAGTGTGCCGCGCCTGTTCCTGCACCACATCCATAACCGCAGTAGCTGAGACCCAATCAGAGAAGGGACTGGCCTGCAGTCGGCCGATTGATATAAATTGGCTGCTACATTTATGCCAGCCCTCTCCCCAAGATTCTGACCTTGGTAGGTCGGGGAGAGTTCAGGATCTTAGATTTAAACTGCATTTGAATCGCATTTGTCTACCGCACAGTGCGGTTTTATTGACCAATTTAACCTTTGTGACTGATTGAAGCAATTAACACTCTGTCACAAAATCTATGCTTAAAAAATATAAGTGACACCATTGCGATGAGGTTACTCAAATGAGTGAGAGTTGAAAAAATGCTCTAATATAGAATCCTGTTTACCTTTTCTTACAGACTCCGGCTGAGTTTCAAAACATTGATTCCTGAAAACACTGAGGTGGCTATAAGACACCTCCTGGTTTTCAGGCCAGAAAGTAAAATGAGTGTCATTCTGTTCACACTGTTAATGTATAAATTCCCCTAGTAAGCACAATGCACTGGTCTAAATTAATACATCCACCCATTAGCACAAGCAATACACTGCAAAGAAAAATCATGATGAGTATTGAAAACTCTAATTCTGACAATAAGTCTAGTTTGAAGATTCATTTTCTTTCCTAGGAAGATTATATTGCTTATGCCTTGTTTTAAGAAATCTTGTGAAATACATTTCTTACCCAATTAGCAGATAATTCTAGGCAAATTTTTTTCAAATTATTCCTTTTTTAAAGTTGCATTTTTTGCAAGATGTCACATAATTAGTAAAAACCAAATGTCACAGCACTTCAAGATGTTACATCAAATTAACCACAAAGCCCATGACAATTATTCTAAGACTGAAGTGAAATTCAAACAACCAGATGTTAACAGAAAAATTTTTATCAGGTATGTAAAAAGGGATTAGACGTGAAAGAATTAGCTTGTGATAGCATAATGAGAAATTATAGCCATAGGTAATTTGTATACTCCTCAAATAAGATGCATGCTGCTTGCCAAAACTGCAAATGCTTGAAAAGGTTTCCCATTGGGAATCTGGACTAAACGCAATTTAAACAGATCATGTGGAAATCGACCAGAACCTAGTCACCAATGAGAGAGTTTGGAACCTGGAGCATCATCATTTGTGTGTGCATGCAGGAGAAATTACAAAAATTCCCAAATGTCTTCTAATATAAGAAAAACTAAAAAATAAACCATTTTAAAATTCACAAGATAAAACCACATTATCACTTCTATTATCTTGCTTGTTAAAAACAGAAAAAATGGAATAAAATAGAAAGAGCAATGCCAAAAAAGAACCCTGCGAATTTAATTTCTCAATGTTTGTGTTGAATATACCTAGAATACATATTTGCAATATGTGCATTATTATTACTGTTAAGTTACAAATAAAGCAATATTGCTAATAATATCCTTGATATTGTGGTTGAGGCCCATATTTAAGTACTTGATAGCATACATAGCTCAAAAATTATACATGACTCTCATTCGGGTTGTGACACCATGAGTTCATTCAAGTTTTACATTTAGGGTGGTCATTGTGAAACAACTGTAAGGCCATTAAACGGATTCACTGCCATGTATTCAGCATGGAGTTTTTTGTTTCAAAATTTCTATATACATGTATGGTCGTATAGCCTTGAAGACATTTCAGTTAACAAAAAAATTTGTACAATTTAAAAATAAAAAAAATAAAAAAAACATTTCTCAAATAAGATTACAAAAAAGGTACAGGGTTATCTGTTGTTTTAATACTATTGTATATAATATAAAAAACTTTTTAGTTAGATACAATTCAATGCTTTTAAATCTAATAAACATAAAAGTATTTGAATGCTTACAGAACAATGTAAACATACTGCATGATGTCAGCACTCCTGACTGAAAATCGCATGAGAATATTATTTACCAAGGACAAGATTCTTTCAATGGATGGCGATACTGTATGAGCGCAGATAGACATCTGCCTCAAAGCAAGTCTCCAAAATGGTTTGCGTGTTTACAGACAAAACTCTCAAATGAACATTTACTCTGTCTCAATCGTAAACGCAAGCTACCAATTACATCACTACAATTTATCGACCACGCCCCCCTCCCCCGAGTTGCAATATCTGAAACCTATGTAAATTCTCCTCTCTCGCAGACTAAATCTGGCGGAGGGTTGACGTGAAGACTCCGGCTGCAGGGTTGTTATTGTCCAGAGGAACGGGGCTCAGGAGGGAGCGAGGGCTGTTATCACAGCCCCGCAGCAGTATAATTTGCCGCGATGATAAAGTGCCGCAGCAGAAACCCTTACAAGACAGCCACAAACCAAAAACGGATTATGTTTTTTGACATAAGCTTCCCGGAAAAAAGTAATCAATCGGCCCATGCTGTATCATCAGAAGCATGAGATTAAAGCCCAGTTCCTAATCCTTCCGCTGTACATTTTATTGCACTTTGCCAATGCTCGTTTGCCTTTAAATATACAATATATAAATAAATATTTAAATAAGAAGTAATTGAACTCTTAGCTAAGGGACAGGGAAAACAGGCCCTAGAGAAAGAAATTGTGCATCTTTATTGAGAAGATTGCTCAGGACTCAGCTGTTGTCTGAGCTAAAGCCTTTTTTTATAGTCTGCATGCAAATTGGCTCTCTCTGTCAAGTAAATTATTTTTTAGATATAAACAAATATATTTGTATCTCGCAATAAAATGCTACTCTATGTAGTGATAAACTTCTCTTAAATTAGGGATTTACCAGTGTATTCAACATTTAGGTTTATCTGGAAGGCAAAAGCCTGTGTTAAAATGTAATGCCATAGTGTCCCTGGGAAGGAATAAGAGCTTTGTTGATTTCCTAAGGTCAACTCCCACCTTGAGATATCCACAGGACATCTTGGGTACACAGTGGCGGATCCAGGATTTTTTGACTGCAGTGGCTATGGGGTGGCTTGGTAATTTGGAGAGGTGACTAGAGGGAGAAACTGATATTAACACTAAAACTTAAACTACAGTACACGGTGTACTGCAGCAATAATGCCATGCTATTAATTCTGTCACTTAGAGATCTGATTAACCCCTCAACTAGCACCAGCCCGTATTCAGGCCGGAGGTGGTTTAGTTTATTTGCATTCATTGCGATGTTTTTATGGTGAAATTTTCAATCAATCTGGTCACACAATATACTGTTTGAAAGTGTTAAAACTCATTAAAACGAATTTTATCTCTATAAACTGTCTTACGATCCCAATGTTATAGTGACAACGGTTCCTAATTTTGCGACATGATACAAAACAGGCTTGATCAGAAGGACCATTCCATATGTTCTATATGTGTTCTGCAAATCCCCAAACAATAAGAATAATGGTAAAGTCAGTTATCCCGGCAAAAACAAAAAGAACCTTTAGGAGAGAAAAGAAACTTCCACTTCCACTGTGTTTGAGCTTCTGTTACTTTGTTTCAGTAAGACTTCCTAGAGTAATTCTGACTCTTGGGGAAAAAAATACCTAAGGAATAGGCCAACTTTACAGAAGAGACCAGGATTATGCCTGTAGTCAATGGGGTTCAAGAACAGTATATTTATATTCAGGTGCGTGTTAAAATAGGTGGTGCTTAAGAAGGGGTGATCATTCAGAGAAAATGTAACACCTACAGTACCAGTCAAAAGTTTGGACACACCTACTCATAGAAGGTTTTTTTTCCCGTTATTTTTACTGTTTTCCACATTTTGGAATAGTAAAGACATCAAAACTATGAGATAACACAAATTAAATTATGCAAAAACCAAAAAAGGGTTAAACACATTAAAAAAAGTCTTATATTTTAGATTCTTCAAAGTAGCCACCCTTTGCCTTGATAACGGCTTTGTACATTCTTGCCATTCTCTCAAACAACTTCTGTGGTAAACAGGTATTCCACAGGTAAAAAGGTGATGCCATCATGACTGTATAAAAGGATATCAAAAGACTCCTGATGTCTTATTTCCAGGTACTCTTAGAAGTGATACTATAACCTCTGCATTTGAATGGATCTCTATGGGAATTGGGGGGTGGGACTATTTAGCTTTAAATTACACTGGAACAGTGTGGAACACATGGTTGGCTAAATGGCTCTAAGTCAACAAGGGTCTGACATATCAAACAAGCCTTAAACCATCACTCTGCTGCCAGATATGCAGTATATATGGATGGATCACTTGAAGGGTTGTTTCTCCTGACAATTTTCCTATTGAACTCTATGGAAAAATAAGTCAGGAGAAGAAACCCTTCAAGTTATCCATCCATGTCTACTGTATTTCTGGCAGCAGAGTGATGGTTTAAGGCTTGTTTGATACGTCAGACCCTTGATGACTTAGAGCCATTTAGCCAACCATGTGTTCCACACTGTTCCAGTGTAATTTAAAACTAAATCTAGTCCCACCCCCCAATTCCCATAGAGATCCATTCAAATGCAGAGGTTATAGTATCGCTTCTAAGAGTACCTGGAAATAAGATATCAGGAGTCTTTTGATATCCTTTTATACAGTCATGATGGCATCACCTTTTTACCTGTGGAATACCTGTTTACCACAGAAGTTGTTTGAGAGAATGGCAAGAATGTACAAAGCCATTATCAAGGCAAAGGGTGGCTACTTTTAAGAATCTAAAATATAAGACTTTTTTTTATTTGTTTAACCCTTTTTTGGTTTTTGCATAATTTAATTTGTGTTATCTCATAGTTTTGATGTCTTTACTATTCCAAAATGTGGAAAACAGTAAAAATAACGGAAATAAACCTACTATGAGTAGGTGTGTCCAAACTTTTGACTGGTACTGTATATTGTAAATGTTCATCAAAGACTGGACAAGTGACTTGCCCTCACTAATTGCTTAAATCACATTTATTAAGACAAACTAATCCAGAATATTTAAAGGCTATAGATATAACATTTTTATGTAGACAAAGAATAAAAAATATATACACAGAGCTTGCTGAAAGGTGCAGAAAGGTGCTTTTCCCTAAAAAAAATATTGATTATGAATTTATAATTAAAAATTTTTTTAACGTAAAATAGTGTGCCGTTTATCTCTGTCTAAGATGTCAGAGTTTGGTTCCCGCCTCAAACAAAGCTCCTGAGCCAGTAGTTTATGACGTTGGTACCATCCATCTCTGTATCAGGAGTCAGTTGTCAGTTAGCTTGTCCGACAGCACCGCCGAAGACCTCAACCAGCAGTTAGCCGCCTTCCTCAGTTTTGAACAGCTACTAGTTGAACCAACATATTTTTGTTACTTTTTAAAAGTGCGTACTTTGCGACTTATCATTTTTACCTGCGACTGCACTTTGAAAGTAGTCCACTTTGGCTGTAAAACCGCGGACATGGCAACACTGGCAGCAGTTAAGCATTTGTTGTTATGAAATGCAATCTCCATATGGGACACTATGGGGTCTATTTACTAAGATCCCAAATAAGGGGTGTTATTTTGCGGGCGCAGCCAAAGTATTTGCATGTGTTATCATTTCACACTTTGCGGGTGATAAACTAAGAGTCATTATGTAAATTACTCCTGTGGAAACAGCCATATTTAAATGAGATATTTTGCATGTTTGGGACGGTTATACTCTAAGAAAACGGCGAGAAGACTGGCAGCAATGTTGCCGTTTTTATGGTATTTTTTTTAGTGTAGGGTATAGGCTACTGTTAGACTGAATAAGCTGGCGGTTTATTACAAACGGTTCCACAGTTTCTGCCGGGAGTTACAGTTGTTTGTCAGGACTGAAATTATCACAACTATGCTTAGGCTACTAGCACTAGCCTATTTGCGCCATAAGTGTCACATAAAATCACATTTCCATTTGATCATGGGTTTTATTTTTATATAAAAAAATGTATTTGCTTGGTATTCACCGTTTGTTCAGCTATAAGAGACGGTGTATTGCTTGTTTGATTCAAATACTAGTTACTATTGTATTCTGTAACACGATTTGCTTCATGATTAAAAAAAATATTACTTACTGTTCATGGTGTAGCCTATGTAGGCTATCCACAAATTCTCTTCTTGTGTATTTTGAGCATTAGCTAGAATGGGCCAGTTAATTAGCCCCCATTGTTACGCAATCATACAGAATGTTACGGATATTCCAAACACACCCGTAGGCTACGTGCCTTGCTACAATGACAGCCGTCATCTTATCGATTACGTGTCCTTTAATACCTGCTTTCCATTTGTACTAAAATGCACTCGCAAATACCTTTCCCAAACTTCCTTTAGAGCTTAGTAAATCACGTTACACGTGCTAAAGTAATCTATTTGCATGACCACATCCCACTATTTCGCAAAATAACATAGGGACGCCCTATTTTGCATATTTATTCAGGCTAACCTGCAAAAATTAGAAATCAACGTATCTTTCAATATGAGCACACGCAATCCTCTTTACACCTTGTGAGTTGATCACCGCGGATGATTTTTTGCTGGTGGTAACAGTTTTACACGTGTTTTTGTAAATCGACCTGTAGATGGGGTAAAAAGCTGTATCTATAGCCTCTAAGAGAACACACTGATGTTCAAAAATCACCTTGGAGGGGCTCCAAAAAAAAGCATGTATTTAGCCTATGAAAATGAACTCAGTACATTTTCGGTAGGCTACAGGAGGAAAAAAAAAAGCTAAATATAAAAGTGTTTCCCACATATTAAAATGTAACAGTGAAGCTAACTTACCATAATTTCTTTCTTAAAGGGTAAGTTCGCTATTTTGGACCTTGGACCCTATTTGCGGTCCGTCTTCCATGAACCTGACCCATGAAGTCCATTTTTTCGCTGATCGGTCCAGTATTGAGTTCGGTACAGATTTCCTGTAGGCTCTCACTGGGCTACAATGGAAGTGAACGGGGCAATCAGAAATGTTCGATAAATGTGCTTTCATGTACAATAAATGAGACGGGAAGCTCAGGGTGTATTGTTACCGGTCTCAGTATGCTCTCCTGTGAAATGTATCTCAATCCGAACATTTTTACGTGCTTGGCATGGCTTGGAAGTAAGCATTTCTCTGTTGCTTGTTTGCGCTGCACTCGCGGAGTACTATGTGTCGGGGGGTAGGGGAGCGGGAAGGTGTGCCGGCCGTTTACAAAACTATCTAGCTGAGCAGTCTGCGTTTGTTTACCTGCAGCAACGTAGGCTACACTTTGCACACAAAAAACTTGGATGATGGATTACTATAATGATTACGAAGACGAAGAATTCGATTTTGACTGACGTTACTGGCTACAGATTTGAGCCAGAATACACGGACACGGAACTACAAGAGATGGATGCTAAGAGAGCAAGAGAAGAAAGAGGCTGAAGTTGCGCAGGTAATGTTATCCGAAGTCGCTGCCGAGGCTAGACCAAGAATTTCGGGGGACTTTTGGTGTTCTTGTAAGAGGTGCAAGCAGATGCCCAGAGAGGAGGAAAGTTTGTGTTGTAGGGAGTGGGATCTGTTGCTACCGAATTCCATTGAAAACCTGGATGTATCCGTGGATGACACTGGATCATCTCCATTGATTACCATTACACTATGACTGCCAACAGATATGTGATAGATGAGAACTTTGGACAGGACACCATGCGTCAAGCATTTGTAAATAAAACATTATAGAATTGTAAAAAGTTATAGTTGATGAACGTTTCCGACAGTTTTGTTACAAGAAAACAACTTATGTCAAGCTCGGATTTTGTTAGTTGGTATTGAGTGCTGGGTCAGAGGACGCGCTCAAAAAAAATAAAAATGTTAGTAACGTTATAGCTAAATATAACTTACCTCCGCTCCGGTGCTTGATAGTGCTGCAGGTCCGACACGAGGAACAGCTGTGTTCTTTAGAAACCAGTGTTTTGCTTCTGATTTGCGGTTACAGAAATCAGTAGCGTCGAAATGCGCTCCACAAACTCGCGAGTCTGCCAAACGGAGTTGATTGACTGGAGTGTTTATGTCGATCCGTAAGACAACCAGCCAAAGTCTCAAATCTTTCTGGGTCAGAGAACGGGAGCCTGTGAAAACTGGTATTTGAGCGTCCAGACATTTTATTCCCACAACCGGGGACTGCACATTCGCGCACCATTGCTGTGATGAATTATTACAAATGATGATTACAAAAACTGCGTTACAAATATTTCTGCTGTAGGCTACTAGCTAGTAAACTCCAACGGGAGGTCAGGATTTGTGATAAACTGCTTTTCAAGCGGCCTCTCTACAACGTAGCTAGACTGTGGAAGTTTACAGTGCGAGGTAGTGCGGTCGGAGAAATAGTTCTGTTTCAAATGGAACTGTTGTTTCAACGTTCGGTTTGCGTTTGCGATAGCCTACATTTCACAGGAGAGCATACTGAGACCGTAAGAATACACACTGAGCTATAAAAGCACATTTATCGTTGTTTTTCCATAACATTTCTGATTGCCCCGTTCACTTCCATTGTAGCCCAGTGAGAGCCTACAGGAAATCTGTACCGAACTCAATACTGGACCGATCAGCGAAAAAATGGACTTCATGGGTCAGGTTCATGGAAGACGGACCGCAAATAGGGTCCAAGGTCCAAAATAGCGAACTTACCCTTTAACAAAATAACGCACCCTATTCGGACGTGATATGTTTTACGGGGATGTGGGGTAGGCTAATGTAATGTAGCTACCAGAGCATCTCAGTTATTTTAGTCCCGTCCGAATCTGGCATGTCAGTAACTTTTGCAGACTGCTCGCACCCGTGCCAGTAAAGATTCCGGCGTATTTTAAATGCCCTGTATAAACAACCCCAGGTTATAGCAATCCCGTGCGAATTGACATTGTTATTTCCTGTAACAATATTAGCCCGTTACATTCTATTATATTTTCTGTTATAGTCGTTCCGTTCTAAAGTCCAAGAGGAATTGTTTTTCCAGCCTTGACAAACTAAGCACGGATTCTTTTCTGATTATATGCGCAAAGTGAGAGAACAAGAACATGTGACGAGTCCAGGACATGAGTTACTTCATGTTTATTCAAAAAACAAAAAGTTTTCATTCACTGTCCTTGCTCAGTGTTGAAAATAAAATTGGGGGTGATCAATTGCCTTTAAAATAAAGCATTTATTTAAATAAACAAAAAGGGCTAAATTTATGACACGTGAGAGAGCGATGCAACTCCGATAACCAGAATGCTACACTAGAATTAATGGGAAGGGAGGAGGAGCGCCAATCACAATGACAGCACCACAGCAAGGCGTGACTAGAAGTAGCCTAGGCTACAATAGATTGTTCACAGATACTTTTAGGTTATTGTAGTCAGTTAGTGTTTAACACATTTGCAGAAATAATTTTTATCTGTCAAAATGACAGATGGCATTTGTATTTTTCCTCAAAGTTTCTAAAAATCTGTAACTGACGGGAAATTATCAGTTAGCGCAACCCCTGGTTGCAGCGAAGATGTAAGGACACATTAGACAATACCAGCAAAAGCAGAACATGAGAAATACGGCTAAATTTTGTGATCATCTTACGGCGAAGATGATATGTGTGTGTAGCCTATACGCTTGTTTTATGAACAGGAGCAGGCGCTGCGCTCCTGGCAGCAGACAATCCAAAGAAGTGCTGAAAAATTTAGAAGGGGCGTGCCGGGTGCCAGATTTACGTGGCACTCTAGGCGGCCTTGTCGCCTATACTGTAAAGCCGGCCCTGGTCGGGATAGAGTCTTATTATTTTGGAAAGGCGCGTGGTGCTGTAAAATCACTGATGAGAATAGGAGAGCACTCAACATTTCATACGAAATAAGACAGGAGGGACAACAGAAGCCCACATTGTTTGAAAAAAAAGAAAAGAAACGTTACCATGTTAATGCAGCAGCCAACCAGAGATGGAAGGCACTCGGGAGCACGCTTTGACGTCACATCCTCATTTTCCAAATCCCAGACCCAAATTCTTTACATAAAAGTCAGCCCATAGGCTCTTATACACAATGGAGAAAGTCAGGGAAGGTCTCATTTTTTAAATTACGTTACAATCTGTTCATACATTGGCAATTGAAAGCGATTCATGCATGTAAAAATCTTACATATAGCCCCTTTAAAGTCAGGGTCCATAAAAACCAAAATAACTCATTGTAGTACAACAAATGCTACATATAGCCTACTTGAGGCAAAAAACTATTTTTTGTTGTTAACCCGCAAAAGCAAGCTAGAAGGTGAGCTATTAGTTAGCTTGCTATCTAGCTACAGTGCCTAATTTGCTATTACAGCATCCAGCAGAAAAAAAACACTGACTTGATAATGTCAATTGTCACAGTAATTGCGCTTCAGATCTAATGTTTGTTATAAGTTAACCCCAGTATACACAGGGGGTGGAGAAAATATTGCAAACACCTGTCAGAGAGCTTTGACTTGCAGCCAGTTATTTTTTGCTGATGCTGTTTTTTGGTGTAGGGCATATGATGTCATAATTTTTGACATGGTTCCCCTTGCCACCTTAAATAATTTAGCCGTGACCGACACACCTGCAATTCAGGCACCAACTATTTGGCTCTTGCTTTGGAGACTTACCTAGCAAAGTGCTGCTGGTTAGACCTCTTTTAAGCAGACACATGCTGCTAATTAGTATTCAAATTAATTGGAATCACCTGCATAGATGCTTTAGTAATTGTAGTTTAGATGCTTCAAATTTAAAGCCGATATTTTGTCCACCCCCTGTATAGGCCTATGTTATCTACATTGCTCCCAGCTGAAAATTGAACGTTGGCATTCGACTAACTTCAGCTTCTTCTCATTCAGAGAAGAAGCTTAAGTTAATTCTAATTACCTCTACTGAGCTCCAGTTTCATTATAATGGACATTCTAGGGTTGGCTAAGAGGTTTCCAGAGGTGGTTATAGCTACAGCAAGCCACTCACTGGCACCGCCTATGAGTACGTTATACAAATATATTCTTCCTTAACACTGTTTCAGTAGTAGGTAACAGTATTTCAAAAAATTTAGTTCCATCAAAGTTGCATGTGTAATTTTGCTTAGCACACATTTCTTTGTGAGTACGATTGACGTAGAGCAGTTCAGTTACCGTGTGCACATTAAGGGCTGAAGTGCATTTTCTGTGTCATGTTTATGGTACGTTCATCGTTCTCTTGCAGTCCTGTCCTCTTCACAGTAACTCGCACCCTTCAATCTGTTTCTCCACTCAACCGTGGCCTTAAACTCTCAACTGCAGCGTTTACACAGAAAATGTCACCCCATCTGTGTCACGGCGTATTAGCTCAGACGCCGGAAGAAATGGGCCTTACTAATGCAAATAGCTCCAGTTTCTGTAATACAGGGATTATCTTAGAGCCCATAAACTGCATAACAATTGTTATCTCCACTGCTATGAGA
Organism: Synaphobranchus kaupii; assembly: GCA_029718625.1. Classification (NCBI taxonomy): domain Eukaryota; kingdom Metazoa; phylum Chordata; class Actinopteri; order Anguilliformes; family Synaphobranchidae; genus Synaphobranchus; species Synaphobranchus kaupii. Next base: position 55,344,897 of record CM056383.1, on the reverse strand, counting down.
TGACATTCATATATTGCTCACAGGTTAACGGTTTAATCAAGGGAAGAAATCAGACAAAATTGTGTTGTATACATAATTAAAATTAAATTCAATCTGAACAGGAATCAATCAAATGGCTAAATGCCAGTAATGCATGGGACAATAGCATATGCACTTTGATTGCACAATTCGCACAAATAAAATGCAATCCAATAAATTAACAAATGCAATCCAATAAAATAAAACCATGTGTGAGAAATGGGAAAATGCATTTACTTCTATTTTGTCCTGTGCCCTTTATACTTCATGTATCTTTTATCAGATTTGTGTGTGTGTGTGTGTGTGTGTGTGTGTGCGCACCTGCATATGTGTCTGTTTGTGACAGAATGTTGATTTAGCCACAGTCCCCTCACTATTATCATGTGTCCTGAGAAATATTAGATGTTAGATTATGCGCATTGTAAGAATAAAAGGCTTAATCTGAAAGAAATCAGAGGATTTTGAAAACAAATACTGCAAATTTAAATGCATAATTCCCAGTGTAGCTCATTTATTTCACAAATTAAAGTATGCGTTAGTGTGATTCTTGTGATTTTTTGTTTTGTTTTGTGGAGCGCATGGCACAAAAGGAGATGTTCCCTGTGTTTGGGGTTCGAACCCATTAGGTCTCTGCCAGCTATTTCTGGCGTGATGTTTTTTGTGCAATAAGCAGGGTGGAAAAAATCTCTCAAACCAGGGAAAAAGGCTCCACTGGAGCTATGGGGAGGAAGGTCCCGGGGGGTCCCAAGGGAACTGAGATCAAGCGGGGATCCCAGGGATGCGAGGGGTCGGTGGGGGTCGCAGGGATGCGAGGGGTCGGTGGGGGTCGCAGGGATGCGAGGGGTCGGTGGGGGTCGCAGGGTTGAAGGGCTAGTCTCACAATATCTCTAAGGTAGACCACTCCACCATACGAGTGCCATAGAAACAATGCTCTAAAAGCATCTACAGTGTATCAGCCCGTTAAGCCCCAGAGCTCCTTCTGGAAAATTAAGCGCAAGAATAGCATAAGTGTTTGAACAATTAACTGCGCACCAGACATATACAGTACCCTCGCATGTTAATTCAGGTTTGGTCAATTCTGGATTTAAAAAAAAGGTGTCATTTTAATTTGGTTGATATAAACAAGAACAAATGATATGAATAATAAATATTAACAAAACAATTTGTTAAAAAATTTTTACTGAAACAAAAACACTATGCCTTTACGGATACCATGTAACAAAAAAAACATACAATGTGAAGCAAAGTATGCATTATTCAAATTATATAAACAGGACCTCACCCAGTGTGAAAAGTCCCATCTGGAGGACAAACAAGTTAAATGCTAATTGTAATGTACAACTAGTACTTTTATATGGCATCACTGGAACTATTCTCAGGTACATTTTAAACAAGTTCCCACAAGATATCAGCGACAAGCAACTGCCTTGATAGATTCCTAAAACTATACCTACTTCAAAATACAAAGCAGTTTGTGTTATTATCTATATAAGCAAACCTGCTTTAATTGATGTTTTACATTTAAAATTGTAAATATTGCGCAACAAAAAAAAAAAAACCTCATTGTCTTTCTTGAATAAGGAATAAAAATTCTATTTCAACATCATAAATCTTATTTTTAGGATGTTCTGTTGGATAAATCAAACCTAACATTATATTGGCCTACCATACGATGGAACATAGGTGCGCTATGTTGTTGCCATTGTTGTTGCCATTAATTGACATTACTTGCATAGCCTAATTTAATTGTCAGAAATTAGCATTTTAATGGTTAACTGATAAAAATTGGCCCCACTAACCAATAAGCATATTTGAGCCAAAAGTACATCCCTAATTCAAACATGCAATCTTGTGGTTTTAAGTCCAGTGTCATAGATACAATATGCAACACCTGTGCTAAACACAACCTTTTGCTCGTTGTTCAGTCTTTCGTTGGTTTTAATCACACAAAGAAAATCAAAACTTCCACAAAGCATGCAGTTGACTCAAGTGAATCCAATTACAGATCTCCGATCAGTTCATGTGCCTGTATGTTTAGAGATGAGACTTACCACCAGTGTACATTGACTCACTTATAAATACCACCATAACACGTAATCCACCATCTACACCTAAAGTAACATTCATCAATTTCAAAACAGAAGATAATGAGCTCTGACAATACGGGCCTATATCTTTTCTGAAAAGAGTAGAAAAGTGTGAATTGTGTTAAACAGCCTAAATGAACATGTACACATCATAGTATGCATGAGTACTCTGTAGAATGTTACAGCATTGGAGAGTGAATGAGCAGCAAAGACAAAAACAACAAAGGAGCTAATAGTCAGTGCAAGTCATTAGAGTCATTAATTAGTAGGTAACGGGGGTGTAACAAGTTTTGTAAACACACACAGATATACTGTATATGTGTGTGTATGTATATGCATATATATCTATATATAGAATAAGATGAAAGAATGAATTGCACAACATTTTACACATACTTACAGTACAAATATATGTCCCATTACCAGCCAAAATATATTAGGCTACCACTGAATATTTGGAAATTAGACTCCTGAAAAAAAAATCTAATGCTATGTTTGTTTAATAGGATTTTACCATTTAAGTAGCATCAGGAGGCTCTTTTAATTCTGGGATATTGCTGGAAATGCGTGTAGCAAGCTCCGTCACAGGCGGCCATATAGCTACATTTTCACACTTGCCATCTATTCATGTGGCAAGGTCACTTTTTTCAAATTTGTTTTGTGAAGGTGATGTGAAAAATATATATTTCATGTATTGTTGCTTATGTAAATCATACTTCACACACCAGAGTATATACTTAGACAAGTTAGGCTTGATTTCAAGCCAAATCATTCAGATTCAGAAAATTTTTAGAACACCAACATATTTCAGGTGAGGACTGGTTGTGATGTGTAAGCTATTCTGCAACGCGACAATATTGAAATTAGTTTATTCCAAAATATATTTAAAAAATATTCAAAATATGACATTACAGCAGCGTAGCTATGCATGTATTGGCTACCCATAAAGAATGCTTTCGTGGAAAAGGTATTAGCAAGCATATGCACTTTATTTACAAAATATCCTTCATACTTATGTAGACAGTGATAATGTCACTGTAAGCTATCAATTTTGGCTCAATGCACTTCAAATTGCCTGTCCGTTTACTCAGAAACCAGAATTTGCGGTCGCTACATTTAGCCGAGGCTACTGGAATGCCCTTCTTATGGCTACACTAGCCTATGTATTCTATTTTCTGACTCCTTTAATAAGCAGTTTCAAGCCACAAATAAATAGGCTATAATCGATGCAAGTGTGCAATTTCCTATTAACTGATGCATCGATCTCAAGATTAATTGACAGTATGACATGGCATTAACAAAACTTATAAGCCAATGGTAAAACTTCCATCGTTTGTTACAGCAGCATAGTGATGTTATTAATAATGCTGGAAAAGCTGTCAGTTGGTAGGCTATTTATGTTTCCGTAGTCAACTACCGGTTAGTCAGTTCCGTGTAGAAAAGGGTAGATGAATTAACCTAGCCTGTAAAGGGGATTCAATGGGTTTATGGCGTTGCGCACAACTATTATTTTTAAATATTAAATTGTAGCCTAGCTTGCCCATTTTCATGCAAATACATAATGCATTGTATTTAGTTAATGTAATTATTACGTCAGATATTAAAGCTTACCATTTATTAATTTTTATTTTCTGCAAGCGGCTGGGCGCCCAAAAATCTCTAAACGAACAAAAATAATGAGAAGTGTTAACTCACCTGGTGCAGAGAGAGGAGGAGCAGGATCGAGCACAGGGTTTTCATATTTTGATAAGCTACTTTCTTTTATATCACTTATTTTAGTTGAATATTCCCATAGCTATATATGTCCACTTTTGCAGGTTTGCATTCGCACTAGCACGCACACCATTGCTGTAATTAACTGCGTAGAGAGAGACAGCATAAATTCAGTGACCAAATCTCACAGACACAAGACAGTTGCCTAGGCTATGGCAATCCTATAAAAGAACACATCGCTGATGAAAAACTAGGTTACAGTAGACACTCAACCGAACTCTTCAGTGAATAAGGTATAGGGGTCTTACAACGGAAGACTGCCTGTCTTCGCCGTTTTAAAAATCTAAAAAGTAGGCTACAAGGCTATTTTGGTTCTGATCAGCTTAGTGTAGCCTAGGCTATAAATAGCATCACTCTGTTTGTTGCTTCATCTTAACGCACAAAGTTAGGTCGGTTATAGCCCATCTTTGGATCAAAGGTTTCCTTCTTACATTTCCATAATTTCCATATCCAACTTATCCAGGCTGGTGGAGTAGGCTAGGCTAATCGTCCTAAAATATTTGGTCAGTGGAAAACTTTTGAAAGATTTCGAAAAGACTCCGACTTCAACGGGTTTATAGCCTACAGGAGATAACTTTCGTAGCTGTTGGGAAACTATAACCTGAATTTCAACTAAATGTGAAGGAGTCCAAACACCTGTTATTGACTTAATTTTATTTCTCCGTCTTGACGAAATTTAATAGCCTTTCTCAGCTTGCCACTTCAAGTCGGCTAAAATACTATTTGCCGTTCACGTCTGTTTACGTCTTTTTAACTGTTCAAGCACAATGTTAGCCTACCTATGGCAAAGTTTCAAGGCTACATATGCAAAATATAGTGGTCTCCGCAAATTTGGCTAATTATAGAAGAACTATGTTATCCTCAGTGAAGCACTGAAACGTCAATGCGGGAATTACCGCCTTGAACACACAGCATAGTCTACTCTCTTACGATTAGTAGGCAACTAGAGCAGATGCGCGTATTATTCCCAACTTCCGAAGCGCTTTTGCTGGTTGATATAGCCTTGGACCTATGGGTGCCAGTATGAGAACGAATAATATGAATTATCTCCTTTTGAAGCAGTATCAAGGACCTATGCACATATGAAGTCCTCGATGCCATGGTTTTCACGTTTTATTTAGTAGCTAGGCTAATGCGTCTATAGCCCTATCATTTTAACCCTTTGTAACCTTTGCTTTGCTTCACGAACAAATAGCCTAGTGTATTTTCTTTTAGGAACACGGCATTGCGCAGCATCATGCATGTTTTGTTAGGCTACTTATGAATGTAGAATTACTTCTAAGCCTAGTCTATTTATGTTAATCGATAATGTCATTTTTAAATTTCGGAAAATATTAGATTTTTATGGTGAAACTGATTTTTTCCTTTTTTAAACGTAGGCTCTGTACATTAAAACGCATATGTGGCTTTTTAGTGCTTCAGTCATATGACCCCGTATTCCCACAGATTGCAGGTCATTAATTAAACCGGCTACAACAGGTAGCCTACTAAGCCTAGCTATTGTTTTAATAGGCTACCAATAAAGGCAGTGGGCTACATCAGATCACTTGTAGCCTACTCATCAAGGTGATCAGTGATTCCCACAGAACTGATTCCTCATTTCTCTGCACTCAAGATAACTTAAGGCCAGTGCGCGCGATGTGGAAATACCTTCCGTGGTTCGTTAGCGCCACCATGTGCATAGTCTGCATACATGCCCGTAGTGCATAAAACAACGTTTTGTCTTCAGTCTCCTTTTAATTTATGGTTAGAAAATAACATTTAATTTTACAGTTACATATGAACGTATCTCGCGTCTCATACGTTTTGGGTTGACAATTTCAAATACATTTTATCGTTCACTAGCCTACTCATAATTGGTCTCAATCAATCATTTTAGGGGGGACACACAATGTAACCTGACATCCTCGGTTGCCTCTTGGTTTTAGGAACCATATTACAACAATCACAAATGAGACTGGGGTTGGATGTGCCAAAATGCAAACAAATGAACTTTACGATTACAATTGTATTGTACAATCAGTGTTATCAAACAAATTCAATTAATTCAGAATGTATGTTTTAACATACCCATTAGTTTTGTATGTAATTATAACATTTTTTAATATTTCAGCATATATAGGCTATTATATTAGCTGTGAACAGTATGCATTGTCTTATCAGTCATACTCATGAAAAAATTTATTCTTTGAGCACTGCTGTCCATTGACAAACAACTGCAGATAATTTGCTATTCAGAGATTTTTTATTACTTTTTTAAATTGCTCATCACCTTGGACTGAATTTTATGCTTCACCATGCTGCTGGAAGACCGAATTACAGCCAATTATTTAAGAAAATGCCATGCCCTACCTAACACCATGCATACAATATTTGCAAATATAAAGAGTTTATTCAGAAGCTATGCAGCTGTTGGTAAACTAATCAGTTTTAAGAAACGTAGTCCAAACAAACATGTCTTTTGATTGTAATTAAAGGGTAATTTCACCGAAAAAGAACATTACGCTTATTTAACAGATCAATGCACAAATGATTAAGTCTCTTTGTCGCTGGCCAAAATAATCTGTGAACCGAAATATTGATAGCTGAAGTTACTAATTTGGTGGAGGCGCACGTCAAAATCACGTATACCTCTACCCTTCCTCATTTTTGAAATGTTGAAAGAGGCGTGACCGAACTCAGAGAGGGAGAGCGAGGCTGTGTCTGTGTCAGAGCCCTATCTAGCCGCCTCCTGTGTACTAGCATACTGTATAGCTACTGCTCACTATTTTGTTGCGCACATAAAAGCTTTTTTTTTTTAAAGTATACTCTACTGGCATAAGTTACTGTAGGCAAGTGCGCTGATTCGGACATGGCCAGAGACGGTGAACCTGTTGTTACAACTGTAAACAGTATTAGCTTGCTAGCTAGCTCAAAGTTCTCAGCTAAGTTAGCAATTATTCCCAGTACAATCGCTTTCAACGATTTTGTGGACCATGCAGTGGATGACACCTTCCGAGCAATTTTGCTTAAATTGGAGGTGGAAGGCTACCGTTTTGATCCCAAATACCCGGCTGAGGAGATTAGTCGAAGGCGTGAGGTGGCAGCCGAACCGGGAGGGCCTCAGGTAAACGATGGCTGCTGGTGGACCGGGAGGAGAAATGAGTAATGAGAAAGTGTTGCAAATGTCTGGCTAGGGTAGCTAATATGTTTTCACTATACCAAAAGTGGATATAGGAAGGACTGTTTTCCTAAATAAAACTTAATGGCTGAATTTTCCCCATTTTTCTCCAGAGACTCCAGCTAATGGTGGTGACCATTTTTTCAGTAGAACTGTAACGTTAGGCTCGCTCAAAGAACTGCTTCCAGGCACGATTAGTAGTAACGCCCGCCCAGCCACTCAGTTTGTATTCCGTAGGAGTGGCAAACTGTGACTGCCGTTGTCTGACACTCACCCATAAACTGTAAGCCCCTGGCTGTTGTAGTCCACAGTAAAACAGGTACATGCGCAGTAATTTTGGGTTATCTCTGCTCTCACTACAGGTAGAGTGTTGGCTGAGAGCTCATTTTAATCAGGATGACAGCTACTCTTCTATGAATCAAAATTTCTCGGCGGAATTACCCTTTAATCATTATCTTGATATTTGTCAGTTTTTTATAGTGCACATTATCAAGTGTTCACATTACCCACCATACTGTTTAACCAGTAAAATGGCGATGAAAGCATGCAGCTCAGTTCTCATATTACAGCCATTTTGTGCACCTGTTTGAATACCTTTTGAAGTATATATAACAAAATAAATGAAAGCACAAAATGTAATTGTAATGTGCATTTTTTTAATGTGCCACACAGATAAAATTAAATGCAGTAACTGTAAAATTAACATTTAAACACAGTGAACCACTTTATATTTTAGACAGTGAAATGGTAAACATTCAATAATAATTACACATTTTTAGTTTAGTTTATTCACTGACAAGCGGGCAAGCTCTTGGACCACCATATTTCTGTTACCTTCAAGCTCTGCCAGCATGGACCTAAAGCCCCCACCCTGCACCCAGGGATAGTGATCCAGGGGACCCCCAACAGGTGAAGGCTTAAATGTCTTACTCCTCCTCCTGGCTGCTGATGTAAGCGATGTGCAGTGTGCATCTCTTTTGATATCCTGCTGTGTGGTTTTCTGGGACTGAGGCTTTTCGTACTGCCTTTGAGGATCTTGGGTGACAGATACCCCATTCCACTCCAGTTTCCTGCGGGCTCTGTTTTTGTCCTCGCTGCCACTGTCTTCATGGACGTTCAATGCAGCCTCATCACCCCTGTAGCTGCTACTGCTGGTGCTGGTGCAGTGTGCACGCAACCGCCCTTCCTCCTGTGGCTCCTCCCACTGTGGCTCCATTTCGCACAACTTCCTCTTCTTCTGCCTCCTGCTCTCCTTTGCGCCAACTCTGACGACCCTCTGACGACAATCAACCGTCGTGCTCATATGGCAAGGCTTTCTGTGATCCCGGGCTTCCTTTCTCTTGCACAGCGAAAGGTTTCTGCAAAACACACACACACGAGCACTCAAAAACAAATCAACACAACAGCATATGCACAAATGCGTACACTCATGCACAAGCACATATGCATGCAACCGCACAGGCGGACACAGGCACGCACACACAGTCAACTCAAAGCTTTGGCATATTTACAGTCACACCTTGGCTCACCTGTGCAGAAACACATGAGGTCTTGAGCATGAGGTCTTTGGTTGTTGCATTTCTCCAGCCTCAATGCTGCTCAAAGCCCTCTTCCTTATTCGGCTAAGATGTGTCCACAGCTTTCTACAATTAACAAAAAAAATAGGAAAATAAGGGTGGAGTCAGCCCCCACAGACCAGTCCACCCAGATCAAGGACCCTACACAGATCAAGGTTGCCTACCCCTGCCCTAAATGGACTGAGCACACTTATAACATGCAGTGCTAAGATTAATTGTTCCCCACTTTTACATGTTGCTGTGAGTGAAAAGGCCTAAGCCTTCAAGTCCCAGTGTCTTCTCCTGGCATGCCCTGAAGGACACCCACAGACACAAGTGCAACTGGATCCAAACCCTGCCGCTGGAAGCTAGCCTAAACGACTGCCATTAGCAGTCCACCCAACTGGACCCCGGCTAAAGGAGCCTAAGAGGATTCCGGCGCTTCCCCACTCAGCAGAAGAGAGGTCCTGACCACACTGATCACCTGTGGATCTTCCAGCTTCCTGTCGCAGGAGATAGAGCCCCCGAAGGCTGTGCAGAATTGGTCAGGACACTGTTGGGAATAGGTTACCTTTCACTCACGCAATTACAACATTAACTGTAAAAAGCACTGCATGTTAGGGGTGTAAATTGCCAGAGACCTGCTGATTCGATACATATTGCGATTCAGCGAGTATTGCGATTCTACAAGTATTGTGAAACGATATTACAATATGTATTGCCATTTTCTTTTGGCTACTCTTTAAATCACTAGGCCTATTGCTTTGAAATGTTAATTGATGCAAAGTTGTGTCTGCAGACATTTGCTCTGTAACATAACATTTGAAGTTACTTTAATTTCAAGTTAAATACTTTTATTTAGACTCATTTGTAAAAGATACAAAAATAAGGTTGCTCTTGCAGCAGGAGACAATAATTCTTAAAAATCCTGAGTCAGAAAATCACAGTCACAATAAGTGTACAATACAAACCCTCACACATTTACAACAGCAGCAAGTGTAACAAATGTACTAATGCACATGAACTATAACTGGTTACAGAACCAAATGCTTCAAATAGCCTACAATCAGACTATTGGTAAATAAGTATTGTCATTAACTATATCGTCACCAGGGCCCAGTATTTCAAAACTTTCAATCCGGATCAGAATGATCCGGATTTTGTGATCCCTTTTTTTGCTATCCAATATCAAATTGATCCTGTAGGTTCTGTCCTGGTATTTCAAAGAATTTTCAGATAGGATCATTCTGATCCGGATACAACAAGATCAGGATTACAGGATCCAGATTTGCAGTCTTTGGATAGGCCTCCGTTGGTCAAAGTAATACAACATTGCATTGATAATGACGTGAAAATGTTGGGAAATGTAATCACAGTAGCCTACTATCATTGTTGTGAAGTACTTGTGTCATACCATGTATTATTAATTACAATTAAATGTCTCACTGGATGAAAAAAGTCAAAGAGAAATTGTCAGCACACTAGGGATGTGCGCAACGACTAATTTCACTGACGTTTAAACGATGTTTTTGTAACCGACTACACGACTAGTCTAAAATTAAGGAAACACTCAGAAATCCTTGCAATGTCATAGAACTTGCACTTGACCTGCTTGATTTCCTCTGGATCTGTTGGGAACTTTCCAAACTGGTTGAGAAGGCTGGCTAACGCAGATGACACTCTGTGTATCACAAAGCCGACAGCGGATTTCTGGACACACACACCATCTCCAATGACTTGGTAGAATGATCCAGATGCACTGTTCCTCCACAGTCAATGCATGGCTCCTTTCAGTGGTGTGTTCCAGTTGTGGTCTAAGTAGACTGGCAATGAATTCAATGTGAGCTGCACCAAATCGCAATCTTGCGTATAATTCAACATCTGTATATTCTTGTAGTAGTTTTGGCCGTGCAATGTGCACCCTTTGGCTGTATTTCCTCTTTTGCAGTAGACGATGAGTAATGGATGTCATGATGGTGTTGAGAATTGGAATGGTCCCTCGTTAGAGCCACAGTTTTAAAGACTCCACAATCAACCTTGACACCTGTACTCATTTAAGTACTGTGTATTTAGGTGTGCTTTGCTGGAGAGATAGTCAGAAAGAGAAAATGGACATGGCAGCAAGTAGCTCAAAGGGGAGAAATTTCGCTCAGGCTGAAACGCATGCCTTGCTGGAGGGTGTAAGGGCACATTATGGAATTCTGAGGACTAAATTAGGATCCTCTGTAACAGCAAAAATGAAACACAAGATCTGGACTGACATCACAAATAGGGTGAATGCCACAGGTAGTGGTCAAATCAGAACCCTGGAGCAGGTGAAACTGCGCTGGAAAAATCTCAAGCAGAGGGCCACATCAGACAACAGTCAAACCTAAAACGGTCAACAAGCCATATCGCCGGGGGGAGTTTACTGATATCATTCTCGACATCATTGGTGGAGAAAGGTCCCAGGCTCTGCATGGAATTCAGTCAGTCTCTCAAGGTGGTGAGTCTGGACTGCCTGGGACTGAGACTAATACTACAGACTCAGAGATGGCTGATGAGTTGGGAGAGTCTGAATCTTTTACCCTACATTTGGAGGCAGTGCCTGAAGACCATGTGGTCAGTGACACACAACTGAACAGCAAGAGGACCCTCACTCTTCAAGGGAAGATCCACCCCGTAAGAGGCAGCGTCTGGAGAAGACCCCCAAGACTCAAGTTGGCTATGGGGATTTGGTGAGAAAGGAAACAGAGAGCAGAGAAACAAATATCTCTAGCTGAGAAGCAGATTAAACTGACCTTGCTCCAACAGAGGGAAACAAAACTTCGGATTCGCCTCTTGGAAGAGAGGCTGAGAAATGATAGCATTGCAGTTTCGGATGAAGATGCGTGAAATTCTTGGACTTTGTGTGACATTCTTGGACCTAGCCTAGGCCTACCTATTTTCTAATTGAGAATATTTTATTGGTTGATTATTTAATTTAGAGAAGATATTGTTTTGGCATGGTCTGTGTTGCTTTATATGCAATCATTGAATAAAAACATGATTAGACATGTGCCATGTGTCCTACATGTCTCTACATCCATCTCAAATCCATGCTTGATCCACCCTTCCAGTGGGATCAGGATAATCCTGATTTTTAGCATCAAAACTATCCTGATCTCCACCTTAGAATTTTGAAATACCCAAAACAACATTTGATCTGGATTCTGGGTAGGATTGGATTACCAAATCCATATCCCAATTTTGTAGGATCAGGATCACATTATCCTGTTTTGAAATACCCAATTTTGACATTTAATCCTATCCAGATCATTCTGATCCAGATTAAAAGTTTTGAAATACTGGGCCCAGGAGACAATAATTCTCATTTTCAACAAAAAATAGCTGAATCCTGAGTGCGTAATGGCGCATAGATAAGAAATGGGTCACCCTTGCATGACATTCGGTTGCTGTGGTTACATAGACACGCATCGCCACGTTTCCTGTCGCCGCTATATGTCTTTTTTTTAAATCTATAAACCCACTGACAAAAATCGCATGCATTAGTCGTCTGTGGAACTTCGGTGACATCGGGCGTGTTGTCTGTGGAACGTTCCTTGAATAACCAGAATTAAAGTTTATAAGTCGCCTCCGTACGTTGTTTAGATCACTTTTTAAGCGGTGCAGCCGCTTCTATACGTGATGTGTGTCCGTCCGTCCGTCCGTAGTATGAGTCGCCTAGGCGTCACATGCCCGGGAATACAATAGTAGCTTGAGAAAAGCATGCCCAGCTTCAGACAGCTCTATCTCAAAAAATATACATGTCACAGCTTAGATATTCACACCGTAGGAATCCTGGGAACCAGATGCACATCTGTATACAATATGTCTTGTGTAGCTTAAAAACTGTAGTCGTGGTCACAAGTTAGAAAATGGGTTTGAAATTGAAATTACCAGCTGCCGCTAGAGTGGAGTTTTGAACATTCTACCATTTGTGTGAATGGGGAGCATGGTTTTCAAACACTGAATATTTTACAAACTAAAAATGTCACAGCTTAGATATTTACACCATAGGAATCCTGGGAACCACATGAACATTTTGATACATATTATGTCTGTCTATCTTAAAAACTGTAGTCGTCGTCACAAGTTAGAAAATGGGTTTGAAATTGAAATTACCAGCTGCTGCTAGAGTGGAGTTTTGAACATTACACCATTTGTGTGAATGGGGAGCATGGTTTTCAAACAACACTGAATATTTTACAAACTAAAAATGTCACAGCTTAGATATTTACACTGTAGGAATTCTGGGAACCACATGAACATTTTGATACATATGTCTGTGTACCTTAAAAGCTGTAGTCGTCGTCACAAGTTAGAAAATGGGTTCGAAATTGAAATTACCAACTGCCGCTAGAATGGAGTTTTGAACATTCCACCTGTTAGCAAGGTGAGTCGCCGTAGCAACCCCCCGAAGCAAAATCAATACAAAATCTACCACCAGTGTTCTGCTGGACCCAGTCAGTTATGGAACGGCCCAACAATCCATGCACCCTCTTGTTGAGTTTGGAATTCCATTGTTATTGTTCAAGTAATAACTGTAATCTTTCCTGTTTGTTATCAGAGTACTAACTGTCATATTTCCTGTTTCTTCTGAAATACCAATTACTGTCCTTTTATCTCTATCTCTCTTTTACATGTTTGTTAAATGCAATGTCTGTAAGTATACTAATTAATAAGAAGCATAATGTAAAAATATCACCAAACCAGAGGCCATTATTTTTGTACATGTAAACAACACACACATTTTCTATTGCATTTTTTTATATGATTGCTCAAAACCTGCACCGCTTACTTCACCACCTGGGTGTGATTTTTAATTGTGAATTAGGGTAAGGTAGAATACGTAGTTTTACATTTACCAGTTGAGCTATGGTTTTTGTCAAGAAAAGCCACCGTCTAATGTGGATGTCCACTGAACATTAACAGGAGAGCCAAAAATGACGAACCCGATTCGTTTTAGTCCAATACATGGAGATTCTGAGCCAGGCCATACCAGATTAAAGCAGAAGCCAGAGTAAAACCAATAATCAAATGAGTCTAAATATCTATGCAGATTATGGTTGTGGGGGGCCTGCCCGTTTGTAATTTACCTTTTTTTACCAGTTTCAATCAGTGGCCAGGGTGTTACCACTGGTCTTGTCACATGGACAGTAATATTTTGGCCAAATTTAAGGATCGTACTAGGGATGCACCGATACCGATCCTGGTATCGGTATCAGGTCCGATCCTGTGTTCATGTAGTCGTACTTGTAAAAATGCTCCGATACACAACCCGATACCAACACAGAATCTTACAGGTCTACAGCCAACAGGTTGCAAAGTGAATGAGACTTTAAATTACAATTTCAGGTTCTATTTTTATTGTTGATCAATTAACGCTTCGAAGGCGGGACTCACAAACAACCTAGAACGAAGACATGTGGTCAAATGAAACGAGAAAATGGGAGTGAAATTCATTATACGGACCAGCTGTAAATAGGGACAGGTTATTATTCTTACCCATAACATTTTTTGTGTGTATTTGACTCAAATTTACATTTATAAACAGTTATTCATAGAACTTCGTGGTCAGACTTTGGAACTTACAAAATTACAATAGTCCGTCGATTTTGAGCACAGTCTATGTGAACCATGTTAATTTCACCTAGGATATATGTCTGCAATAAGTACACAGTAAAATTGTTTTTAAATTTTAATTTATTTGAGATAAATTGTCTGAGTCGTGTCTCTCCTGTCAGCGCATAGTTCGTAATTCATCAAATAGCTACAATCTTACGTGCAAAGATTTTAAACATTCATGTAAAAACCCCATGGAAACAAAGTTTTATTTACTCCAAAATTTGCAAGAAAGCAAGTGAAAATATCATGACTAAAGTTCAGTTGGAGATCTCCATTCACCCTGCATCACGGTTCTTTCGTTTAGCAAATGAGGAATGTGTGAATAGCACAGAGGCCCTGGGGGGGGGGGGGGGGGGAATGAATCATGGAGCTCTATGACCTGCCAGCAAGCTGGGCACAGGTAGCTTGCATCTTTCCTCAAAACGAACAATTTTTGGGGCATCAAAGTTTATTTTATTTGCGCTATTAATTTAAACATTTTCTCTTGCCTATACGCAATTTGTGGAATAGCATAGCCTATAGGTGTCATAACAGACTATGCCATCTCGTTCTTTGAATTTGTCTACACGTAGCCTCTGAATTAATTGTGCAAAATGTTTTAGTATAGCTAAATAAACAGCAGGTGGTTTGAATTGTTTTGTTTTTTTTAAATTGAGTTTGCGTTTTTTGGCTCCGTCAACAAAGAAATGGTAAAAGAGTATTCTACTAATGACTTGCTAATGTGACAGTTGTCCTCTCAGTGGGGCTGAGCAGTTGTGAACTAAGGTGTGATCCTTAGGTGTGAATGGATGATGGGGAGAGGGGTAGGGGGCGGGGGGCTTGCTTTAGTGGTTATTTGACTGCTTTACTCCAGTAAACGGAATCGCGGACGGAATCGTGGAATTGACCTTCAAAAGTGGAATCTTGGCTTTTGCGTGGAATTTCCTTCTTTTTTTTTTGGTCAGATGATTTCCAATCAAGGGGCCAAGACTGGGCTTTCGTTTTGAAGCTCACTTCCTGGTTGGACTGGAAGCGGCAATTGTGCCGTTGCTCACTAGCGCCACTGCGATTGGCTCCAGTATAGGTCTTTCACCATGTAAGTCAATGGCAGCAATGAGGTCAAAATACTCAGTCAATAAATTTTTCCCACAAAAAAATGTAATTGCAATAGGTGCCTTTCCTTCATCTAATGCCTCTGCATGTACTGATTTTTGTAAAATATTGTGTCGTTTGGACAGAGTATTAACATTTGTTCAGGACCAATCAGAGGGACAGGTTGAGTCCTCTTCGGCTCCTCGGAGCAGGCGCAGTTTGTACAAACGGGCGGCGAAAGAGACATCCAGAGCTTCAATTCAGTTTTTACGAGGCCGTGAAAAGGCAATGAGTGATTTGTTGTTTCTCCTGACTTTTTTCCCCATAGAGTTCTATAGGAAAATGAGTCCGGAGAAATAACCCTTGCAGTGATCCATCCACATCTACTCCATATCTGGCAACAGAGTGATGGTTTGGGGCTCGTTTGATAGCTCAGACCCTTGATAACTTACAGCCATTTAGCCAGCCATGTGTTCCATACTGTACCAGTGTAATTTACAGCTGAATCTAGTCTCACCCCCCAATTTCCATAGAGATCCATTCAAATGCAGAGAGGTTATAGTATCGCTTGTAACAGTACCTGAAAATAAGATATCGACAGTTTTTTGATGTTGATGGTCACAGACTTCAGGAAGTAACAGCATGTAAAGGATATGCGACCAAATATGAAATATGATACTTTAAAAATACGTTAAAGCAAAGGGTATGAATACTTATGTAAATGAGAAATTTTATTTTTTTATTTTTAATAAATTTGCAAAAATCTCAAAAAAACTTTTTTCACATTGTCATTATTGGGTGTTGTGTGTAGAATTTTGAGGGAAAAAATGAATTTAATCAATTTTGGAATAAGGCTGTAACAGAACAAAATGTGGAAAAAGTGAAGCGCTGTGAATACTTTCCGGATGCACTGTATGTGTAACCACTTTCGGGACTCGAAAGTAGCCCTTGTTTTTTCCCGATTCGATCGGTTGGTACAGCCGTAAACCGCGCAAAACTTTGGCATTTTAATAGTGCTTTCCTAATCTGCAAATCACTTCCTGCCCCCCATCTGCAGTTCGCGCCACTGCAACGCAGTGACATGACGTCACATGCAAACAAGCTATAGGGATGGGCAAAACTCGTAATAACACAAAACGTTTACACTGTGCAAAAAAAAAAGTGTTTAAATGTTTAAATGGCAAGGAACGGCGGGGGGGGGGGGCGGGGTGGGGGGTTCAATTTGCAGTGAGGGGTTTATGCCCTCACAGTTGCAAAAACTGCTACAGAGCGGACTAAATAAAGACTACAGCATAGAGAGCATAGAACAGGTGTAATAAGGTGCTGGCTTTGCTGAATATTTTTTTTTAAAAAGAAAATGTATAGCCTATATTCTACACACAAAAAAACAGATAATGACAAAAGCTGGGATGGGATAAATTGTACGGGGGAAGGTAGTAATGTAGCCTAATTATTACCTGAGGATCTTTTACTGGGCGCTCTTTCAGATAAGCAAACCCTCATACAGGAGTCTGACCCACCTCCTGCCCCTTCCATAACTTAACTCGACAAAACCTAATTAGGGTACAAATCCTCAATGCTTGAGGAGAAAGGTATTTATGGGGGGCCGAAAGAGAACATTTTCACTTTTGACTTTTTGGTGTAAACCCGCGACATCGGAGTTTTTATTGCGGGCTTTTCTTTTGTTCCTCCTGCACGGAAGGTCTAGCTCTCTCTTTACTGGTAATTTCAGTTTAACATCTGGTTTAATGTCTTTTTTGTAAATTATAAGCAGTGAGCCTTCGTTCATTAATGAATGTATGATTCCAATTAATTATTCTAATTGACAGTTTTTTCTGAGGTAAAATTATTTAATCTTAAGACCTGATTTTGACTTTGTTTTGACTTGTTAGTTCATCCACCAGGTTACTGTTCGACTGACCTATCAAGTTTGGCGATTGAATTGATGATTGTCATTTTAAATAAGAATCCATTAAATATAATTAAATGTAGATTGAGTCAGGGGTTTTAGCAGACAATACCGCTTATGTTCAGTATTTAGAGTGCTGGACATTTTAACAAGGGCACTGAGTGCTGTAATTGATAGATTCAGGAAATAAACACATTTTAACTTAATCCTCACTTCCCCAACAATAGGTTGTCAGGTGGTATTCATGCAGTAGGAAATTAACAGAAAAAAGGGCACGTAAAGTAAATTTCAACGTCACATACCCTTTTCTGTTTGACAGGGTTCTTGGCCTCCAGATTTTCTTCGACACCCATTGGTCACATGACAACGACATAGGATCTGAAAGGATTGTTTATTTTTAAAGTGTTTACTTGTACAAGTAAACACTTTCCTCTGGGCTCATTTTGAAATGGTTTCTTTACTTTTGGTAAATGTAACATTAATATCAAACTCCACTAAGACACACATGAAATTATGTCGGGCAAATACACATTTTTGAGAGAACATCCGCAGATGCCATTTAATGAAATACACTTACCGTAATCAATGCTTTTTTCCCAGTGTTTGAGTTTTCTCATTTTTCTGAAGAGCTTGGCACAGGTTGGACAGGCTGACTGGAGAGTGAAGTCAGCAGAAAGAGTGGGGCCAGATGCTGTAGACGAGGAGTCACTGCAGTGGTCTGTGTCTCCTACAACTCCCACAAATTCCAAAACCTCGTCCTGTTCAATGTTCGGTATGGAAATGTCACACTCTTGACCGTGAGTCTCATGCTCTCTGTCCTGGGGCCCATCATCATCCTCCAAGATCCAAAGTCTGTCGACATTGGGGTTGCCGACCTTAATGGGACTGCTCGTCATTCTGCCGTCATCGCCTTCCTCTAGTACCTCCCAATCTGTGCCTTCGTCACTGATCACGATGCTGGTTTCTGAACCGCCACTCCCTTTCAGCATCTCCCTCCAGCCTGTTCCCCCTCCTTTGCCCCTGCGCCTCCAGTCCTCTCCCAGCTCGGCCGTACTTGCCTGGGTCTCGGTCAGGCCAGTTCCAGGACTGAGAGGTCCTCTTCCGTACAGCTATAGATTGATTATTGCAAGATTTGGCCTCCTGTGATCGGCTGCATCTGCCGCTTCTCTCCAGCACAGGGGCAGAGAAACCCCCAGACGAGTTCAGCCCAGTGTTGCTCTGCAAGTGACGGACCGGCCTGGTGAGGGACATGGCCGTCTGTGACCAGCTGGAGTTGTGTGTGATGATGGAACTGTACCTAACGCAAATACAAAGGCAACACGATCGTGCATCACAAACGAATGCAGCAGTTAATACAGCATAATTATCTCAACAAAAGCTATCATATTTAAATGGAACATGCCTATAGGGAAAGTTTGAACGGTTTCAAGTAAATGTAAATAGAGGCATTCCGTCAGAATTCAATCACTTTCTGACCTCACTCTTTTAGATTTGAAATTTTTTTTTATAAATGTTAACCAAACCTACATGAGTGTTAGAAAGTGGTTCAATTAACCAGAATGACCAACCATTTGGGAGATAGGGGGCCTGAAAGTTGACCCAAATTGGACTCTACCTAAAGAAACCAATATCTTCTCAAAAACAAACACATACACATTGAGTGATTTTTTTTGTCCTTAAACATTAATTTACCCAAAAAAAGTGTAAATTAAAGGAGCTATATGTAACAAATTTACTGTACTAAATCATAAAATGACCATGATATGTCATCAGAGATTAAGGAAACATGCTAAGGTCGAAACACTGGCTTCTCCGACAACAATGCTACAGCCAGTATATGTTGCTTTGAAATTTCCATTCCGGGTCGGAACGTCTGTATTTGTTTTGGCCTGTGTGATTCACTATTCTCCGAGTTTACTCCGAGTCCACTGCCCATTACGAACAACCAGATGTACTCCGGCACTCCGACAGCCGACAGTGTCTCGACTCTCCAATATTGTGAATTTGGATTGCAGTACCCATTTTAAACGCTCGGTGTCAATGTTACATATACAGTGCATCCGGAAAGTATTCACAGCGCTTCACTTTTTCCACATTTTGTTCTGTTACAGCCTTATTCCAAAATTGATTAAATTCATTTTTTCCCTCAAAATTCTACACACAACACCCCATAATGACAATGTGAAAAAAGTTTTTTTTGAGAGTTTTGCAAATTTATTAAAAATAAAAAAATAAAATTTCTCATTTACATAAGTATTCATACCCTTTGCTTTAACGTATTTTTAAAGTATCATATTTCATATTTGGTCAAATATATCCTTTACATGCTGTTACTTCCTGAAGTCTGTGACCATCAACATCAAAAAACTGTCGATATCTTATTTTCAGGTACTGTTACAAGCAATACTATAACCTCTCTGCATTTGAATGGATCTCTATGGAAATTGGGGGGTGAGACTAGATTCAGCTGTAAATTACACTGGTACAGTATGGAACACATGGCTGGCTAAATGGCTGTGAGTTATCAAGGGTCTGAGCTATCAAACGCGCCCCAAACCATCACTCTGTTGCCAGATATGGAGTAGATGTGGATGGATCACTGCAAGGGTTATTTCTCCGGACTCATTTTCCTATAGAACTCTATGGGGAAAAAAGTCAGGAGAAACAACCCTTAAAGTGATCCATCCAAGTGATCCATGTAACAGAACAAAATGTGGAAAAAGTGAAGCGCTGTGAATACTTTCCGGATGCACTGTAGCTCCTTTAAGGTTTTTTTTCATTTTTATATGTTATAGGGTAGATAACTTCAGGAGAAAGAAGTTTCATGTTGTGCCCGCTATCAGTTGAGCAACAGCAGATTTCTGAGTATATGAATCCTTAATGTTGCCTATGATTTTTTCACCTCAAATATTACTTCAATGTATTGGCAGGCAGTAGTGGCTAAGGCTTAAAAAAGGAATTTTCAGCTGTTGCACCAACAATTAGCCAGTTAAATATAAAAAAATGCCACAACACAAATTAGCCACCTGCATCAGAAGCTGCAACAGAAGCCAGACCTACTTTCCATAATTAGGAACTCCAGTTTATTTAAGGCAGTTCTCTCACCTGCTATTCAGTAATCCCACAGCAAGAGGTCAGATTCCCTCACCCGCTGTGCGTTTGGGAAAACAGTGTGCCTGTCAGGGCACAACCCTGATGCAACCTGACATTGTTTACCCCGCTAAACAATACACAGCCACCTGGAATTATCAGGAACATGACAACAATAACTAGTCCAATAACTTTTTGAGTTTGGGCTCATGGAATGGCGAGATTGGAACCACAGGCGGAATCAATACGGAGGTGGCACAGACGGTCTATCGAGTCCATTTAAAAATACAAACAAACTAGCATAAAATACAGTAATCGACTTTGATGGTCAGTAAGTGTTATTTCAAAACGGGACACACGGTGATTCTACCAGTGCCTTTGCTTTCTTTAAAAATGTGTTTTTAAAGGCAGGACAGTTGTGAATAAGTGGCGAGATTAGGCGTGGCTACGCTAACGTTACAATAACTTGTGGTTTTATTTACTCACAGTAACTTAAATATTACAGAACTTAACGTCATTACAAAGTCATTTTTCATTTAACGTAACATTAGTTATCAAAAAACGTTACTGGTCTGTCTGACGAGTTATCTTTTTACGTTACATGAAACTTCAGACATTAGCAAACTGCTAACGTTATGTGAATGGAAATATAACAGGAAAGGCAGTTATCCTATAATTGCTAGTTGAGCAGGGCACTTACAGCATTTCAAAACGCTCATCGTATTCCGTCCGTTTCCATCCATTTAGTGCCATTCTGATGTTTCGCCTTAATATAACGCGTTATTTGTCATTTTTAGTTTGTACTGCTCACATTAGCTTGTTAGCTAGCTAAGAAAATCTCTGATATAACTCCCTCTTTCTTTTCAAACAACATAACGCGAGACATCAAGAGAACCAACCACGTTGTTCACGCGACTACGTAGACCTCTGACGACGCTTGTACTTCAAGTGGGAGGGACGGGAGGTTGCGCCGATCTGCATGCCTTTTTAAAGGCATTACATGTTTATGTTACAACAATGAAATGATACATTAAAGAAACAGTGAAGCATATTATCCATTTTCACAGTGCAGCCAGACGTAGCTGAAAACATATCAATTAATACATAAAAATAAGAACAGCATTTATTAATCTTCTAAATGCCAATAGTTTTTTTTTAATAGATATTAGTTTTTCTTTTAATGTTTTCTTTTTACTTCTGCAGTGAGGTGCAGTAGGCTATGTTAGAAACTGCTGGTATCCCAGAATATCCCAATTCCAATCATTCAGATTTCCCCAGGATAAGTCAGGGCAGGAAAACAGAAATCCTGCAGGCAATAACCTGGAGGACCTTTTTTATTGCAAGATATTCACAATGTCAAACAGGCACAATGAATGTTACATACAGTATATATTTTGGTCTCATGTGTTACAGCCATGGTCATGTACCCAAGAACCAACTCAACTCTGTAAGCTTCTGTCTCGTGAAGATACAAATTCCTCTGTGGATTAGTAGTCCCTGCTGCAATCAAGTGCTAGGAGCTTTTGTACATATCGGTGGCAGCATGCTCAAGTTACATTGTTCCCAAGAGCAGAAACAAGGAAGTAGTAAACACAGAAAGGCAAAAAACTCTTCCCACAATTACCTATGAGATAATCATTGATCTGTTTTTTTCTTTTTCAAGGCACAGAGTTCATTTAGTTTTAACCATAATGTTATTTATTCAACAGCTCAGATTACAAAGTTTTTCTTTTCTTTTTACTTCTGCAGTGAGGTGCAGTAGGCTACGTTAGAAACTGCTGGTATTCCAGAATATCCCAATTCCAATCATTCAGATTTCCCCAGGATAAGTCAGGGCAAGAAAACAGAAATCCTGCAGGCAGTAACCTGGAGGACCTTTTTTATTGCAAGATATTCACAATGTCAAACAGGCACAATGAATGTTACATACAGTATATATATATATTTTTTTTTACATATATCTGTAATAACATATCTTCTCTGAGTAGTATCTAAATCTTCTTTTACAGCAGACAAGAGTATTATGCAAGAGATTCTAATTAAAGTCTATTTTTGACAGGGCATTAGGCCTATACAGTTCTTGGGCCTTAGTTTTTTTTTAATCACTTTAAGACTTTTTACAAACAAGGCAAAGTAACCTGGAGGATTTGGGGCCATAATCCTGCAGGTTTTCCTCCAGGATAACATACATGATTCCTGCTGGAGTCCTGCAGATAGCCTACATGATTCCTGCTGGAGTCCTGCATATAGCCTACAGGATACCTGCTGGTCACAGATAGCCTACAGGATTTCTGCAGGAGTCCTAGAGAAAACCTAAAGGATTCCTGCAGGCTATCTACTCCTGTAGGAATCCTACTGGCGGACCCTCTATGTCTGCGGGATTTCTACATGAGTTAAGGTAGTTGTGCAGGAAACATAGTCTTCCTATGGGAATCCTGTAGGGTCCTGTTACTCTTGCAGGATTCCTGCAGGAAACCTGCACATAGTAAAAATTCCTACAGGTGTTTCTTTGTAAGGGCCATCTTAATGTTGGGACATTTTATACCCTATATTGGAGCAAGCAGGACTCTTCATTGTTTTATCATATAGCATGATACATGTCACTGCAAAGTGGCTCACCACAAGCACAG
The DNA here is from genome assembly GCA_029718625.1 of Synaphobranchus kaupii. Classification (NCBI taxonomy): domain Eukaryota; kingdom Metazoa; phylum Chordata; class Actinopteri; order Anguilliformes; family Synaphobranchidae; genus Synaphobranchus; species Synaphobranchus kaupii. Next base: position 55,321,957 of record CM056383.1, on the reverse strand, counting down.
GCCAAGCTCTGTCATTGCAAGTTCAAGCATCTGCCTCTATTTTGTCATTAACTGACTGGATTGTGGATTTAATCAACAAGGGTTCCTTTCGGTTGTTAGTTAATCAGTTAACTGTGACAAGCTCAAATTTTTTTTATGAGAGCATTTCTGACCCCAAAAACTCAGGGTTATCCTGGGGTAGGATATACTCTGCATACCCTAATAACAAACCATTGTTCACAAAGTGTCTGAAAACTGATTAATAATGACCAAGATAGCTTTTTATAAAAGTGATTTTACAGAATAGAGCAGGGAAAACTTAGAATGGAAATAAGATTGGCAAAGCAGACATACAAAAGAGGCCAAAGGAAATATTTTTTCTGACCGAAGATGATATTAAATCGTAATTATTTTTAAATAATCGCGGTAAAACACACACATACAACATCTGGAGGCATAACATTGCTGTTAAACTTCTTTTGGAGTGAAGGGTAATTTCTTGCTTTAAACCACAGACCCAGTGGTGCCCTACATCAGCCATTGTGAAGTCAGCAGGTAATGAGAAACTTCAGTAAATATTAAAAATATAATTTGCAGTAGAAAACGGCGGCTGCTCGGCTTGTGTTCAACCTCCCGAAGTTCTCGCATGTCACCCCCCTGCTGAGGACACTCCACTGGCTGCCGGTCGTGGCCAGGATCAGGTTCAAAGTTCTGACCCTGGCCTACACTGCAGCCAAAAGGTCAGGCCCCTCCTACCTACAGGACTTAATCCAGCACTACGCTCCTGCTCGACCACTTCGCTCTGCTGCTGCAGGGCGACTTGCACTTCCCCCCTCCGTGTTAACGGCTCCCGCTCGTCCCGACTGCGGAGCTTTTCCACCCTAGCTCCCCAGTGGTGGAACGAACTCCCCACTCCGCTGCTCTCAGCTCAAACACTGTCTGTTTTTCCTCGTGGTCTGAAAATGCACCTTGACTAAAATACCTATATAAGGCCATTCTATAGTACTCGCTTCCTGTTTTTTTGCTTGTGTTCTATTTAACTTGTGTTTTTGGTTATTTTTATAGTTCAGAATGTATAGCTGACTGTGTGTACTACTCATGTTTATTACTAGGGATAGCTCCTACGCTGTGAGAAAGTTGTGCTTTGTCGGATTTGCTTTGTAGTCGCGTCAATGACCTTCAATATGCACTTCTTGTACGTCGCTTTGGATAAAAGCGTCTGCCAAATGATTGTAATGTAATGTAAAAAACATGCAGTAAACCTGATAAAATATTTTTTTAAACTCCATAAACTATCCCTTTAATAAAAATTATTAAAAGGATCGACTAGTTATTTGATTGTTATATCATTCATATCCTATATCTACCATTCTTTAATTTCAGTTTATTTGTTGCCTATACTCTGATGAAAAGTTTGCTGTAGGAGCATAAATTAGCATGCACATTTTCAGTCTGCATAATCTGGGAGTACCACCCCAAAAAACAAAGCTAAGGCATCCAAAGTTTGCTGTAGGAGCATAAATTAGTATGCACGTTTTCAGTCTGCATAATCTGGGAGTACCACCCCAAAAAGCAAAGCTAAGGCATCAAAAACAAATCACATCATCTGCCGATTCATTGAATGTTACTTATATTTTTAGATGGGTCCTTACATCATACCTTCAGGTTCTGTTGACATGTCATGAGATTTCAGATTAACTAACTGCAGTAGACCTTAACTGGTAACAAGCATGGCTGACCATTGGCTAAAACATATCCTCCTACCTTTGTAATCTGAGCTGTTGAATAAATAACATCATGGTTAAAACTAAATGAACTTTGTGCCTTGATAAAGAAAAAACAGATCAATGATTATCTCATAGGTAATTGTGGGAAGAGCTTTTTGCCCTTCTGTGTTTACTACTTCCTTGTTTCTGCTCTTGGGAACAATGTAACTTGAGCATGCTGCTACCCATATGTACAAAAGCTCCTAGCACTTGATTGCAGCAGGGACTACTAATCCACAGAGGAATTTGTATCTTCATGAGACAGAAGCTTACAGAGTTGAGTTGGTTCTTGGGTACATGACCATGGCTGTAACACATGAGACCAAAGACCTGGCAGCACTGTCATTGTTACTGGCTCTCCTCCTGGGATCATCCACAGTAGTGCATACTGGTAAGTTACTGGTGGTGCCAATGGATGGGAGCCATTGGGTCACGATCCAGGCAGTGGCAGAGAAGCTGGGACAGAGGGGACACATGGTTGTGGTGGTGATCCCGCAGGTCAGCATGCGTCTGGGACCTACTGAACACTGTACTACCAGGACCTACCCTGTACCCTATGACCAGGACCTGGTTGATCGCCTACAGGCCCAGCACGCAAGGCACATGAACAGCTCAGAGCCCTTCCTAGAGAGAGTGTCTGGCAAACTGAGGGGTATGAGAAACCTCATAAGCTTTCTGACGACCACCAGTGAGAGTTTGTTGTACAACCCGGAAGTGATGTCATACCTGAGGGAGCAGCAGTTTGACGCTGTGCTGACAAACCCCATGGTGCCTACTGGGGCAATCCTGGCAGAGCACTTCTCTATCCCTACTGTTTTTCTGCTGCGCGGGATTCCATGTGGCCTGGATGTTGTAGCCACGGCCTGCCCTAGCCCCCCTTCCTTTGTCTCCCGATACTTCACTCTGAACACGGACCACATGACCTTCTTCCAGCGGGTGCTCAATGTGCTGGCCAGCTTGCTGGAGCCCCTGTTATGCAGGATCTTGTACCAGCCTTTCAATGATATCGCCTCTCAGGTCCTCCAGAGAGATGTGACAGTGGCGGAGATATTCAGCCACGCTTCCCTGTGGTTGATGAGGTTTGACTTTTCTTTCGAGTTCCCGCGGCCCCTAATGCCTAACATGGTGCTGGTGGGAGGCATTAACTGTGCCGTGCGGAAACCACTGCCACAGGTGAGAAAAAATCACTCTGCTGTTTCCAAGACAGCAAACTAATAGTAAAATCTGCACACCACTGTTGTAATCGAATATAACTGATTTTATTTGCATGGGCAAAGAACAATGGTTAATCCGCAAGGATTTTCATTAGAACTCTGATTGAAAAATTGCCCCCCGCCACCCTGACCAGGAATAAGCGGGTTAAATAATGGAAAACGGGATTATCAAACAAACAGTGTGTTTTGCAAATGCAAAACCAAAAAAAGCCAGTTGCCCCATTGGGCTCCATTCATTTTTGAAAGCAAAAAATATTTTCACTCATATATTGATGTTTGTGCATTAAAATTTCTTTAAAAATTGCTTATTATTTTTCCACAGTCAAATATTTTTTTCTTACAACACAGACAAAGATATTAATGTTTTTATTATTATTTACTCTGGCCAATGTCATATTTTCGTGCGCTAGTTGGCAACCAACTACATACTCCTTAGGCCGTCTTCATGTAACTTTCTGTGCCATCCTCGTTGTACATATAACAGAACTGCGCATGTGAGATGATTAAAATTAAAAAGATGCTCAAAATTAAAACTTCCTGGTTCAGAATTATTCCACATAGGTTTCTATTGGCCTCGCTGTATCTACATAATTATATAGTCTAAAATGGCAGCTCGTAAGCCAGTTACGCTGACATGCTGTAATTAGTCAGATAATTGGGACAAGCTAAAGTCTATAGTAACCCCATGGGGATTTAGATGGTAATGCAAGTTGAAATCATTTTGCGTCACATTCCCTAGATAAACTATTTATAACACAAATGTGTCACCTCGAGGGCAGCATGGTGGTGCAGTGGTTAGCACTGTCGCCTCACAGCAAGAAGGTACCGAGTTTGAATCCTGGCCAAGGGATTTTGCATGTTCTCCCCGTGCCCGCGTGGGTTTCCTCCCACAGTCCAAAGACGTGCAGGTTAGGCTAATTGGAGACTCTAAATTGCCATAGGTCTGAGTGTTTGAGTGAATGGTATGTGTGTCTGTGAGGTGAGCTGTATAGGTTCGAAGAACCAAACGCGACTGATAGGGAATCAGAAAGCGTGTCTAAGAAAAAGACATGTCACAAAGTGGGGCTATCCGCACAAGGAAGGGAATAAACAAAGATTGAGAGAAAAACCTCCCTGGCCTAAGCCAAATCAAAGCAACCTCAGAACAGAGGCGAACCTCGAAAAAACAACGAGAATAAATAATGAAAATACCTCACGCACTAACTAGTAGGCGTAGACAAGAGGTAGTGAAAACAAAATAAAGACCTGAGAAAGTGGGAGAAGAAAGAAACAGCAAATCGAGCCTGTATCTAAAGCTCTGTAGCGAAAAGAGCTCACAAAAGATAAACAGGTAGCAGGAATAAAGGAGGAGAGAAAGATTGGGTGGAAACGAAGACACCAATCTAATCCTAGAAAACTGACTTTCTGTTTTTCTTATTTGTATCAACCAGAAATGCAGTGTACCGAAATTCCTATACCTTTCCGACTTCATTGTAAAAAATCAAAGACAATATCAAAGTGAGGAAATCAGTTGTGATGTAGGCTGTAGGCTGGAGCGTCTCAATTAGTGTAAAGCAAGAGTTTGCAATAAAGCTACCTTCAATGTTCTTCCATAACAGTATCCTCTCTCCTGTCGTATTTCTTGTTTTACGCCGTTATATTTACATGCTGTTGGGTACACAATAGAATGCAGAGAGCAAAACCATGCAAAGCTTCTCCTACATTTAGGGCTGAGTGCAGTCTGTTCATTTTCTACTGCATGAACAGATAAATGACCAATCAGCTAGTCTGCATGCCTATCAAAGTCACAGGTAATACAACAGCCAGCAACGTGGTACGATACAGTGGCATGTCGGACTTGACTATCCATTGAAAGTTTGACCACTGTACTGTGTCTAACCTGGCTGGGAGTCCTCTGAGTAGTCCAGCCAAAGGTGCTGAGTCTCTACACCCTGAAAGCCTGCTTCAGCTTTTCTGAACAACAGAGCTGATAGCATATGATCACACACCCCAAAAAGCCAATGGGCATCACCATTTGGGAGTCACTCTCCACCTCCTCCATCTATAGTGCAATGCCGGGAAAGGCGTCACTGAACATTGGCCAGTGCCCACACAGTTTTGATGCCCACCTGAGTTCATGTCACAGACATGCATGTCTTTCTAGACTGCGGTCCAATCCATTAAAAGATGAATGGCCCTTGCACACTTTCACCACTCCCACTTAGATCCCTTTAGAATCTGGAAGTTGTTTGTTCACTCATATTGATTGCAGTCCAAACTGTTAACAATGCAAGGGTAGTATGTTAAATTAGCCCCTACGCCTTCCATTTTGTGTGAGGGAACTGCAGTCAACGTAACTACTTCTGGCAGTGAAATTGTCCAGAATCCTGTGTAACTCCTAATTTCTTGTGGCAAGTTAACCTGTTATCTAGCTAATAGTTGCTTATCAGAGTCACAGGTAACATACAGTTGAAGTCGGACGTTTACATACACTTAGGTTGAAGTCATTAAAACTCATTTTTAACCACTCCACAGATTTCATGTTAGCAAACTATATAGTGTTGGCAAGTCAGTTAGGACATCTACTTTGTGCATGACACAAGTCATTTTTCCAATAATTGTTTACAGACAGATTATTTCACTTTTAATTCCAGCGGGTCAGAAGTTTACATACACTAAGTTGACTGTGCCTTTAAACAGCTTGGAAAATTTAAGAAAATTATGTTATGGCTTTAAAAATTTCTGATAGGTTAATTGACATTATTTGAGTCAATTGGAGGTGTACCTGTGGATGTATTCTAAGGCCTACCTTCAAACTTAGTGCCTCTTTGCTTGACATCATGGGAAAATCAAAAGAAATCAGCCAAGACCTCAGAAAGAAAATTGTGGACCTCCACAAGTCTGGTTTATCCTTGGGAGCAATTTCCAAACGCATGAAGGTACCACGTTCGTCTGTACAAACAATAGTACGCAAGTATAAACACCATGGGACCACGCAGCCGTCATACCGCTCAGGAAGGAGACGTGTTCTGTCTCCTAGAGATGAACGTGCTTTGGTTAGAAAAGTGCAAATCAATCCCAGAACAACAGCAAAGGACCTTGTGAAGATGCTGGAGGGAACAGGTACAAAAGTAACTATATCCACAGTAAAACGAGTCCTATATCGACATAACCTGAAAGGCTGCTCAGCAAGGAAGAAGCCACTACTCCAAAACCGCCATAAAAAAGCCAGACTACAGTTTGCAACTGCACATGGGGACAAAGATCTTACTTTTTGGAGAAATGTCCTCTGGTCTGATGAAACAAAAATTTAACTGTTTGGCCATAATAACCATCATTATGTTTGGAGGAAAAAGGGTACGGCTTGCAAGCCGAAGAACACCATCTAAACCGTGAAGCACGGGGGTGGCAGCATCATGTTGTGGAGGTGTTTTGATGCAGGAGGGACTGGTGCACTTCGTAAAATAGATGGCATCATGAGGAAGGAAAAGTATGTGGATATATTGAAGCAACATATCAAGACATCATCCAGGAAGTTAAAGCGTGGTCGCAAATGGACAATGACCCAAAGCATACTTCCAAAGTTGTGGCAAAAAGGACAAGAAAGTCAAGGTATTGGAGTGGTCATCACAAAGTCCTGACCTCAATCCAATCGAAAATTTGTGGGCAGAACTGAAAAAGCGTGTGCGAGCAAGGAGGCCTACAAACCTGACTCAGTTACACCAGTTCTGTCAGGAGGAATGGACCAAAATTCCAGCAACTTATTGTGAGAAGCTTGTGGAAGGATACCCGAAACGTTTGACCCAAGTTAAACAATTTAAAGGCAATGCTACCAAATACTAACAGAGTGTATGTAAACTTCTGACCCACTGGGAATGTGATGAAAGAAATAAAAAGCTTAAATAAATAATTCTCTCTACTATTATTCTGACATTTCACATTCTTAAAATAAAGTTGTGATCCTAACTGACCTAAGACAAGGAATGTTTACTAGGATTAAATGTCAGGAATTGTGAAAAACTGAGTTTAAATGGATTTGGCTAAGGTGTATGTAAACTTTCGACTTCAACTGTACATGTAAGAGCCAGCACCTGGGTAGGATATTTATTAGTTAGAACAACCTACTACTGTTATGAAGTGCTAATGTGCAAATGTGAAGTTGAGTAAATAAAATAATTATTATTTTTTTCAAATTCAAAACGTGCCTATTAAACAAATACAGAACAGTTTTCTAATACAAAACGCCTCACAAACACACACAGCATCTTTACAAAAAAAGTATTAAAAAATACTGTTTTCCATCTGTGAATCATGTGACTTTTGGCACATTAGGGAGCTAATTTAGTTCTATAACCTAACAAACAGAACACGTTTTACAAATGCCCCACGAATCGCAAATAAACAGTGTGTGTGGGGGGGGGGGGGGGATGTGTGTGTGGGGGGGGGGGGGGGGGGGGGGGGTGTGTGTGGGGGGGGGGGGGGGGTTACGTCCGTTTGCATTCTTTTCTTTCTTTGGTTTGACACGATTACTGAGTTAGCTGGATAACTGCACTAAGTAAAATCCGGAACAGCTCTTTTTACTTCAGGCCATGTTCCAGATTCCGGTTCCGGTTTTTAGTGCAGTTATCCTGCTAACTCAGTAATCCTGCTTTGCGAAATACTCCCCAGCTCATTGTAGTTAGTTAAGCTAATGTAAACAGCTTATATATAACCATAGCAAGCTTATGAGGTATTTTAAAGGTGCATCTTTGTATTCGCTAGCCATCTACGTATATATTGATTGATATACAGTATGTGTCATTGATATTTTCAATCATTATCTATAATAAGTAGGTTACATATAATATTATTAATATGACAATTATTACTACCAAATAAACCCTATATACTGCCTCCTGTGTCCTGTCCTGTGTACTGGTTACGGCATACTGTTTAGTACGGGACATGCACTATGCAAATTGCAAACAATATCGTCCATCCTATTATCAGCGAAAACCTGGAAATAAGGATATCATCCTGGGATTTTAAGTACATTACATTTAGAGAACATTTTGCCAACTTAACAACTTGCTCATCCAGTGTACTCAACAGGCATGCTCAATAGTATGGAAGGACACAGCCTTGCATTTTATGGCTGCATGCGGATCTGAATTTTATGCTTTCTTCCTGTTGTTCCCTTCCCTTGCTTCAAGGGAAGAATCCCCAAAATGCCAGGATGAAATATGGCAGCCACAACAATTGGGATCTGGTTCCAATTTAGGAAACGGGAGGGAGTTATTATATTCCCTCACTCCCTCATTTATGCTCCATTCCACCAAGAGTAAAAAATGCAAGTTTCCAGCAGGAAGGGAATCCCACAATGCAATGCCATTTCAACTATGGCCTGCCACTTTTCAATGAACTGGCTATGGATCCAATTCATTCTCAACCAATAGAACGCTGAGGTCAATGAACTTTTCAATTTGTGCTCCTGATGGTTCTGATTGGAATTTAAATAAATACTGAATAACAGATGGCACCATCTTGTGGTCAAAATGTAGTAGTACTATGTCATATGCAAGGATATGAGATGGCCAACTTCAAACACTAATTAAACTTCATGGAGGGATTTAACTGTCACCATTTTCACTGTGCATATTTATAAATAGTATGAAGAAACAATAATCCAAGCCACAGCATCTCATGTGTTGTCCCACATAGAGAACTTGCATTCTATGCTGTCTATAACGGTGGTATTGCAGTAGGGTTTGGGGGGTCCTTGGGTGTATTTTGACAATTTAGATGGATTCCTCATGTCTGAAACATTATCAGAGAAGACTTTGATGCAAATCAGATATTGAAAACTATCAATATTATATGATTCCTACAGCATGAAAAGGCTCGTTCATGCTCGTTCACCTTTGAGATGGAATTACCCATTAGTCCTCCAAGATACAGATGCAAATTAGTTTTGGGGGCAGACAACCATTCATATGTAAGGTATTGTGGGATAGCTACATGGCAAGAAGTAATTACCTGTTGATGAGGGCTATCAAAATGTATGGATACTATTTGAAGTATTATTGCTATATTTAAATAGGGAGAGCAGGGAGTCATGCCAAAATAATTAGGGAACTGGAAGAATTAAAAAAGATCAGGGTTTAAAGTAAAATCAGAGATTATGTATGTATTTCTTTCATATTTTTATGAATTTATGGTTTAAACTTATTCAAAATCATAGCAAGCACTGGGTTGCAGACTACACATATATAACAATTTCATACAGTAGTTCCTGGTTAGAGGGTGTAATTTACGATGAGAAGGGGCAGAATTCACAACAAAATCTTTAAAGCCAGTTTTCTCAAAACTGTGTTTTGCAAAATCACAATATTCAAATAGTCATATCTCCAGAAATATTTACTCAATCTCATCAAGTGATACCTAATTTTGTAGGTCCGATTCATACTTTAACACGAGATTAAAAACTCAAAAAGTCAAATTTTGAAACATGTATCTGAAGCAGGGATCTGTTCATATTTGTAAAACATGTTGCATTTGTTTGTGTAGCATGATGTATTAGAAAAAGGTTCTGTAATTGTTTTGAAAACAAATTGTGTTTTTTTTTGCAAAACACACTGTGATTGTTTGGAAATCATAGGGCATTTCTAAAACATGTTGTTTGTTTGGTTTGGCACCAAATTAGCTCCATAGTCTAAACTTTATGATTAAAAATCTCAATTTAGGAATGGTATTTTACCTTTAGCTATACATCTTTTTTTTGGATAAGCTATTGGTTATACACATTTTTGAAAATTTTGCAATTCACTCCATGTAGTCTTGAGCCTTCAAGTTGTGTCCAACCCACAGCTTGTGGTTCGTCAATAGGTTAATTCTTCACAATTCTTCACCGCTTTCCATATCATCTCTCTGACCATTGACAGGTCAAAAATGTTGCGGACATCGAAGTTAGGTAGCTTTTGGCCCTGCCAGCATAAAATAACAATGTGGTAACAAATTTCGCATTTCACCAGGGAACGTATATTTCTAAGTGTTGTGAGCTCATGTTTGGACTACCTAGCGGCTAGCACATTACATAACTGAAATTGGCCAGATTTAACGATCGGTAACTAGCGATCAGCAGCCACTTAAGGCCTTGAGAAAAAGGTGTATGGATTCTTTAGCCAATGACTAAAATTAATCGCTGGCACTGAAACACACCAGAAACAGCAGACACTGTGGTCCTCCAGGACTGGAGTTAGACACCCCCGGTCCAATTATTTAATAGCTTGATGATTTTACTTAGCGCAGTTATCCAGCTAACTCAGTAATCATGTCAAACCAAAGAAAGAAAAAAATGCAAAGGGACGTAACCCCCCACAATGATCGCGGGGGGTGGGGGGGGGGGGGTAAATTATTACTGTAGTAATTTACAATATGCTTTGTGCCCACTAAGGGGCCCAGTGCATTATTATTGCATTATTATTTCAGGGAGCCCAGGCTGGCTACTCCCCCGGTCAATTCCTGGCTACTCCTCCGGGTCACTGCATAGCCTACAGCTGAGAGACCACAGAGACTGTTGTTCCATGCCTGTTCTTCTGCTGTTGACTTTTGAAATGGCAATTTAAGTAATTGTTTTTGAGCCTCAGTTTTGTCTTTTGTATTTTGTACATTCTTATAGCCTGTGTCCTGTGTGTGGCGGGAAGTGAGTATTTCTGTTTCTGGCAGTAGGTGGTGCTGTACACCCATAATCACGCCAGTCTGTCTCTTGTATAAGACGTCTTTGTGAAAACATGCTTGCTGTTAAGTTTATCCAGCTTACCATTATTGTGTGAAATATTCATTAAATCTATAAGGTTATATTTTATTTTTCACTAAAGTCACAGTCTGATAAATATTGTAAAGGGGGCATCCTTTTGGATTAATAGGCACCTTTTTGCTTTTGCCCTGATGTATTCCTCTCTTATGACACTCTCTTATGAAAACCAACAGAGGTGGTACTCCTCACTATTTTGCTCCAATCACCTGGATTTGCTAATTAACATAATTCTTCAGCGAAGGTAGAACTAATTAGTGAAATCAGCTAGCGGTGTCTATGGGTGGAAGAAACACATGGCAGGACTTTTACTTTATGTCCCCTGGATTTCCACCTCTGAAAATCAGTTTATTTAAAGGGAAAAAATTGCCAGTTTGAAGTGGGCAATAGGTGTCTGATGAGGCTGAGTGGTTGGAAGAAAATCCAGTAAGTTTGCAAAATTACAAAGTAAAAAAAGTTACTAAAATGGAGGAAGTCATTTCTTTTCTTTTTTTTTTTACCAGAAAAACACATGGCTGTTTTCACATAGACTGTGGGGGGTCTATGTGAAAAAAATAGAGAAAGTCTTTCTTGAAATCTTAGAGGCAGTAAAGCACAACCCTGTCGTTCGTGAAGGCACGAAGCAATAATGAAGCACCTGGAAGAGGAAGTCCAGGGCTTAAATACCTGGCGGCAGGTAAGCCAGGTGAAAACACTAATGGGCGGGGCGAAGCAAAACCCTGCAATGGAGTACAGAAAATCCGATAGATCGGAAAACGAAGTAGAAAGCGAGGGAACAGGCAGCGCCCATGACATAGACAGTTGATAATTCAAGTCAATGAGATAGCTAGCCTCAAAACCTTTTAAATTATGGCACTTTTATCTTCAATGCAGTGCTACACAACCTCAAAGCCACATAATATGAATACATGAATAATAAATATTTGTGTAAGGGGGAGTGTAAGTTTCGGAGAACCAAACGCGACCGATAAGGATTTCTAAAAGCGTATCTAAAAAGATACTCTAAAAACGCGGAAGTAGCCGCACCAGGACTGAGATAACACATGATCGGGAGCAAAACTTCCCTAGCACAAGGCAAAACAAGGCAACCTCCAAAAACTGAGGCGATCTCGATAAACAGTGAGAATAACTTACAAAAGAACCTCATGCACTAAATAAGTAGGCGTAACAAGAGGTGGAGAAACAAAACAAAACTCGATAAAACGAGTGAAGGAAAAGAATAGAAAAGACCTGTTAGTCAAAGCTCTTGTTGCAAAAGAGCTGAACACAACTGGCAACAGGTAAAAAGAATAAAGGATAAAGAAAGATTAGAAAGGAGAGAGAATACCAATTTAATCCTAAATCTTATAACCGGACTTGCTGCATTTCCTATTCGTACGAACCAGAAATGCAGCGACCAAAATTCCTATACCTTACTGACTTCGTTGTCAACATAGCAAAGACAATATCGAAGTGCGGAAATGCGGAAGTCCAGATGTATTTATAGCCAGCAGGAAACGCAAAACAGGTGTAGGGAATAATTGTCGGGCAAGATACGAATACCAGAACGGAGGCGGAAAAAATCCGATAGAGCGTCCTGACGACGCCTAAAAGGAAACCAAAACGTAGAAATGCAAAGGCTGCAAATAACCATGACAATTTGAGAAAAGGAAGAATAGATTACTATAATCTTGACTGATTCACATGCAGAACAACAAGCAAACATTTATTAACGAAATACAGCTAATATTTATCAGTTCATAACTAAATGAACTCTGTATGTATAAGCAGCAGTGGAACATTTTAGGCTGCTTGCAGTTTGTTTGTAGTCTGTTTGGTTGCCAGCTATGATTTATGAACAGTAAATAATTGGACATCAACTCCTCAACATTCATTAGTTCTAGCTGCATAGTTAGTGTATTATGTTTGGCCATGCTCACAAAAACTCTATTTGTAATCAAAATATAATCTTGTAATTACTACCCTGTGTCACATTGTACAGTTTTTCAATCATTTAATCACTTTTCAATCATTATCATCTGTAAGTTTAAAACAGACATTGCATCACGCGCATGAACCAATTATTAAAATTTAATTGCATTTTTAATTGTAAGCGATCAAAAGTAAAAATTGAGGCATAGTACACACTTTTTTACTGCTAGGCAGTTTTTGTAGCCTCGGGTCCATGCCTCTTCTAACACAACACATTCCTCACTAGTTATCATCCAGTTAGCACTAAATGTTGTTGCAATTTATTTTTTTACAATGTTGCAGAAAGGTTGTTGTCAACAAAATATTTATTATTCCATTTCCACTATATTCCAGCTTCATTGTCAGTCTTTTTGTGACCTGACAAAATCAGGTGAATGCATTTACCCCCAAAAGACCTTGTTGTTTTTTTGGTTGCAAACTCATCTTTAGCAATTAATCCGGGCAACTGTAATTTGGAACAGTAAACATTTACCATAAATTTGTGAAAAAAGTTGCAGAAAAGTTGTTATTGCAACTATTTTACACAAAGTTGCAGCAAAGTTGTGGTGAATAAAACAATTGTGGCAAATGTTCACGACTCCAAATCACAATGTCCCAGCTTCATTATGCCTCAGCTTGATCTACTTTTAAAAAATCCAACAAAGTCCAGCTGTGTTTGTCAGCAATTCACCATTTAGCTGGGTTTCAACCAAGAAAGGCTGTTCTAGTCATCTTCCAGATGTCCTCCACTGGGATTTATTATGTAACAAACGTTCATGCTATAGCCCAGTCGTTTCTGTAAAAAATATGAGAATATTAGTGAACAGTAATTTAAAAGGATTTTGTGCTGACACTTTAAAACCTTGGGTCAAAGGAGGATAACACTGCATTGCCAAGCTAACCATGCATAAGCGGCTTCTCGACTTCAGCAGTCGGGCATTTTATGAACAAAGGACTGGTGAGAAAATCTCAGTGTTAAACTTTAAAAAATCTTTTCAGAGTTGATACGCTTCTCCATGTCATAAAGCCAGAGCTGTGAATTGAAATGTCTGACCTGTCGTGCGATGCTATCGCTTTAATGTGTGGAGGTTTGGTTGTTTCTTTTCCAAGAATGCAGCCTTCTCACGCAATGGGCTTGTTTTATCTGGGGGAGGTAGTTGTAGAGGGAGGAGCTCTGAGTAAAAAGAGGTTAAATGCTACACGAAACATGAGGTAATTCCACCTCTGCAGTTAGTATGGCTTGCATTAGTTGGGAAACTTTATTAGATACTATAAATGAATATGGTCACACCCCTCAAAGCCCAGCAGAAAGTTGGGGGACTTTGACATAAATCTGACCCAAATTGCATGCGTTCCATAATCAACATAAAGCAATGTCCTCAGATAACCTTCTGCTGTTACATAACATTTTATTTGAGGCTCATTTTTAAAATACAGTAAAAAGCAGGTAATCCTAAAAAAAAGGACGCCTTAAGATTTTTTATATTTTAAAATGTAATCATTATTTATAGAGTTCAGTTTATGAATCTGCTTTCTGGGATATATTTATGTATTTTGACAAGGTTTGTTTCTCTTCAGAGAATGTTTGCATTCTTCAAGAAAGTGAGAATTGCTACACATGTTGATTGGCTAAGAAGAATGCTACGGCTCCTGTTAATTACTGTGAATCAAAGACGTTTATACTTCATGTGTTTACACTGGAGTAAAATCCCTGATAATTTTATTTGTCTGGAAATCTTGCTGAAACTTGCTGTCAGGTCAGCACCAGCATGTCCAAGTGTAACTAAGTGTTGACACTGGTTAGGATTCATGGGCTCAACAGCGGATGGACTGAATCTGCTATCAACTATAAAGTGCGTTTTGGGTTAAATAATAGCTTGTCCTTAAAAGCACTCAGTGCTAGGCTTCTGCACAGAAGTGCACACGCACACACACACACACACACACACACACACACACACACACACACACACACACACACACGTGCTCCAGTGTGAGAGTCCAGCCCCTATGAGCTCCCTGCCTCTTTGCTCCTGAATGTGCTGCTTATTGCACTGAGAGACATGAAACAGGAGGGTTGGCTTTCTACTCCAGGGCTGCTGGTCTGCTTGTGCCTCGGCACCCTGGAGCCTGTGCAGGGGGGTAAAGTCCTGGTCATGCCTGTGGAGGGCAGCCACTGGCTCAGCATGGAGCTCCTGGTCAGAGAGCTCTCCCTGCGAGGCCATGAGGTGGTCGTCCTGGTCCCTGAGACAAGCTTGCTCATCAAAGACTCTGATTACTACCGAACGCAGACCTTCCACGTGCCCTACAGCCAGGCGGAGATGACCGGCTCCCTGAACACGCTGAAGCACAGCGTGTTCCTGAAGCCCCCGACGGTGGGCGATGTCCTGGTCAATGTGGAGCGGCTCCTCAACTTCACCAGCTTCCAGATAAAGGGCTGTGAGGGGCTGCTGTACGACCAGCCGCTCATGGAACGGCTGCGGGAAGAAGAATTTGAGCTCATGCTGACCGACCCTTTCCTGCCCTGCGGCTCCATTATCGCCCACGCAGTATCGCTGCCTGTTGTCTACTTCCTGCGGGGCATTCCCTGTGGGCTGGATGAGAAGGCCAACCAGTGCCCCGTGCCCCCCTCCTTTGTCCCGCGATTCTTCACAGGCAACACAGATCACATGGACTTCCTCCAGCGAGTGAAAAATGTATTTATGGCCGTTGTGGACGAGTTCCTGTGCTGGAAATTCTTTGCTGGTTTTGATGAGCTGGCCAGCAGGTACCTGGGACAGGATATTACATACAAGGAGCTCATTAGTCAAGGAGCAATCTGGCTCCTGAGGTATGAGTTCACCTTTGAGTACCCCAGACCCTTCATGCCTAACATGATTCACATTGGGGGCATCAACTGTGGCAAGAGGAATTCCCTGCCAGCGGTGAGTATTCTGCGAAGAGTAACGTTCACCATTTTGACGCCTGGTTTGTGTCCAGCTGCTGTAGTATTATCTGTAGCATGCTGGAAAACCTCAGATTTAAGCTTGCACACCTCAAATATATATTCAAGATTTACTTCAGCGTGCACTATACCATGTGAATTCCTCACTCTTGAATAGTTAAGATGCCCCCTTCCCGTTTTTACAAGTGCTTTGGACAAATTTCTCAAGGCTTTCTCATGTCTTTTAGCTGACAGATTCATCCGAAATAGACGCAAAATGCCTTACAGCAGCCCATGATTGCATTTGCAAGTTATTGGACTAGTTATTGTTGTCATGTTCCTGATAATTCCAGGTGGCTGTGTATTGTTTAGCGGGGTAAACAGTGTCAGGTTGCATCAGGGTTGTGCCCTGACAGGCACACTGTTTTCCCAAACGCACAGCGGGTGAGGGAATCTGACCACCTCGTCTTTGCCGGAAGCTCCACTCTGATTACACTCTCTCTGTAACATTCCCAAGTTCACTTCCTCTCTTGGGAAGGGAAATGGCCTGTTGGGGGAGGGTTGTTATGCACAATTTGTTTTCTAGACTTGCAATATGCACGTAAATTGAGAACAGCATAAACTGTACACATTTTCCACTCAGTGATCAAATCTGTATTATTGTAACTGCAGTTAGCCAAGTACTATGTGAGACCATAACATCAGGCCAAGTTATGCAAGAAAATACATGCCTTGCATATCTATGTAGATTGTTGTTGTTATACTTAAGAGTCAAAAAAAGTGTAAATGTTTCCAGCAACCCAAAGCCGTTACTTACAGAAGGGTTTCTACAAGTACTACTTGACTGCAGCAGGGAGCCCAAAAACTACATGCGTGCACATAGGGAGTGTCATTTTGTTGTTGTTTAATCATAATTAGCTCTGTGGTCATTGTAAAACAGAGACAAAAGGATTGCAAAGGCACAATACAAGAGCACTTGGCATCCTCTCCTGGGTTACTGCAGGACACACTCTGAATGTCTGTAACATGAGCTTGCAAAAGTAGACTTTTGGACCTTGGCTAACACAATCTTCGAAAGGAACCAGGGGACACTGTTTGCAGAACTAAATACCATAGTGCGGGGAGGTCCTTTATGAATATTTTGTTGTTTCAAAATGTATGAATATTTTGTTGTTTCAAAATGTATGAAAATGTATGAAAATGTACACCATATAACCTTTCTTTAACTAAAGAAAAGCTTGTGCTGGTACATATGTTTTGTCTGTGAGTGTGGCGACACTTCCAAAAGATGTTTTACAGTTGGACAGCAGATACAGTCCAACCTAAAATCAAAACTACATTCCTTGTAAACTGCAACTTAAACAGTTGCTGTCGCAGGTTTGACAGGTTTCTGTTGTGCTGTATAATAAAATAATATTTGTTGAAAAATGTTTTCCCCTCTTAGCTTAAGTAATTGGACAGAACAGAGGGTTGGCATGTGTGTGTTTGAATCACACACACACACACACACACACACACATATTGGAAAACTGCGCTATAACGAATACGTTTTTACTGATTGATTGATGGTAAGTCTGTAGTCAACAGTGTTCTTACTGTCTTTCCCCCTGCAGGAGCTGGTGAAGTTTGTGGAAGAGTCTGGTGAGCATGGCTTTGTGGTGTTCACGCTGGGCTCATTAGTGTCCGAAATGCCAAAAGAGAAGGCAACCCAGTTTTTTGAGGCCTTCAGACAGATTCCTCAAAGGGTAAGGAGAATGTCTGTCTGTCTCATCGCTCCTGTTTTCTACCATAAAAGCGGTGTAAACCTCTCCCTCTCCATCAGTGTAAACTACTTCTATTTCACAAATTTGGCTTCTCAAAGATTAAAATATGAGATAAAATGAAAAGTAAATAAAATGCAACTCTTACAATGAATTAATAAGACCTTGTAGTACAAGTCATAAGTACGCAATGCAAAAAGAAGGTTACTTCCAAAGCAAATGAACCTTCTGCACACATATGGTTTGTATTACATTTATATCCACAAGGTGAGTGTGGATATTTGAGTAAAAATGAGTAATATTTTTACCTAGAAAATAGCGTACATATAGCATTTTTACAAACGTATTCAGACATGTTTGTGGGTCAGATGGTGGCAAATAAATAAATTTTCTTAACATAATAGTAGTTGTGATATTTGCATAATTTCTAAGTGCAATACATCTGAATCAGAGTTTTTTCCACTATAAATTATTTTCATTTTGCAGTTTGATGTGGCACATACAGTTTCATTGACCACATTCTCTTGAGATGTTAAGATGAAGAAACACAGGGCCAAGTTGCATTAAATAATTTAGGAAAGTTTGGATAGCATTGCTTTGGAATAGAGCTAGCTTATTTAGTGTGTTGTTTCAGGGACAAGTCTATATGGAGACATGCATGCACAATGGGCTAGATGCAAACACATTCTAGCTGAAAGACATACAGCCTAAATAGCTAGTACGGCCTAAATAGTTTGCATTAGTAAAATATATAAATACAGTTTTAAAATATGGCTATTAGTATTCTATAGAAAATGCAATACATTTAACGTTAGGCTATTCAACACTGGATTGCCGGATGCGTAACTCCAACCTTCCATGTGTGGGCTACTAGCTAGCAAGCGAGCTAGTGAGTTCATAAGCACAGCAGAATTCCTTCACAGTTTTTTTTCCGGTAGTGTAGAACGTTACCTACGGGAAATGTTTTGGTACCGGACAGATAGGTTTAGTTTAGTTTTCTGTACTGCAATGAATGTAGGCTATAAGGCATGTTGATTTGCTTCGTAGTAGCCTTGCTTGTACCTGCTTCCTGACTAGAAGAAGACTGATGTTTCTCTGGCAACAGTAACGTTGGCTAACAAGCTTAATTGGACAACGTATATTTCCCAGGAATCTTAGCCAGAAAGAAAACAATAGGTACTACAAAGAAAGTAAATACCAGAGATTATTCTTCTTATTATTATTATTATAATTAAAAGTGTTTGCAGTAAGCTACATTATCTGCAGAGTAGCGTAGACTAGAGCCACGTTCAGAGGCTATTGTTTTTTTAAAGCGACTAACCATGAAACAGATATGTTTGGGGAATTGGCGGTTTATAAATCCGATCTCTTAAAGTATTGCAGCTTATAGGAGGCTATCATCAATTCTTAATGTAGGTTATTTTCGTAAATTCTTAATTTTCCTAGTAGTTAATTTTATGGTGACATTGTGTTATGTGTGAAAAGGATAAAGTGAACAGAGCTGAAGTGAAGAAATTAATGAATAAAGAAATATTGGCCGAGGCAAGGGTACGTTGAGGTTCGGTTTCCACAGTCAGTCAATCATGACCGCAAGAGCAGAGCGTAACACCCTCCCCAAACCAGACAAGAGCGAGCATCCGGTTTGGGGAGGGTGTGATATAGTACAACTGAAATACAAGTGAAACATTGAACCGTTAATATTGGAAACCTCTTTTGCCTTTGCAATAAAAATACATTAATGTGTTCATGTGAAAATAATAGCAGTCTAATAAATGAAAAGTACTTGACAGTTGCACATTGTTGTGTAAAATAACCATGCAGCCATTAGCTATATTAACATTAAAAAACATTAGTATGAAGCGTTTTTATTGGGCGATAAGCTTGATGGGTAGGTATATGGACCATACCCTCAAAGAATAATTATCCCCATTGGATAACATCGCGACGGAGGCAGGCAGTTTGGCAGGAAAAATAAGAAGAAGAAGAGGAAGAGGAAGAGGAAGGAAAAAAACGGCAAAATAACCCAAGTTTGGGGCTTTATTGTGTGGATGTGTGAAGTTGTATCTGAATGCTGTGTGGTTACATGAGGTCAGAACATACAGAAGTTAATGTTTTAAAGGGCTGAGGGTCTATGGTCATTGTGGTTACTTCTGTAGGAAACCCTGAAAAGTGCAAAACTCTCGGTGCTGTATAGGTATGGGGCATGCCCCACCAAGACGTAACTTGGTGGATGGCATACCTGCCATCCCAATAGCTAGCGTTGGCGAAGTTAACTTTATTACCGTCATGGTTCTGTTACCAATAAGAGCACAAGCTAGGTGAAATATAACTTTCAGCCGTACTGACGGTTTGCAAAGTCAGTGCGCCTGATGTTGACGCTTTATTTGTTATTGGACATCTAACGTTGATCCAATATATAAATTATTTCGGTATAACGTCAACCAACGCCTACTAACCACCATTTTCGGTTGATTTCGCCGGTGACTCGTCCTATGTCAGCTAAACACACGTGGTCACCCTGAGTAGCGTTGTTTTGAGTGGGTGGGCGCATCAGCAACATGCGAGTCTAGTTCTGATTGGCTGTTCGTGTTGTATTTGGGTAAGTAGAAGAAACGGACACAAATTATAGTTTAATCGAAAATAAACCTCATATGTTTATCATCGTTATCGTGGCTAATTTTATCGTGAAAATTATCGAGATCATTTTATCGCCCAGCCCTAACTCAGAGCCTATCTTCTGTCACACAGGGTAATTATAGCTTTTGTTGTTGTGAAAGGCAAGGTCTGTCCATTGTCATTGTCTATAATTCAGGTGTCAGGGTTCAGTTATAAAGATGTCAGTTTCTTTTTTGTGTGTTTGTTTTTTTGCAGGTTGTTTGGAGGTACACTGGCCCTCTGCCCGATAACCTTCCAGAGAATGTCAAGCTCATGAATTGGCTCCCTCAAAATGACCTTTTAGGTTGGTTCTCGCTCTTCTAACTGCTGTGATTATATATCTTTGGCTATTGCTTGAAATCAACTGGACGTCTTTCTTTCCATCAACCTCAGAGTGAGGTTCACTTCATGTTCCCATCTGCCTGCAGGACATCCCAAAGCCAGGGCCTTCATCACACATGGAGGAACACATGGCATCTATGAGGCCATATGCAATGGTGTTCCCTTGGTGATGCTGCCTTTGTTTGGTGACCAAAGTGACAACGTGCATCGCATGGTGTACCGTGGTGTGGGCGAGGCCCTGGACATATTCACCGTTACCACGGCCAAACTGCTGAAGGCACTCAACAAGGTCATCAATGATAAAAGGTCAGAGGTCAGGTTGTATAGAACCAATGATGCCTGATTCAAGTTACGTGGAATTCTGTGTTCAGGCTTGTGAGTCAAAAGAGACTAGAGCACATATCAGCTCTACCATGTAAATAGAAATCCTAGGGAGAGTCAGAGCTTGTAGCTTTTGAGGCCAGGGTAGGTGGTAGTGCCCCTGAAATTTGTCAGAGTTTTGGATAAATAGTAGTATCCCTGTAAAAGGTGAGAGGTTAAGGTAGATAGTAGTATCCCTGTAAAACGTGAGAGGTTAAGGTAGACAGTAGAGTCCCTGTAAAAGGTCAGCTATTAGGGAAGATAGAAGTGTCCTAGATCTGGTAATTCAAGCTCTGACAAGTAAACTTCATGCTTGAAAATGTTGTGGTCAGTCAGTTGTCAGCAATATCACCAGTGGCTAGTGGTTACTTTTTTTTCTCCATGCACAGCACTTTTCTAGTAAAGAATAGTACAGAGAAACACCCATTTAATTTAGACAGACTCACAGTAACAGATACTTGAATTAACATACTGTACCAGTAAATAATGCAGGGAAGCATATTACCAGCCTCAGAATAGCTGTGTAATCTATCAATTGCCTGGTCCTCCAGTGGAAAAACTGCATAGCTCAATTGCACAGTGATTCCACAAATGAGCGTCATGAATCAAGTTCGCAGAGCAAGTTCTGTCAGGAAACTCTTGCGGCCAATGGTTGTCCTCAGCAAACACATGTTCTCATA
This sequence comes from Synaphobranchus kaupii, assembly GCA_029718625.1. Taxonomy (NCBI): domain Eukaryota; kingdom Metazoa; phylum Chordata; class Actinopteri; order Anguilliformes; family Synaphobranchidae; genus Synaphobranchus; species Synaphobranchus kaupii. The sequence goes on along the minus strand of CM056383.1, from coordinate 55,300,557 downwards.
CTCAACCAACACATAACTAATGGAGCGCCCCTTTTAAAGGGTTAGTTCAGAATTTTGGACATAACTCATTATATCGCATTTACGATACCCATGATGTTGTTGATTGATGGAGACCACTTTCAGCCGATTCCATGCTGTCCTTCTTGTGGACATACACACATTGCTAATGCTAGCGCAACTCTATGGTAACTGGTAGCATCCACTACCAAATGCAATTAAATACTCCACAGTGCACCCAAAGCAAATAAAATACAACGACAGTCTATCGGGGTTCATTTGAATGTTTATACCATCATTTTTGAAGTCGAACTATCGTTGAATCCTTTACTTTGTGCTGACCTATATTCTCTGTGGAAGTAGAATATACGGAGAAGTATGGCGGCGGAGTGATACTTTACGTTACCTACGAATGTAATGCCGGCACTGGTCGACTACAACAACAAGTTGCAATGGCCACCGTACTTCTCCGTATATTCTACTTCCACAGAGATAGTGGATAGTGGATGCTACCGGTTACCATAGAGTTGCGCTAGCATTAGCTAGCAACATGTGTATGTCCACAAGAAAGACAGCATGGAATCAGCTGAAAATGGTCTCAATCAATCAACAACATCATGGGTAAGTCGTAAATGAGACATTATGTCCAAAATTCCGAACTAGCCCTTTAACCCGTTGATGCGAATGGAATACATGATTGGTAAAATGGCTGTAAGTCATCAAGGGTCTGGGGTATCAAACAAGCCTCAAACCGTAACCAGACTTTTTTTCACTCTGCTGCCAGATATGCAGTAGATATGGATGGATCACTTTAAGGGTTGTTTCTCCTGACAAATTTTCCTATTGAACTCTATGGAAAAATAAGTCAGGAGAAGAAACCCTTCAAGTTATCCATCCATATCTACTGTAGCAGAGTGATGATTTAAGGCTTGTTTGATGTGTCAGACCCTTGAAGACTTAGAGCCATTTAGCCAACCATGTGTTTCCATACTGTTCCAGTGTAATTTACAGCTAAATCTAGTCCCACCCCCCAATTCCGATAGAGATCCATTCAGATGCAGAGATATATAAGATATCAAGAATCTTTTGATGTTGTTGGGTCACAGACATCAGGAAGTCATGGCATGCAAAGGATATGCGACCAAATATTAAAATGTCCTAACTGACTTAATGACTTCAACCTAAGTGTATGTAAACTTCCGACTTCAACTGTATGTATGTGTGTATGCTTATATTAGCTGTCAAACGTGCGAAGGCTAGTGATGTGACGCAGCAGTCGAATTATATAACAGCTGGTGCGCACGGGGAAAAAACTCACGCTTTGGGGCCGTTGGAAATATATTGGAACTTACAGTACGTGCGAAAGGGTTAAAAGCAAGAATCTGATCTGTCCCATAGGCTACTGCTTTTGCCTGTGCTGCTCTTGTTTGTTTAGCTGCTGCTTGTTCTAAAAATGTTTGTTGCTCATGCTGCTTGGTCAATGCTGCTTTTAAAAAAATAATAATAATTGCTGCTCAGAGTGTTTGGTGTATCTGTTGCATAGGAGAATGCCTTTCCTGTTTTTGTGGCATTGTTTTGTCAAGGCAAGAGGCCGTCTTGCAGAAACAGAATCCTGTAATCGCCGTAAAGCTAATGCCAATTCCACACTATTTTGCTTTGCAGTCGGTATAGTTTAGACCGGAACGTTAAACGCATGCACTCTGGCTGCAATCAGTTGCCTCGCTAATATATGGTCCGCCAGACAAAGAAAAGGACGATGTATTTAAGTAGCATTGTTATTTAAAACGCACCGACCATTGGTGTATAACCCGGACTTTAAAACCTTGCTTAGTTATCTAAAGATGTATTGCTTAGTGTTTGAGCTAATAAGAATGACAGCTGTGATTAATTCGGCTATAAATGCAGTAAAATGGCGTACATTACCGTTCTCTATTTTGCAATGGAAATTTATAAAATAATGTTACGTCAATAGAATACTCATACCAATCCACATAATTTGAGTAGCTAAAGTTCTCAAAACTCTCCAAAGCATTCCAAGTAGCAGTGGTGGGCGCTATTAAATGCAGAGTATTAAATCACAGTTGCCTTACTTTCATTCTCGAGAAATCTTCAATTATTTCATTAGCATTAGCGTTCTGTGATGGAAAGATCTCCCGTCTCCTTCCGTGGTTAATTGTTGCATTGAACACTTAATACTTTCATTTTAATTTAGGGCCAGTTTGTGGCCCCTAAAGTGTGTATGGGAATGGGAAGCCTAATATGCCTCTTCTTCAGGAGAAGAGCTGCGGTTGTTACGTTTAGTGCTATATTTCTACAGTTTATGGTTTAGCGCAATTATCTCTGGGAACAGGCTATACGTGTGCATTGATGCGTACTTGAAAGTCTGGGTCTTGTCAAGTACGGAAGTCCCCTACACATCCCAGGATTTTAGTTTGTACTTCATTTTTGCATATTTACGGTTTGGAACACACTAATTACAAACAAATGTAATACTGTGTAGCCTACTAGCAGCTGTGTACTGTTTATCGTGTCCTGTTGATTACGCGACGTGCAGTATGCTAATAGTCTTTCTAAAAACATATTATAACCATGCACATTTAATATATCTGAAGGGGAGTTTTTATGTACCCAAGTCGCACGATAAACATAAAAAAGTCACATTTGATCCATGTAAAAGATGTGATTGTTTGTATTTGGGCATAGCATTTCCAATGTGCAGGTGTTCACTTAATAATCCACTTGGTTTTGCTCAAGGATCCCACAGAATGTGGGCATGATTCATTGTTCGGAGAAGGTTAAATCGGCTGTGCTTAACAATAGCTGGATCCAGTTTGCATTTTTATTAGTTTAATGATACAAGGCTTATCCTGTGCGCACTGTGATTCAGCAGGGGAGTTTATTATATTGTCGTATGGCAAGCTCACTGCTGTTATATTGTCGTATGGCAAGCTCACTGCTGTCCCAGATAGCATACGGATGTGGGCCACTTCCGGCAATGATGCGGCACTGCTGGCCTTCTTCTGGCCCGGACAAAATGGATGTGAGCCTGAAGTGGCCCACATGTAAAATATCAAATATCCCAAATCAAATGTGGGCCACCTTTGGCATAGATGCGGTACTCTTGGCAATGTGTAATCTGGATGTGGCCCATGAGGTAAATGGTGAATATGGCCCAAATATCACAAAACAAATGTGGGCCACCTTTGGCAAAGATGTGGCACAGTCGACAAAGACTAATATGGGTGTAAACCGAGTGCCATCACTGGCCCAGATCTGGCAAACAGGAGCGGACCGCCCGAGTGCCATCACTGGCCCAGATCTGGCAAACAGGAGCGGACCGCCCAAGTGCCATCATTCCACGTGGTATGTGGGCCGGATGAACATGTCGGTGTGGGCCGGATTTGGGCCGCAGCAATTTTGCTATCTGGGGTTGTAGCCTATTTATTGAACCATACACGGCCTCACTGAGATCAGAACGAACGGCGAAATATAGATAACAATCAAACAAGTCTTGAAATAAGACGAGTTGCATTGAATTGCATTTCAGGTTCCAGTTTGGCGTGGTCCGTTCATCAAGTTTACATATTGCGTGCAAATGCCATCCTGATGCCACAGATTGAATGCAAGAATTGTGGTTATATGAATCAGACCTGGAAAGGATATCGCAATCAAATGTGTGCATATTGTTTTGGCCTGGACAAAGAATCATTGCTGTGCTGTGTTAATGAAACACTCAGACATTAGACCCTGAGTCGACCAGAGGAGGATGGGTTCCCCCCTTGAATCCGGTTCTTCATGGTTTCTTTCTATCTACCACCAAGGATTTTTTTCCTTGCTGCTGTGGCCTTTGGCTTGCTCTTGTGGGGGTTTAGGCCAGGGTTTTCTGTGACGCGTATTGTGACAATTGTTTGTGCTACAGTGAGCACCATAATTCATTGGACTGTCACACATTTTTTGTTATTTTGGTTCTGTACTCTAGCATTTTGAGTTTTAAAGGATACAATGACAATGAAGTTGAAGTGCAGACTGCCAGCTTTAATTTGTGGGTACTTTCATCCATATTGGATGAACAATTTAGAAATTATTGGTACCAACTTTTATAAGTACCAACAGACTAGATTTAGCTGTAAATTATGCTGGAACAGTATGGAATACATGGTTGGCTAAATGCCTCTAAGTCATCAAGGGTCTGATGTCTTAGAGCCGTTTAGCCAACCAGTGGCGCCCCCAACTGTACACAGAGTACGCAGTCTGCGTACCTTAGCAACAACAGCAAAATTAGTATTTCCATTAAAACTGACGTGAATTGTCAAAGTCTCTGCGTCTTATGTTTCTACGATGTTGAGGAATGATACTTGCTTATTGTCTTCGTTGTATTGCCTGGTTATTGTATTTTCCAAGTTTTGCATATTTCAAACATTTGAAAGTGATTGGAGGATCACCATCCCGCCGTTAACACCGTTGAAAGTGATTGGAGGATCACCTTTTTCTTTAGACCGGGAAAAGTTTAGAGTTGCCTTTTTACTTGTCAGTCAAGATATTATAACTAACTTAAACAAATACAGTAATTGATGTTAGCCAAATATGTCAAAGAAAAGATGGATGAAAGTATGAAAATAACAATTCGGAGAATCAGGTTTCGGTGAACCAGTTCTCAGCTGAGGATGGGTTAGCCCAACCGGAAGACGAGCTACCCACCAAAATGTTATTTTATTTGCAGTGGCGTGTTCTCTCTCTCTCTCTCTCTCTCTCTCTCTCTCTCACACACACGCACAATTGGCGTGCATTCAGTGATAATTTTTTATTAGAAATTTAAGCAGTGAATAAATTTTGTTGAGCATGTTCGATAGTTACATTGACTTGTCAGAAGTGGTGTTTTCATTGTGTTAATATTAACTGTGCTGTAAGTCACGTAACAGCTTGTTGCGCGCAACATTTCCATTCTATTGTGAAGTAAGTCTCTCCGGAAAAATCAGACTTTAACGTAGGCTAGGCTTACTCCTACATTAGAACTTCTTGTAATATGTGACCCTATGAGTGAGCAAAATATATTGGTAAATTACGTTGTAATGTTAGTCCTAAGTAGTGGCTTTGTTTTCATGTAGACTATGGCTTGGCCTCCTCTGTTGCGTACCCCGGGAAGAAATCCTGCGGGCGCCCCTGTAGCCAACCATGTGTTCCATACTGTTCCGTCTAAACTGTTGCTACTTCTGAGAGAGTGAACGTCTGTGAGAACACAAAAGCGAAAGTTGTAAAGAGTTTATTTGGTGAAATGTTTTTTTGGAACATAAGCGCATTTAGTCCTAGAAAGAACAAGGTTTAACCCAAAGGCTTATTGTTGCATCATTCGTAACCAGACGTTATAAGCTTGTGTTCTTATTACAACGGTATGACCGCACGCTTCAGGGACCACTCGCGCGCTGTACCACCTGTGTGACCGTATGCGTCAAAGGGTTAAAGTCCTATGACTCTGCATGGTCCTGACTGCTACACTGCCCTCTCCTGCATAATTGGTGCAGCTACCATAGCAGCTCCTAAAGTTCCAATGGCACACTCAGTCCTGGGTGTTGGTCATCTGCTGCTTTTAAAGGACCACTGCAATACAAATTTTTTACTCTGTATTGGGATAAATGTGAGTCCCCTCATCATGAAATCATCAATGTATTTTTGAAAAAAATGACTGATTGAAAATTATAGCCAATTTTAAATGACTTTCGCACCTAACTACGCCCCGCGCAGAGAAGTCCTTGATTATATCCATAAAATACAGTTCACGGAGGAAGCTAACGTTAGCTGCTGATGGACTCAGTTGGTGGCTTTTGCTAACTTGCTGCTAACAGTATGTTTCCCTTTTCCACTGGTTGAATGGAAGAAGGTTTAAAAAAACCCAGTTAGCTTGGGAATTTTTTTAACAACTGTTCACAAATGTTTTATTTTTTTTCTCTTTTCGTTTTTGTGATCTGCTGGCGTGCTTTCGTAACTCCGACATTTTAGCTTCTGACAATAACAAACAAAATCAGCACATGTAAGTAGCTACGTATAGCCACCAAAGACGTAGCCTAAATATGACTTTGCAAACCCAATGCACGAATCTGACCAAACTACCGGTAGCCTATGTATGTTTTTTGTTAATAAATGAATGGATGAATGAATGAATAAATAAAATGAATCTGACCAGACAACCTATTAACAACAAAAACATTATTTCAAGTGAATTAGTCACTCACGCAAATTACAACATTATATTCTGGCCAATCGAGGCCCCTGATCAGTCGAGACCCTGGGTTTAAGCCATAGACTGTATAAAAATAGGTTTCAGCCCATGTAAGCCTGTGTATTAAAGCACCCCTGACGATCACATTTTCACGTCATATTGATAGGCTAATTATTTAAGCAAAGATAGCCTATGCGTGATTTGTTTTTTTCTATCGGCATGGCAGCCAACACACACATAACATTTTAATTGACATTAACAGAGTGTGACAGTGTGTCCAGAAATGCTCCGTGAGTCCGTGATGATTCTTCAGCTTGACTGCCGCTTCACTGACAGGACAACGCGTTGATAATTGCCAACTAACCAACTAACGTTAGTACAGGTAGTAACCATGCAGCAATCGGCTACACGCTGCCTACCAGCTTACTTGTAGTTACCTCCTCCGCAGTAGGCAGTAGCCTAATGGATTGAGTGAGCTAACTCGACCTGAAATCCTCTATCGCTAGCATTTGTATTTATATTTAATAGCCTACATTTTTTTAATTGTCATGTCCGGCATAGCCTTCACCAACCTTACACACCCTCCGCTTATGGACATGGGTCTAAACTAGGTCAATTTGGCTGCGTATACTTGGGGACTCAACTCACCATATGTTTATTATCTGTGTTTATTATCTAGATCACCGCCAATATTAGGAATTCATTTTGCTGAGTTTTTTCTTTGGTTCTGCTGTATGGGATGAAATGCAAATGTCCAAAAATTAAGGAAAATACCGCATAAACAGAGCCAGAAATGAGTCCAGGTATATAAAATCAAATGTCCACCCTAGATAAAATAAACCCCTGCATAATAATCAACAACAACAAACTCATCCTCATGTTATCTCTCCCTCGTGTTAGGTCATGCATAAATTGCTCATTTGTTTACCTGCAGAGCCTGCTGTACTGCTTACAGAACAATTTACTCATGTGGAACAAAACAAACCCTTCAGACGCCATTGCATTCAAAAGAAACTCGGAACAGCTCGTCTCAGACACAAATAGATAGCTAGCTGCTATGTGTAATTTTGCTGGCTAGCTTGCCATTGTTACAATATAGTAATGTTAGCTATATTCATTTAATTCAGAGGGATTCGTTTTATACATAACAGTGAATTCGCACTGGTATACCGGCAAAATAATCTGTTACTTTATATCACTCTGCGTCACTGAGACCGCAAAACCATATTTGGGCTAGGACCTGCTGCACGGAGAAACTCCTGAATAACCTAGACATAACTAACCAAAAACTGTATGAAAGAGACTGTAAAGTAAAAAGATAAACAGCGCAGTTACCTTATGAATTGTGCTTTGCTAAACGGAATGTAGCGAGCTACGCTACAAGGTAAAAACACTGCGCCATCTTGGTTAGATAATTACGCTTGGTTGCCTCTTCCTCTTACGCAGGGCTGTATTTCCTTGATTTACGACGGCTTTGTGTTGAATGAGGGCTTGTTTGAAAGATAAGAGTCTTGGCTATTGGCTGGAATATTTGACAGACAGTTTTAAAACCCAATGGAAAGCAAATAATACCCAGAGTGAAATATAATTAAGCAGAACAGTTTACCAGCACATTATTTATGGTGTGACATAAAGCTGCAATACATGTTTGAGAATTAGGTCAGAGTTTCCAACGTTATTTACGTTATTTACGAGTTTTATCTCAACGTTTTGGGCTTAAAAACCGCTTTCCCAGAAGGAATGGATATAACTTAAGGATATTTAATCAAAATATTGAGGTGAGCAGTTTATTATATATTATTAAATTAATGAAATATATAATTTAATAATTTCTGTAACGCCCGCGTTACCGCTAGGGGGCGTTTGGCAGCAAGAGGTTAAATACTACACTAGGCTTATTACCAAGGACACCAATCAAGCTCAAAAGATGATTAGCATGTAATATGCTTGTATCCATTGATGATATTTGCTACCTGCTGCTGCTGCTATTGGGGGGGGGTCAAATAAATAAATAATAAATGAAAAAAATCAGGTGGTTGCTGGGCACCGACTCCAGTAAAAAAGAATGTGTCCTTTTCGATCCCTGTGTCATCCGGTTGTTTGTGCAGTGGTTAACTGGGATATGGATTTGGACTAAGTGATCTTCAGGAAGCAGCAGGTGCTCTGCTGTACACATAGTTTACAATCACATAATGTTTGAATGGCCAATGTCTGACCCAGGATCACAGCAGTGTTATGTCTCTGTGTTGGAGGGATATCGATATGGTCTTCCTGGTCTTTCAGGAAGCAGCAGGTGCTCTGCTGTACACATAGTTTATTGTTGGCCACTTGAAAGATCTGCTGTTTTGGGGGTTGGGGCTTGGATGATTTGCTGTGTTGGGGGTGTTGGTATATCTCGTGTTTAGTAGGGGAGATGTGTCATGCTCCCTGTTTGATAGATAGTGTACTCCGGTGCATGCATACATAGAGCAGATCCATTCAGCGCCAGACCAAAATAATTATAAATTCATTCATATATTCAAAAAGGCAGTTGTCCTGACAGAAATGAGTAGCAAATGAAGTTTGCAGAGCAAGTACTGTCAGGAAACTTGCTGTGCCCGACCAATGGTCAGCCTCAGCAAACACATGTTCTCATACTCAACCAATCACATGCACACATTACTAATGGAGCGCCCCTTTTAAAAGCGAGAGTCAGATCTCACCCATACTGCTTTTGCCTGTGCTGCTCTTGTTTGTTTTGCTGCTGCTTGTTCTAAAAAAAATTGCTGCTCACCCTCCTCCATCCCAACCTCCTCCTGTTGTTTGGATCTGCTTCTATGTACTGGGGGCTTTTTGGTATATCTCCTGTTTAGTAGGGGAGATGTGTCGTGCTCCCTCTTTGATTGGTAGTGCATGCTGGTACATGCACTAGAAGTACATAGAGCAGATCCATTCAGCGCCAAACCAAAATAATTATATATTCATTCATATATTCAATACGTGAGTTACAGAAATTGAGTTTCTCTAAATGTATGGAGGAAGTTTCAGCAATGACACAGGCCTAGAATTACTGGACACTACAATTTATGGTGAAAATGGGAAATTAAAATTTAATAATGTCTTTGGCAAGGTAGTGTGCTAAATGACACTAATAACTATCTGTATCGTGGTCCTACAGTTATAAAGAGAAGATGATGAAGCTCTCAGCAGTGCATAATGATCGCCCCATTGAGCCTCTTGACCTGGCAGTCTTCTGGACAGAGTTTGTCATGAGGCATAAAGGGGCAGACCACCTCAGGACAGCTGCCCATGAGCTGAACTGGGTCCAGTACCACAGCCTGGATGTGATTGGCCTGCTCCTTCTCATAATAGTGACTGTCGTCATGGTGACAGTTAAATGTTGCACATTTTGTTTTTTCAAATGCTGCGCAAGGAAGACTCTTAAGAAGAAGGAGGAGTGAATGCACACTACATAATAAACTGAAGACAGTGCTGTTTTTAGTGGTGTAATGGTTTATGTAAATTGGGAAATGTAATTAATTTATTTCTTACAGGTGATCTTCTGTATAGCCATGCATTGTTATGTAATTATTAATGAACTTCTGATACATTACCTATGACATGCCATTAATTCAGTGCCATCTTATTTTGCACTGCTTTTGTTTAATGAATCAAATATTAACAAAAGTCGAGTCAAATGGTACCATTCTGTTAATGCATACGGTGGTTGAACTTGTAGGGCGGCAGTGTACTGTAGTATAATGGTTAAGGAACTGGCCTTGTAACAGAAAGGTTGCAGGTTCGATTCCCAGGGAGGACACTGCCGTTGTACCCTTGAGCAAGGTACTTAACCTGAATCGCTTCAGTATATATCCAGCTGTATAAATGGATAATATGTAAAAAAATGCTAAAAGGTTGTGTAAGTCGCTCTGGATAAGAGCGTCTGCTAAATGCCTGTAATGTAATAACTCTGGATCAGTGCCAACCATTGGGGCCAGGGGTGGTCTAAATTACATTTTGCTATTTTCATGGTGAGTGCAAGGTAGCACAATTGAAAAAGGGTTTGCTATTTGGTTATATTACCTATACGTTTGGTGAATGGTCCGAATAAATATTATTTAAAATAGAAATCGCGCTAAAATTAGCATTGTTAATGCATTAGCAATTAACAGTTAGCAACAGTGACCGATACATACCATATATACATTATGAAATACTGTATACACCGTCATAATGTTGAGGGTGCACAAATACCGGCACAAGTCTAAAAATGCAAATTAGTCTGCAGTTAAAAGAGAGTGCTGCTTACAGACCTTAACAAGCTGTTGCACTTGGCTAATTGAAAGGAAACATGGCCCCAACAAGAGAGTTGTCAATTGAAACAATGGAAAGGATTATAAAACTCCTTCAAGAAGGAAATCCAACATGGAGTGTGGCAAAAGATGTTGGTTGTTCCCAGTCAGCTGTGTCTAAAATTTGGTGCAAGTATGAACAAAATATGAAGGTTATAAAAGGAAAACATTCGGGTAGACCAAGGAAGACATCAAAGCGTCAGGATAGAAAACTCAAAGCAATATGCCTTGAAAATAGAAAATGCACAAATAAAAAAAAAATGGGCGGAAACAGGAGTCAATGTCTGTGACAGAACTGTAAGAAATCGGCTGAATGAAATGGGATTTACATGTAGAAAAGCCAAATGAAAACCAGCACTAACACCTAAACAGAAGAAAACAAGGTTACATTGGGCTAAAGAGAAGCAATCATGGAGTGTGGATGATTGGATGAAAGTGATATTCAGTGGCCAAGGTGATGATGCTGGAACTTTTGTCTGGTGCTGTTTTAATGAAACATATAAAAATGACTGCCTGAAGAAAACAATCAAATTTCCCCAGTCATTTATGATGTGGGGTTGCATGTCAGGTAAAGGACCAGGGGAGATAGCAATCATTACCTCAACAGTCAATGCACAGGTGTACATTGAAATTTTGGACACTTTTCTCATTCCATCGATAGAAAATAGGTTTGGTGATGATTAAGTAATTTTTCAGGATGATAATGCATCTTGCCACAGAGCAAAGAGTGTTAAAGCTTTTTTTCAGGAAAGGCATATCAACTCAATGACATAGCCAGCAAACAGTCCGGATCTCAATCCGATTTAAAATTTATGGTGGAAATTTAAAAGATTAGTCCATGACAAGGCTCCATCCTTCAAAGCTGATCTGTCAACCGCTATTCAAGAAAGTTGGAACGAGCTTGATGGAGAATGTTGTTTTTCATTAGTGAAGTCCATGCCTCAAAGAATTCAGGCCAACATAAAAGCTCAAGGAGGAGCAACAAAGTACTAATTGTGATTTTTTTTGTTGATGATTCCATAATTTTTTCCTCAACATTGAGTGATTCCATCATTTTTTCCTCTACTTGATCTGGAAAAAATATGCCATTAATTAAAATAATTTAATTTGTTTGAGGTATGTTTCATGAAGCCAGAATGTTCAGCTATTAAACAAAAATTGTTTTGTCTCATATCTGTGATTTGTTTATTTGCTACGAAGTAAAAAATCTGGGTGAACATCCTCTAAGTGGTGCTTCCATAATTCTTGCCAGGGGTTGTATACGGGGGAAGGGGATGAATACAATGTAGTGGGGTAACTTATAAAATTATGAGGAAGGACACAACCAATAAAAGAGCTGCGGATTTAGCCCTTTATGTTAAAAGAAAGTATAAATGTGCAGGACACTTCAGAAAAGGACCCTCTCATTTCCTAGTGAGGAAATGTGAGTCTAAATTACACTACAAGGGGACTATCCATTGAAAGTTTGCCCACTGTGTCTAACCTGGGAGTCTTCTGAGTAGTCTGGCCAAAGGTGTCATGGGTTTTCAGCCTTCTTTTGTTTCTGTGGTTGTTCCTCCTCTGAGCGGCATGAGGGCGCTCTTGTCGCGTTGTTTCGTCCTCCGTCCCAGGTCTTAATTTTTTTCTTTCCCTAATTTCACACACCTGTCCCCTACTACCGGCCGGCTTTTATAAGCTTGGTGTTTCCTGCTTCCGGTGCTTAGTTGTTGTCTTGCGACTTCACATAGCCAGTAAGGTATAGGACTTGGGACACTGCTTTCCTTGTTGTTTCAAATAAGCAAAGCAGGAAATCCCATTTAGCGTATTAGGTTGAGATCTAGGATCTCCTTTCCTTTCTTTTGGTTTTCGCTAGTTCTGCCTTTTTGTTTCCCTCCTCTGGAGGTGTACCTCAGTTTACCTCTCTTATCACTGCTTTCCCTATTTGAAAGCGAGGGGCCTTTTAGTTTTTCTCTATTTTCTTCTCTCTTGTCTCGAGAAAGAGAGAGAGAGGCGTTATTTCCTTTTCACTCAAGCCTAAGAGTTTATTTCGCCCTATTATATTGGGGTCGATATTCTTTAGCCTTTTCTGTTGTTTATACCTCTGTCCGCGCTCTATCTCGGATCTAGAGCTAGAGGTATTTCTTTTTGTTTCGCTGAGTTTTTCCGCTTTAGTGGCTATTCCTACGGGAGTAGCTTTTAGATTATTTTGTCGCGCCTGGTCCTCCAAACCCGACCCCCTTATAGAAGAACTAAGCCAGTATGGAAGGTCCAGCGACACCAAGGAATCAATGAAGCACTGGTCAGTCAGGATGCAAGAGGATTCTCGCCCTTCAGACACAGCAGGTTCAGCTAATACATCAGGGAGACTGTCTTCACAAGTTAGCAGAAAGTCTTCGCGTTTTAACTATCACAGTTAACCCACCTCCAGTTGCACAAGCACCCATAAAGCCCATTCCCTTACTACTCACCCCGAAGGAGCCTAAGCTCCAACTGCCATCACGTTATAGTGGGGAAGCGGGAAAGTGTCGGGCTTTCCTTACACAGTGTTTGATATTTTTTCAAGCACAACCATCCCGATTCATCACACAAGAGTCCCAGATAGCGTTTATTTTATCCCTGCTAAATGACTAAGCCCTCGCCTGGACAGACCCTCTAGTCCGGGCCAACGCTCCTGTTGTGCGTGACCGATAAAGTTAATGTTGGTCTTTGATCATGACATCTCCGGAGAGGAGTCTGCCATGAGACTAACTCGTCTTCGTTTTTTAAAGGTGCATCTTTGTATTCGCTAGCTACTGTATCTATATATTGGTTGATATACAGTATGTGTCATTGATATTTTTAATCATTATCTATAATAAGTAGGCTACATATAATATTATGAATATGACAAATATTACTACCAAATAAACTCTATCTATTGCCTCCTGTGCACTGTTTACGGCATACTGTTTAGTACGGGACATGCAATATGCAAACAATATTGTCCATCCTATTATCAGCCAAAACCCGGAAATAAGGATATCATCCTGGGATTTTAAGTACACTACATTTAGAGAACATTTCGCCAACTTAACAACTTGCTCATCCAGTGTACTCAACAGGCATGCTCAATAGTATGGAAGGACACAGCCTTGCATTTTATGGCTGCATGCGGATCCAAATTTTATGCTTTCTTCCTGTTGTTCCCTTCCCTTGCTTCAAGGGGAGGATACCCAAAATGCCAGGATGAAATATGGCAGCTACACCAAGTGAGATTTGGTTCCAATTTAGGAAACGGGAGGAAGTTATTATATTCCCTCACTCCCTCATTTATCCTGCATTCCACCAAGGGTAGAAAATGCAAGTTTCCAGCAGGAAGGGAATCCCACAATGGAATGCCATTTCAACTATGGCCTGCCACTTTTCAATGAACTGGCTATGCATCCAATTCATTCTCAACCAATAGAACGCTGAGGTCAATGAACTTTTCAATTTGTGCTGATGGTTCTGGTTGGAATTTCAATCAATACTGAATAACAGATAGTAGAAATGGCACCATCTTGTGGTCAAAATGTGGTAGTACTATGTCATATGCAAGGATATGAGATGGCCAACTTCAAACACTAATTAAACTTCATGGAGGGATTTAACCATCACCATTTTTTTAACCATCACCACTGTGCATATTTATAAATATTATGAAGAAACAATAATCCAAGCCACAGCATCTCATGTGTTGTCCCACATAGAGAACTTGCATTCTATGCTGTCTATAAGGGTGGTATTGCATTAGGGTTTGGGGGGTCCTTGGGTGTATTTTGACAATTTAGATGGATTCCTCATGTCTGAAACATTATCAGGGAATACTTTGATGCAAATCGGATATTGAAAACTATCAATATTATATGATTCCTACAGCATGAAAAGGTTCTAACTGGATGTAACCAATTAGCGACATTTCCCTTAAACCAAATAATTTTTCAACAAAATAATGCTTCAGGGATGCTAATATTATTCCTTTCTTACTCCTAAAGCTCTTCTCAAGACGATCTGTGATAGTGGGTGTCATGCTCGTTCACCTTTGAGATGGAATTACCCATTAGTCCTCCAAGATAGATACAAATTAGTTTTGGGGGCAGACAAGCATTCATATGCAAGGTATTGTGGGATAGCTACGTGGCAATAAGTTATTACCTGTTGATGAGGGCTATCAAAATGTATGGATACTCTTTGAAGTATTATTGCTATATTTCAGGGAGAGCAGGGAGTCATGCCAAAATAATTAGGGAACTGGAAGAATGAAAAAAGATCAGGGTTTAAAGTAAAATCAGAGGTTAAACCTTATGTATGTATTTCTTTATGGTTTAAACACTATTATAATCTAACTTACTCAAAATCATAGCAAGAGCTGGGTTGCAGACTACACAAATATAACAATTTCATACAGTAGTTCCTGGTTAGAGGGTGTAATTTACGATGAGAAAGGGCAGAATTCACAACAAAATCTTTAAAGCCAGTTTTCTCAAAACTGTGTTTTGCAAAATCACAATATTCAAACAGTTATATCTCCAGAAATATTTACTCAATCTCATCAAGTGATACCTAATTTTGTAGCTCCGATTCATACTTTAACACGAGATGAAAAACTCAAAAATCAAATTTTGAAACATGTATCTGAAGCAGGGATCTGTTCATATTTGTAAAACATGTTGCATTTGTTTGTGTAGCATGGTGTATTAGAAAAAGGTTCTGTAATTGTTTTGAAAACAAATTGTTTTTTTTTGCAAAACACAATGTGATTTTTTGCAAATCATAGGGCATTTCTAAAACATGTTGTTTGTTTGGTGTGCCACCAAATTAGCTCCATAGTCTAAACTTTATGATTAAAAATCTTACCTTTAGCTATACATCTTTTTTTTGGATAAGCTATTGGTTATACACATTTTTGAAAATGTTGCAATTCACTCCATGTAGTCTTGAGCCTTCAAGTCGTGTCCAAACCACAGCTTGTGGTTCGTCAATAGGCTAATTCTTCACAGTTCTTCACCGCTTTCCATATCATATCTCTGACCATTGACAGGTCAAAAATGTTGCAGACATCGAAGTTAGGTAGCTTTTGGCCCTGCCAGCATAAAATAACAATGTGGTAACAAATTTTGCATTTCACCAGGGAACGTATATTTCTAAGTGTTATGAGTTCATGTTTGGACTACCTAGCGGCTAGCACATTACATAACTGAAATTGGCCAGATTTAACGATCGGTAACTAGCGATCAGCAGCCACTTAAGGCCTTGAGAAAAAGGTGTGTGGATTATTTAGCCAATGACTAAAATGAATCGCTGGCACTGAAACACACCAGAAACAGTAGACACAGTGGTCCTGCAGGACTGGAGTTAGACACCCCTGGTCCAATTAGTTAATAGCTTGATGATTTTACTTAGCGCACTTATCCAGCTAACTCAGTGATCGTGTCAACCCAAAGAAAGAAAAGAATGCAAACGGACGTAACCCCCCCCCCCCGATTTATTTCTCTCTTATGACACTTTATGAAAACCAGCAGAGGTGGAAATCCAGGGGACATAAAGTAAAAGTCCTCCCCAGTATTTTGCTCCAATCACCTGGATTTGCTAATTAACATAATTCTTCAGCGGAGGTAGAACTAATTTGTGAAATCAGCTAGCGGAGTCTATGGGTGGAAGAAACACATGGCAGGACTTTTACTTTATGTCCCCTGGATTTCCACCTCTGAAAATCCGTTTTTTTAAATGGAAAAAATTGCCAGTTTGAAGTCGGCAATAGGTGTCTGATGAGGCTGAGTGGTTGGAAGAAAATCCAGTAAATTTGCAAAATTACAAAGTAAAAAAAGTATTAAAATGTCCTAAGATTTCTTTTCTTTTTTTACCAGAAAAACACATGGCTGTTTTCACATAGACAGTTTATAATTCAAGTCAATGAGATAGCTAGCCTCAAAACTTTTTAAATTATGGCACTTTTATCTTCTATGCAGTGTTACCCAACTCAATGTAACGTCCCGTTCCCATCCAGTCCGTATTCCCTGTTTTGCCATGTCCCTCCGTTTCTTGTTTGATTCCCTTGTCCATGTTTTCCCCTCTGCTGCAGGCTGGGCGTTTCCCCTCTGTTTCGCTCTCTTTGTTTCCCACTTGTTTCCGCCTATCGCTTTCCCCTCTCGTTGCATGCATTCCTCACCTGTGTAATTAGCAATCACTCCCGGTTACATTCCTCACGTTTGCTTTATTGGTTCCAATCACACTCCCCCATTTAACCCACCTGCTGTCTCCCCTCCAGGGTTGGTTCATTACTTGTGTTACCCTCCTGACCCTGCTTGCTGCTCTTAAACTAACTTACCTCGTTCGTTGTATGGTCTCCTCGTTTCTGGTCCCGTGTTACTGAGTGCTTGGTTGTGGGTTTACTTCTTACAGCTTTCAGTATACCTGTCCTCCAGTTTTGGTATCTATCCAGCCCTAACGTTTTGCTGTTTGCATGCCTCTAATCTGTCTCCCTCTAATCACCAGCTGTTCCAGCTTCTACCAGTCTGTAGCTGTTGTTAATCCCTGTGTGTGTTACGGTACCTCCAACTCCAGCTCGAGTTGCGTCCGCAGTTGAGTGTACAGCTTCGTAATCCTGCAGTGGTTCCTGTCCGGCCGTGGCTACCTCCAGTGCTGCGGTTACGGTCCCAGGTTCCTCAGGAATCCAGCTGCTCCAACCGGACCTACCTGAGCTCCGCCACACAGCTCTACCCAGCCGGGCTCTGCCGGCTACCTACCATTGTGTTCAGTCCAGTACCCGTAGGACCTCCCGGTCCAGCTCCGGTCCAGCTCCGGTCCAGTTCCGGTTCTAAACTCACCTTCTGTTTTCTGTCCAGTTCCTGAGTGGACCTCCCAGTCCAGTTCCAGTCCAGTCCCGGTGTGAAGTCACCGCCAGTAAAAGTCCAGTTCCGGCTTGGAACGAGTTTGCCGTTCCAGTAAATCCAGTTCCTGAGTGGACCTCCCGGTCCAGTTCCAGTCCAGTCCCGGTGTGAAGTTCACCGCCAGTAAAAGTCCAGTTCCGGCTTGGAACAAGTTTGCCGTTCCAGAGACTCTGTCCCTGAGTGGACCTCCCGGTCCAGTACAGTCCAGTTCCGGCTTGGAACTCGTTCCTGTGTAAAGTCCAGCTCCGGCTTGGAGCAGTCCGTATCGGACTTCCTGTGTTCCTGTGTAATACTGTTTTCCCTTCTGTACAGCTTTGGGACTACCCCAACGCTTAATAAATATTCTTTCTGTTCTTCTGCCTCCTTAGTCGTGCATTTAGGTCCAACCTCCCCCAGGATCGTAACACTCAAAGCCAAATAATAAATATTTGTGTAAGGGGGAGTGTAAGGTTCGGAGAACCAAACGCGACCAATAAGGATTTATAAAAGTGTATCTAAAGAGATACGCCAAAAACGCAGAAGTAGCCGCACCAGGACTGCGATAACACAGGATCGGGAGCAAAACTTCCCTAGCACAAGGCAGAACAAAGCAACCTCCAAAAACTGAGGTGATCTCGATAAACAGTGAGAATAACTAACAAAAGAACCTCATGCACTAAATAATTAGGCGTAAGAAGAGCTGGCCAAACAAAACAAAACTTGATAAAACGAGTGAAGGAAAATAATAAAAAAGACCTGTTAGCCAAAGCTCTTGTGGAAAAAGAGCTGAACACAATAATAAAGGATAAAGAAAGATTGGAAAGGAAAGAGAAAACCAATCTAATCCTAAATCTTATAACTGGACTTGCTGCGTTTCCGATTCGTACGAACCAGAAATGCAGCGACCGAAATTCCTATACCTTACCGACTTCATTGTCAACACAGCAAAGACAATATCGAAGTGCGGAAAAAAGTCCTGAGGTATTTATAGCCGGCAGGAAATGCAAAACAGGTGTAGGGAATAATTGTCGGGCAAGATACGAATACCAGAACGGAGGCGGAAAAAATCCAATAGAGCGTCCTGACGACGCCAAAAAGGAAACCAAAACGTAGAAATGCAAAGGCTGCAAATAACCATGACAATTTGAGAAAAGGAAGAATAGATTACTATAATCTTGACTGATTCACATGCAGAACAACAAGCAAACATTTATTAACAAAATACAGCTAATATTTATCAGTTCATAACTAAATGAACTCTGTATGTATAAGCAGCAGTGGAGCATTTTAGGTTGCTTGCAGTTTGTAGTCTGTTTGGTTGCCAGCTATGATTTATGGGCAGTAAATAATTGGACATCAACTCCTCAACATTTATTAGTTCTAGCTGCATAGTTAGTGTATTATGTTTGGCCATACTCACAAAAACTCTATTTGTAATCAAAATATAATCTTGTAATTACTACCCTGTGTCACATTGTACAGTTTTTCAATCATTTAGTAACTTTTCAATCATTATCATCGGTAAGTTTAAAACAGAGATTGCATCACGCGCATTAACCAATTATTTTAATTTAATTGCATTTTAAATTGCAAGCGATCAAAAGTAAAAATTGAGGCATAGTACACACCTTTTTACTGCTAGGCAGTTTTTGTAGCCTCGGGTCCATGCCTCTTCTAACACAACACATTCCTCACTATTTATCATCCAGTTAGCACTAAATGTTGTTGCAATTTGTTTTTTACAATGTTGCAGAAAAATTTTTATCATTCCATTTCCACTATATTCCAACTTCATTGTCAGTCTTTTTGTGACCTGAAAAAATCAGGCGAATGCATTTACCCCCAAAAGACCTTGTTGTTTTTTTGTTGCAAACTCATCTTTAAAACATTTTTCTATGGAAAACCTATTTAGCAATTAATCCGGGCAACTGTAATTTCGAACAGAAAACATTTGCCATAAATTTGTGAAAAACGTTGCAGAAAAATTGTTATTGCAACTATTTTACACAAAGTTGCAGTGAATAAAACAATTGTGGCAAATGTTTACGACTCCAAATCACAATGTCCCAGCTTCATTGTGCCTCAGCTTGATCTACTTTTAAAAAATCCAACAAAGTCCAGCTGTGTTTGTCAGCAATTCACCATTTAGCTGGGTTTCAACCAAGAGGCTGTGGCTGTTCTAGTCATCTTCCAGATGTCCTCCACTGGGATTTATTATGTAACAAACGTTCATGCTATAGCCCAGTCGTCTCTGTAAAAAATATGAGAATATTAGTGAACAGTAATTTAAAAGGATTTTGTGCTGACACTTTAAAACCTTGGGTCAAAGGAGGATAACACTGCATTGCCAAGCTAAACATGCATAAGCGGCTTCTCGACTTCAGCAGTCGGGCATTTTATGAACAAAGGACTGGTGAGAAAATCTCAGTGTTAAACTTAAAACATCTTTTCAGTTGATACGCTTCTCCATGTCATAAAGCCAGAGCTGTGAATTGAAATGTCTAACCTGTCGTGCGATGCTATCGCTTTAATGTGTGGAGGTTTGGTTGTTTCTTTTCCAAGAATGCAGCCTTCTCACGCAATGGGCTTGTTTTATCTGGGGGAGGTAGTTGTAGAGGGAGGAGCTCAGAGTAAAAAGGGGTCAAATGCTACACGAAACATGAGGTACTTCCACCTCTGCAGTTAGTATGGCTTGCATTAGTTGGGAAACTTCATTATATACTATAAATGAATATGGTCACACCCCTCAAAGCCCAGCAGAAAGTTGGGGGACTTTGACATAAACATGACTCAAATTGCATGCGTTGCATAATCAACGTAAACCAATGTCCTCAGATAACCTTCTGCTGTTACATAACATTTTACTTGAGTCTTATTTTTAAAATTCAGTAAAAAGCAGGCAATCCTAAAAAGGACGCCTTGAGATTTTTTATATTTTAAAATGTAATCATTATTCATAGAGTTCAGTTTATGAATCTGCTTTCTGGGGATATATTTATGTATTTTGACAAGGTTTGTTTCTCTTCAGAGAATGTTTGCATTCTTCAAGAAAGTGAGAATTGCTACACATGTTGATTGGCTAAGAGGAATGCTATGGCTCCTGTTAATTACTGTGAATCAAGGATTAAAGAAGTTTATACTTCATGTGTTTACACTGAGGTAAAATCCCTGATAATTTTATTTGTCTGGAAATCTTGCTGAGACTTGCTGTCAGGTCAGCACCAGCATGTCCAAGTGTAACTAAGTGTTGACACTGGTTAGGATTCATGGGCTCAACAGCGGATGGACTGAATCTGCTATCAACTGTAAAGTGCGTTTTGGGTTAAATAATAGTTTGTCCTTAAAAGCACTCAGTGCTAGGCTTCTGGACAGAAGCGCACACGCGCACACACACACACACACACACATGCTCCAGCATGAGAGTCCAGCCCCTATGAGCTCCCTGCCTCTTCGCTCCTGAATGTGCTGCTTATTGCACTGAGAGACATGAAACAGGAGGGTTGGCTTTCTACTCCAGGGCTGCTGGTCTGCTTGTGCCTCGGCACCCTGGAGCCCGCGCAGGGGGGTAAAGTCCTGGTCATGCCTGTGGAGGGCAGCTCATGGCTCAGCATGGAGCTCCTGGTCAGAGAGCTCTCCCTGCGAGGCCATGAGGTGGTCGTCCTGGTCCCTAAGACCAGCTTGCTCATCAAAGACTCTGATTACTACCGAACGCAGACCTTCCACGTGCCCTACAGCCAGGCGGAGATGACCGGCTCCCTGAACACGCTGAAGCACAGCGTGTTCCTGAAGCCCCCGACGGTGGGCGATGTCCTGGTCGACATGGAGCGGCTCCTCAACTTCACCAGCTTCCAGATAAAGGGCTGTGAGGGGCTGCTGTACGACCGGCCGCTCATGGAACAGCTGCGGGAAGAAGAATTTGAGCTCATGCTGACCGACCCGTTCCTGCCCTGCGGCTCCATTATAGCCCACGCAATATCGCTGCCCGTTGTCTACTTCCTGCGGGGCATTCCCTGTGGGCTGGATGAGAAGGCCAACCAGTGCCCCGTGCCCCCCTCCTTTGTCCCGCGATTCTTCACAGGCAACACAGATCGCATGGACTTCCTCCAGCGAGTGAAAAATGTATTTATGGCCGTTGTGGACGAGTTCCTGTGCTGGAAATTCTTTGCTGGTTTTGATGAGCTGGCCAGCAGGTACCTGGGACAGGATATTACATACAAGGAGCTCATTAGTCAAGGAGCAATCTGGCTCATGAGGTATGAGTTCACCTTTGAGTACCCCAGACCCTTCATGCCTAACATGATTCACATTGGGGGCATCAACTGTGGCAAGAGGAATTCCCTGCCAGCGGTGAGTATTCTGCGAAGAGTAACGCTCACCATTTTGTCGCCTGGTTTGTGTCCAGCTGCTGTAGTATTATCTGTAGCATGCTGGAAAACCTCAGATTTAAGCTGGCACACCTCAAATATATATTCAAGATTTACTTCAGCGTGTACTATACCATGTGAATTCCTCACTCTTGAATAGTTAAGATGCCCCCTTCCCGTTTTTACAAGTGCTTTGGACAAATTTCTCAAGGCTTTCTCATGTCTTTTAGCTGACAGATTCATCCGAAATAGACGCAAAATGCCTTATAGCAGTCCATGATGGCATTTGCAAGTTATTGGACTAGTTATTGTTGTCATGTTCCTGATAATTCCAGGTGGCTGTGTATTGTTTAGCGGGGTAAACAGTGTCAGGTTGCATCAGGGTTGTGCCCTGACAGGCACACTGTTTTCCCAAACGCACAGCGGGTGAGGTAATCTGACCACCTCGTCTCCACCATGGGGTTTGCCGGAAGCTCCACTCTGATTACACTCTCTCTGTAACATTCCCAAGTTCACTTCCTCTCTTGGGAAGGGAAATGGCCTGTTGGGGGAGGGTTCTTATGCACAGTTTGTTTTCTAGACTTGCAATATGCACGTAAATTGAGAACAGCATAAACTGTACACATTTTCCACTCAGTGATCAAATCTGTATTATTGTAACTGCAGTTAGCCAAGTACTATGTGAGACCATAACATCAGGCCAAGTTATGCAAGAAAATACATGCCTTGCATATCTATGTAGATTGTTGTTGTTATACTTAAGAGACAAAAAAAGTGTAAATGTTTCCAGCAACCCAAAGCCGTTACTTACAGAAGGGTTTCTACAAGTACTACTTGACTGCAGCAGGGAGCCCAAAAACTACATGCGTGCACATAGGGAGTGTCATTTTGTTGTTGTTTAATCATAATTAGCTCTGTGGTCATTGTAAAACGGAGACAAAAGGATTGCAAATGCACAACACAAGAGCACTTGGCATGCAGTGCTGTGGCTCACACCACCACCTCCTCTCTTGGGTTAATGCAGGACACACTCTGAATGTCTGTAACATGAGCTTGCAAAATTAGACTTTTGGACCTTGGCTAACACAATCTCAGAAAGGAACCAGGGGACACTGTTTGCAGAACTAAATATCATAGTGCGGGGAGGTCCTTTATGAATATTTTGTTGTTTCAAAATGTATGAATATTTTGTTGTTTCAAAATGTACACCATATAACCTTTCTTTAAAGCCAGTTTTCTCAAAACTGTGTTTTGCAAAATCACAATATTCAAACAGTTATATCTCCAGAAATATTTACTCAATCTCATCAAGTGATACCTAATTTTGTAGCTCCGATTCATACTTTAACACGAGATGAAAAACTCAAAAATCAAATTTTGAAACATGTATCTGAAGCAGGGATCTGTTCATATTTGTAAAACATGTTGCATTTGTTTGTGTAGCATGATGTATTAGAAAAAGGTTCTGTAATTGTTTTGAAAACAAATTGTGTTTTTTTTTGCAAAACACAATGTGATTGTTTGCAAATCATAGGGCATTTCTAAAACATGTTGTTTGTTTGGTTTGCCACCAAATTAGCTCCATAGTCTAAACTTTATGATTAAAAATCTCAATTTAGGAATGGTATTTTACCTTTAGATATACATCTTTTTTTGGATAAGCTATTGGTTATACACATTTTTGAAAATGTTGCAATTCACTCCATGTAGTCTTGAGCCTTCAAGTTGTGTCCAACCCACGGCTTGTGGTTCGTCAATAGGCTAATTCTTCACAGTTCTTCACCGCTTTCCATATCATCTCTCTGACCATTGACAGGTCAAAAATGTTGCAGATGTCAAAATTAGGTAGCTTTTGGCCCTGCCAGCGTAAAATAACAATGTGGTAACAAATTTCACATTTCACCAGTGAACATATATTTTTAAGTGTTATGAGTTCATGGTTGGACTACCTAGCGGCTAGCACATTACATAACTGAAATTGGCCAGATTTAACGATCGGTAACTAGCGATCAGCAGCCACTTAAGGCCTTGAGAAAAAGGTGCGTGGATTATTTAGCCAATGACTAAAATGAATCGCTGGCACTGAAACACACCAGAAACAGTAGACACTGTGGTCCTGCAGGACTGGAGTTAGACACCCCTGGTCCAATTCGTTAATAGCTTGATGATTTTACTTAGTGCAGTTATCCAGCTAACTCAGTAATCGTGTCAAACCAAAGAAAGAAAAGAATGCAAACGGACATTACAGTGTATGGTTTGGAGAACCAAACGCGACCGATAAGGATTTCTAAAAGCGTATCTAAAGGGATACGCCAAAAACGCAGAAGTAGCCGCACCAGGACTGCGATAACACAGGACCGGGAGCAAAACTTCCCTAGCACAAGGCAGAACAAAGCAACCTCCAAAAACTGAGGTGATCTCGATAAACAGTGAGAATAACTAACAAAAGAACCTCACACACTAAATAATTAGGCGTAAGAAGAGGTGGCGAAACAAAACAAAACTCGATAAAACGAGTGAAGGAAAAGAATAGAAAAGACCTGTTAGCCAAAGCTCTTGTGGCAAAAGAGCTGAACACAAGAATAAAGGATAAAGAAAGATTGGAAAGGAAAGAGAAAACCAATCTAATCCTAAATCTTATAACCGGACTTGCTGCGTTTCCGATTCGTACAAACCAGAAATGCAGCGACCAAAATTCCTATACCTTACCGACTTCATTGTCAACACAGCAAAGACAATATCGAAGTGCGGAAATGCGGAAGTCCTGAGGTATTTATAGATTATATTTAGTAATATTTATAGATTACTATAATCTTGACTGATTCACATGCAGAGCAACAAGCAAACATTTATTAACAAAATACAGCTAATATTTATCAGTTCATAACTAAATGAACTCTGTATGTATAAGCAACAGTGGAGCATTTTAGGTTGCTTGCAGTTTGTAGTCTGTTTGGTTGCCAGCTATGATTTATGGGCAGTAAATAATTGGACATCAACTCCTCAAAATGTATTAGTTCTAGCTGCATAGTTAGTGTATTATGTTTGGCCATACTCACAAAAATTCTATTTGTAATCAAAATATAATCTTGTAATTACTACCCTGTGTCACATTGTACAGTTTTTCAATCATTTAGTAACTTTTCAATCATTATCATCTATAAGTTTAAAACAGACACTGCATCACGCGCATTAACCAATTATTTTAATTTAATTGCATTTTTAATTGTAAGCGATCAAAAGTAAAAATTGAGGCATAGTACACACCTTTTTACTGCTAGGCAGTTTTTGTAGCCTCGGGTCCATGCCTCTTCTAACACAACACATTCCTCACTAGTTATCATCCAGTAAGTACTAAATGTTGTTGCAATTTATTTTTTTACAATGTTGCAGAAAGGTTGTTGTCAACAAAATATTTATTATTCCATTTCCACTATATTCCAGCTTCATTGTCAGTCTTTTAATGACCTGACAAAATCAGGCGAATGCATTTACCCCCAAAAGACCTTGTTGTTTTTTTGGTTGCAAACTCATCTTTAAAACATTTTTATATGGAAAACCTATTTAGCAATTAATCCTAAACCACTGTAATTTGGAACGGTAAACATTTGGCACAAATTTTTTTTCACTACAACCTTGTAGTTGTTTTTTCACTACAACCAAAGTTGTTATTGCAGCTATTTTACACAAAGTTGCAGCAAAGTTGTGGTGAATAAAACAATTGTGGCAAATGTTTACGACTCCAAATCACAATGTCCCAGCTTCATTATGCCTCAGCTTGATCTACTTTTAAAAAATCCTACAGATTCCAGCTGTGTTTGTCAGCATTTCACCATTTAGCTGGGTTTCAACCAAGAGGCAGTGGCTGTTCTAGTAATCTTCCAGATGTCCTCCAGGATTTTGTGCTGACACTTTAAAACCTTGGGTCAAAGGAGGATAACACTGCATTGCCAAGCTAAACATGCATAAGCGGCTTCTCGACTTCAGCAGTCGGGCATTTTATGAACAAAGGACTGGTGAGAAAATCTCAGTGTTAAACTTTAAAAAATCTTTTCAGAGTTGATACGCTTCTCCATGTCATAAAGCCAGAGCTGTGAATTGAAATGTCTGACCTGTCGTGCGATGCTATCGCTTTAATGTGTGGAGGTTTGGTTGTTTCTTTTCCAAGAATGCAGCCTTCTCACGCAATGGGCTTGTTTTATCTGGGGGAGGTAGTTGTAGAGGGAGGAGCTCTGAGTAAAAAGAGGTTAAATGCTACACGAAACATGAGGTAATTCCACCTCTGCAGTTAGTATGGCTTGCATTAGTTGGGAAACTTTATTAGATACTATAAATGAATATGGTCACACCCCTCAAAGCCCAGCAGAAAGTTGGGGGACTTTGACATAAATCTGACCCAAATTGCATGCGTTCCATAATCAACATAAAGCAATGTCCTCAGATAACCTTCTGCTGTTACATAACATTTTATTTGAGGCTCATTTTTAAAATACAGTAAAAAGCAGGTAATCCTAAAAAAAAGGACGCCTTAAGATTTTTTATATTTTAAGATGTAATCATTATTTATAGAGTTCAGTTTATGAATCTGCTTTCTGGGATATATTTATGTATTTTGACAAGGTTTGTTTCTCTTCAGAGAATGTTTGCATTCTTCAAGAAAGTGAGAATTGCTACACATGTTGATTGGCTAAGAAGAATGCTACGGCTCCTGTTAATTACTGTGAATCAAAGACGTTTATACTTCATGTGTTTACACTGGAGTAAAATCCCTGATAATTTTATTTGTCTGGAAATCTTGCTGAAACTTGCTGTCAGGTCAGCACCAGCATGTCCAAGTGTAACTAAGTGTTGACACTGGTTAGGATTCATGGGCTCAACAGCGGATGGACTGAATCTGCTATCAACTATAAAGTGCGTTTTGGGTTAAATAATAGCTTGTCCTTAAAAGCACTCAGTGCTAGGCTTCTGCACAGAAGCGCACACGCACACACACACACACACACACACACACACACACACACACACACACACACACACACACACGTGCTCCAGTGTGAGAGTCCAGCCCCTATGAGCTCCCTGCCTCTTTGCTCCTGAATGTGCTGCTTATTGCACTGAGAGACATGAAACAGGAGGGTTGGCTTTCTACTCCAGGGCTGCTGGTCTGCTTGTGCCTCGGCACCCTGGAGCCTGTGCAGGGGGGTAAAGTCCTGGTCATGCCTGTGGAGGGCAGCCACTGGCTCAGCATGGAGCTCCTGGTCAGAGAGCTCTCCCTGCGAGGCCATGAGGTGGTCGTCCTGGTCCCTGAGACAAGCTTGCTCATCAAAGACTCTGATTACTACCGAACGCAGACCTTCCACGTGCCCTACAGCCAGGCGGAGATGACCGGCTCCCTGAACACGCTGAAGCACAGCGTGTTCCTGAAGCCCCCGACGGTGGGCGATGTCCTGGTCAATGTGGAGCGGCTCCTCAACTTCACCAGCTTCCAGATAAAGGGCTGTGAGGGGCTGCTGTACGACCAGCCGCTCATGGAACGGCTGCGGGAAGAAGAATTTGAGCTCATGCTGACCGACCCTTTCCTGCCCTGCGGCTCCATTATCGCCCACGCAGTATCGCTGCCTGTTGTCTACTTCCTGCGGGGCATTCCCTGTGGGCTGGATGAGAAGGCCAACCAGTGCCCCGTGCCCCCCTCCTTTGTCCCGCGATTCTTCACAGGCAACACAGATCACATGGACTTCCTCCAGCGAGTGAAAAATGTATTTATGGCCGTTGTGGACGAGTTCCTGTGCTGGAAATTCTTTGCTGGTTTTGATGAGCTGGCCAGCAGGTACCTGGGACAGGATATTACATACAAGGAGCTCATTAGTCAAGGAGCAGTCTGGCTCCTGAGGTATGAGTTCACCTTTGAGTACCCCAGACCCTTCATGCCTAACATGATTCACATTGGGGGCATCAACTGTGGCAACAGGAATTCCCTGCCAGCGGTGAGTATTCTGCGAAGAGTAACGCTCACCATTTTGACGCCTGGTTTGTGTCCAGCTGCTGTAGTATTATCTGTAGCATGCTGGAAAACCTCAGATTTAAGCTTGCACACCTCAAATATATATTCAAGATTTACGTCAGCATGCACTATACCATGTGAATTCCTCACTCTTGAATAGTTAAGATGCCCCCTTCCCGTTTTTACAAGTGCTTTGGACAAATTTCTCATGTCTTTTAGCTGACAGATTCATCCGAAATAGACGCAAAATGCCTTATAGCAGTCCATGATTGCATTTGCAAGTTATTGGACTAATTATTGTTGTCATGTTCCTGATAATTCCAGGTGGCTGTGTATTGTTTAGCGGGGTAAACAGTGTCAGGTTGCATCAGGGTTGTGCCCTGACAGACACACTGTTTTCCCAAACGCACAGCGGGTGAGGGAATCTGACCACCTCGTCTTTGCCGGAAGCTCCACTCTGATTACACTCTCTCTGTAACATTCCCAAGTTCACTTCCTCTCTTGGGAAGGGAAATGGCCTCTTGGGGGAGGGTTCTTATGCACAGTTTGTTTTCTAGACTTGCAATATGCACGTAAATTGAGAACAGCATAAACTGTACACATTTTCCATTCAGTGATCAAATCTGTATTATTGTAACTGCAGTTAGCCAAGTACTATATGAGACCATAACATCAGGCCAAGTTATGCAAGAAAATACATGCCTTGCATATCTATGTAGATTGTTGTTGTTATACTTAAGAGTCAAAAAAAGTGTCAATGTTTCCAGCAACCCAAAGCCGTTACTTACAGAAGGGTTTCTACAAGTACTACTTGACTGCAGCAGGGAGCCCAAAAACTACATGCGTGCACATAGGGAGTGTCATTTTGTTGTTGTTTAATCATAATTAGCTCTGTGGTCATTGTAAAACAGAGACAAAAGGATTGCAAAGGCACAATATAAGAGCACTTGGCATCCTCTCCTGGGTTACTGCAGGACACACTCTGAATGTCTGTAACATGAGCTTGCAAAAGTAGACTTTTGGACCTTGGCTAACACAATCTTCGAAAGGAACCAGGGGACACTGTTTGCAGAACTAAATACCATAGTGCGGGGAGGTCCTTTATGAATATTTTGTTGTTTCAAAATGTATGAATATTTTGTTGTTTCAAAATGTATGAAAATGTATGAAAATGTACACCATATAACCTTTCTTTAACTAAAGAAAAGCTTGTGCTGGTACATATGTTTTGTCTGTGAGTGTGGCGACACTTCCAAAAGATGTTTTACAGTTGGACAGCAGATACAGTCCAACCTAAAATCAAAACTACATTCCTTGTAAACTGCAACTTAAACAGTTGCTGTCGCAGGTTTGACAGGTTTCTGTTGTGCTGTATAATAAAATAATATTTGTTGAAAAATGTTTTCCCCTCTTAGCTTAAGTAATTGGACAGAACAGAGGGTTGGCATGTGTGTGTTTGAATCACACACACACACACACATATTGGAAAACTGCGCTATAACAAATACGTTTTTACTGATTGATTGATGGTAAGTCTGTAGTCAACAGTGTTCTTACTGTCTTTCCCCCTGCAGGAGCTGGTGAAGTTTGTGGAAGAGTCTGGTGAGCATGGCTTTGTGGTGTTCACGCTGGGCTCATTAGTGTCCGAAATGCCAAAAGAGAAGGCAACCCAGTTTTTTGAGGCCTTCAGACAGATTCCTCAAAGGGTAAGGAGAATGTCTGTCTGTCTCATCGCTCCTGTTTTCTACCATAAAAGCGGTGTAAACCTCTCCCTCTCCATCAGTGTAAACTACTTCTATTTCACAAATTTGGCTTCTCAAAGATTAAAATATGAGATAAAATGAAAAGTAAATAAAATGCAACTCTTACAATGAATTAATAAGACCTTGTAGTACAAGTCATAAGTACGCAATGCAAAAAGAAGGTTACTTCCAAAGCAAATGAACCTTCTGCACACATATGGTTTGTATTACATTTATATCCACAAGGTGAGTGTGGATATTTGAGTAAAAATGAGTAATATTTTTACCTAGAAAATAGCGTACATATAGCATTTTTACAAACGTATTCAGACATGTTTGTGGGTCAGATGGTGGCAAATAAATAAATTTTCTTAACATAATAGTAGTTGTGATATTTGCATAATTTCTAAGTGCAATACATCTGAATCAGAGTTTTTTCCACTATAAATTATTTTCATTTTGCAGTTTGATGTGGCACATACAGTTTCATTGACCACATTCTCTTGAGGTGTTAAGATGAAGAAACACAGGGCCAAGTTGCATTAAATAATTTAGGAAAGTTTGGATAGCATTGCTTTGGAATAGAGCTAGCTTATTTAGTGTGTTGTTTCAGGGACAAGTCTATATGGAGACATGCATGCACAATGGGCTAGATGCAAACACATTCTAGCTGAAAGACATACAGCCTAAATAGCTAGTACGGCCTAAATAGTTTGCATTAGTAAAATATATAAATACAGTTTTAAAATATGGCTATTAGTATTCTATAGAAAATGCAATACATTTAACGTTAGGCTATTCAACACTGGATTGCCGGATGCGTAACTCCAACCTTCCATGTGTGGGCTACTAGCTAGCAAGCGAGCTAGTGAGTTCATAAGCACAGCAGAATTCCTTCACAGTTTTTTTTCCGGTAGTGTAGAACGTTGCCTTCGGGAAATGTTTTGGTACCGGACAGATAGGTTTAGTTTAGTTTTCTGTACTGCAATGAATGTAGGCTATAAGGCATGTTGATTCGCTTCGTAGTAGCCTAGCTTGTACCTGCTTCCTGACTAGAAGAAGACTGATGTTTCTCTGGCAACAGTAACGTTGGCTAACAAGCTTAATTGGACAACGTATATTTCCCAGGAATCTTAGCCAGAAAGAAAACAATAGGTACTACAAAGAAAGTAAATACCAGAGATTATTCTTCTTATTATTATTATTATAATTAAAAGTGTTTGCAGTAAGCTACATTATCTGCAGAGTAGCGTAGACTAGAGCCACGTTCGGAGGCTATTGTTTTTTTAAAGCGACTAACCATGAAACAGATATGTTTGGGGAATTGGCGGTTTATAAATCCGATCTCTTAAAGTATTGCAGCTTATAGGAGGCTATCATCAATTCTTAATGTAGGTTATTTTCGTAAATTCTTAATTTTCCTAGTAGTTAATTTTATGGTGACATTGTGTTATGTGTGAAAAGAATAAAGTGAACAGAGCTGAAGTGAAGAAATTAATGAATAAAGAAATATTGGCCGAGGCAAGGGTACGTTGAGGTTCGGTTTCCACAGTCAGTCAATCATGACCGCAAGAGCAGAGCGTAACACCCTCCCCAAACCAGACAAGAGCGAGCGTCCGGTTTGGGGAGGGTGTGATATAGTACAACTGAAATACAAGTGAAACATTGAACCGTTAATATTGGAAACCTCTTTTGCCTTTGCAATAAAAATACATTAATGTGTTCATGTGAAAATAATAGCAGTCTAATAAATGAAAAGTACTTGACAGTTGCACATTGTTGTGTAAAATAACCATGCAGCCATTAGCTATATTAACATTAAAAAACATTAGTATGAAGCGTTTTTATTGGGCGATAAGCTTGATGAGTAGGTATATGGACCATACCCTCAAAGAATAATTATCCCCATTGGATAACATCGCGACGGAGGCAGGCAGTTTGGCAGGAAAAAT
This sequence comes from Synaphobranchus kaupii, assembly GCA_029718625.1. Classification (NCBI taxonomy): domain Eukaryota; kingdom Metazoa; phylum Chordata; class Actinopteri; order Anguilliformes; family Synaphobranchidae; genus Synaphobranchus; species Synaphobranchus kaupii. Next base: position 55,269,090 of record CM056383.1, on the reverse strand, counting down.
AAGAAGAAGAAGAGGAAGAGGAAGGAAAAAAACGGCAAAATAACCCAAGTTTGGGGCTTTATTGTGTGGATGTGTGAAGTTGTATCTGAATGCTGTGTGGTTACATGAGGTCAGAACATACAGAAGTTAATGTTTTAAAGGGCTGAGGGTCTATGGTCATTGTGGTTACTTCTGTAGGAAACCCTGAAAAGTGCAAAACTCTCGGTGCTGTATAGGTATGGGGCATGCCCCACCAAGACGTAACTTGGTGGATGGCATACCTGCCATCCCAATAGCTAGCGTTGGCGAAGTTAACTTTATTACCGTCATGGTTCTGTTACCAATAAGAGCACAAGCTAGGTGAAATATAACTTTCAGCCGTACTGACGGTTTGCAAGGTCAGTGCGCCTGATGTTGACGCTTTATTTGTTATTGGACATCTAACGTTGATCCAATATATAAATTATTTCTGTATAACGTCAACCAACGCCTACTAACCACCATTTTCGGTTGATTTCGCCGGTGACTCGTCCTATGTCAGCTAAACACACGTGGTCACCCTGAGAAGCGTTGTTTTGAGTGGGTGGGCGCATCAGCAACATGCGAGTCTAGTTCTGATTGGCTGTTCGTGTTGTATTTGGGTAAGTAGAAGAAACGGACACAAATTATACTTTAATCGAAAATAAACCTCATATGTTTATCATCGTTATCGTGGCTAATTTTATCGTGAAAATTATCGAGATCATTTTATCGCCCAGCCCTAACTCAGAGCCTATCTTCTGTCACACAGGGTAATTAGCTTTTGTTGTTGTGAAAGGCAAGGTCTGTCCATTGTCACTGTCTATAATTCAGGTGTCAGGGTTCAGTTATAAAGATGTCAGTTTCTTTTTTGTGTGTTTGTTTTTTTGCAGGTTGTTTGGAGGTACACTGGCCCTCTGCCCGATAACCTTCCAGAGAATGTCAAGCTCATGAATTGGCTCCCTCAAAATGACCTTTTAGGTTGGTTCTCGCTCTTCTAACTGCTGTGATTATATATCTTTGGCTATTGCTTGAAATCAACTGGACGTCTTTCTTTCCATCAACCTCAGAGTGAGGTTCACTTCATGTTCCCATCTGCCTGCAGGACATCCCAAAGCCAGGGCCTTCATCACACATGGAGGAACACATGGCATCTATGAGGCCATATGCAATGGTGTTCCCTTGGTGATGCTGCCTTTGTTTGGTGACCAAAGTGACAACGTGCATCGCATGGTGTACCGTGGTGTGGGCGAGGCCCTGGACATATTCACCGTTACCACGGCCAAACTGCTGAAGGCACTCAACAAGGTCATCAATGATAAAAGGTCAGAGGTCAGATTGTATAGAACCAATGATGCCTGATTCAAGTTACGTGGAATTCTGTGTTCAGGCTTGTGGGTCAAAAGAGACTAGAGCACATATCAGCTCTACCATGTAAATAGAAATCCTAGGGAGAGTCAGAGCTTGTAGCTTTTGAGGCCAGGGTAGGTGGTAGTGCCCCTGAAATTTGTCAGAGTTTTGGATAAATAGTAGTATCCCTGTAAAAGGTGAGAGGTTAAGGTAGATAGTAGTGTCCCTGTAAAACGTGAGAGGTTAAGGTAGACAGTAAAAGGTCAGCTATTAGGGAAGATAGAAGTGTCCTAGATCTGGTAATTCAAGCTCTGACAAGTAAACTTCATGCTTGAAAATGTTGTGGTCAGTCAGTTGTCAGCAATATCACCAGTGGCTAGTGGTTACTTTTTTTTCTCCATGCACAGCACTTTTCTAGTAAAGAATAGTACAGAGAAACACCCATTTAATTTAGATAGACTCACAGTAACAGATACTTGAATTAACATACTGTACCAGTAAATAATGCAGGGAAGCATATTACCAGCCTCAGAATAGCTGTGTAATCTATCAATTGCCTGGTCCTCCAGTGGAAAAACTGCATAGCTCAATTGCACAGTGATTCCACAAATGAGCGTCATGAATCAAGTTCGCAGAGCAAGTTCTGTCAGGAAACTCTTGCGGCCAATGGTTGTCCTCAGCAAACACATGTTCTCATACTCAACCAACACATAACTAATGGAGCGCCCCTTTTAAAGGGTTAGTTCAGAATTTTGGACATAACTCATTATATCGCATTTACGATACCCATGATGTTGTTGATTGATGGAGACCACTTTCAGCCGATTCCATGCTGTCCTTCTTGTGGACATACACACATTGCTAATGCTAGCGCAACTCTATGGTAACTGGTAGCATCCACTACCAAATACAATTAAACACTCCACAGTGCACCCAAAGCAAATAAAATACAACGACAGTCTATCGGGGTTCATTTGAGTGTTTATACCATCATTTTTGAAGTCGAACTATCGTTGAATCCTTTACTTTGTGCTGACCTATATTCTCTGTGGAAGTAGAATATACGGAGAAGTATGGCGGCGGAGTGATACTTTACGTTACCTACGAATGTAATGCCGGCACTGGTCGACTACAACAACAAGTTGCAATGGCCACCGTACTTCTCCGTATATTCTACTTCCACAGAGATAGTGGATAGTGGATGCTACCGGTTACCATAGAGTTGCGCTAGCATTAGCTAGCAACATGTGTATGTCCACAAGAAAGACAGCATGGAATCAGCTGAAAATGGTCTCAATCAATCAACAACATCATGGGTAAGTCGTAAATGAGACATTATGTCCAAAATTCCGAACTAGCCTTTTAACCCATTGATGCGTACGGTCACACTGGTGTTACAGCACTAGAGTGGTCCCTGAAGCGTACGGTCACACCGGTGTGATTAGAACACAAGATTAGAACGTCTATTTACGAATGACGCAACAATAAACCTGTGGGTTAACCCTCTTTCTTTCTAGGACTTAAGACACTATGTTCCACAAAAATATTGTACCAAATAAACATATTTACAACATTTACATATATTTGTTCATGCAGACACATAAAGCTAATAACACGGGCGCAGCCATATATTAACGTCATCTCTGGTCCAACCAAAGATGACGTTAATATATGGCTGCGCCCGTGTTATTAGCTTTATCAGAGATAAATAGCATCTCGTAGCATATCGTGAGCAGTAACGTACAACCTTCAAAAAAGTAGCTACTTTACCAACATCATAGGTGCCCATTGCAATGTTTGCTAGAAACGGAATACACTATTTGTAACATGTGAAAAGTAAGTATTTGAAAACGTGAAAAATATTGAAAGTAAAGACATTTTCACCACACAAACCATTAGCTGACAGATATTTTTATTGATACAAATGAAAGCAGTGCAGTTAGCTATGGAGTCAGATGATGACGGTCTCTTGGCGCCTCACACATACTGAGAGCATCTAGTGTTGTTTATATATATATATGTATGTACAGTTGAAGTTGGACGTTTACATACACTTAGGTTGAAGTCATTAAAACTCATTTTTAATCACTCCACAGATTTCATGTTAGCAAACTATAGTGTTGGCAAGTCAATTGTGTCATGCACAAAGTAGATGTCCCAAGTAATTTTTCCAAAAATTGTTTACAGACAGATTATTTCACTTTTAATTCACTATATCACAATTCCAGTTGGTCAGAAGTTTACATACGCTAAGTTGACTGTGCCTTTAAATTTGTAACATTTGGTCTCATATCCTTTGCATGCCATGACTTCCTGATGTCTGTGACCCAACAGCATCAAAAGACTCCTGATATCTTATTTTCTGGTCCTCTTACAAGCGATACTATAACGTCTCTGCATTTGAATGGATCTCTATGGGAATTCGGGGGTGGGACTAGATTTAGCTGTAAATTACACTGGAACAGTATGGAATACATGATTGGTAAAATGGCTGTAAGTCATTAAGGGTCTGGGGTATCAAACAAGCCTCAAACCGTAACCAGACTTTTTTTCACTCTGCTGCCAGATATGCAGTAGATATGGATGGATCACTTTAAGGGTTGTTTCTCCTGACAAATTTTCCTATTGAACTCTATGGAAAAATAAGTCAGGAGAAGAAACCCTTCAAGTTATCCATCCATATCTACTGTAGCAGAGTGATGATTTAAGGCTTGTTAGATGTGTCAGACCCTTGAAGACTTAGAGCCATTTAGCCAACCATGTGTTTCCATACTGTTCCAGTGTAATTTACAGCTAAATCTAGTCCCACCCCCCTATTCCGATAGAGATCCATTCAGATGCAGAGATATATAAGATATCAAGAATCTTTTGATGTTGTTGGGTCACAGACATCAGGAAGTCATGGCATGCAAAGGATATGCGACCAAATATTAAAATGTCCTAACTGACTTAATGACTTCAACCTAAGTGTATGTAAACTTCCGACTTCAACTGTATGTATGTGTGTATACTTATATTAGCTGTCAAACGTGCGAAGGCTAGTGCTGTGACGTAGCAGTCGAATTATATAACAGCTGGTGCGCACGGGGAAAAAACTCACGCTTTGGGGCCGTTGGAAATATATTGGAACTTACAGTACGTGCGAAAGGGTTCAAAGCAAGAGTCTGATCTGTCCCATAGGCTACTGCTTTTGCCTGTGCTGCTCTTGTTTGTTTAGCTGCTGCTTGTTCTAAAAATGTTTGTTGCTCATGCTGCTTGGTCAATGCTGCTTTAAAAAAAAAAAAAAAATTGCTGCTCAGAGTGTTTGGTGTATCTGTTGCATAGGAGAATGCCTTTCCTGTTTTTGTGGCATTGTTTTGTCAAGGCAAGAGGCCGTCTTGCAGAAACAGAATCCTGTAATCGCCGTAAAGCTAATGCCAATTCCACACTATTTTGCTTTGCAGTCGGTATAGTTTAGACCGGAACGTTAAACGCATGCACTCTGGCTGCAATCAGTTGCCTCGCTAATATATGGTCCGCCAGACAAAGAAAAGGACGATGTATTTAAGTAGCATTGTTATTTAAAACGCACCGACCATTGGTGTATAACCCGGACTTTAAAACCTTGCTTAGTTATCTAAAGATGTATTGCTTAGTGTTTGAGCTAATAAGAATGACAGCTGTGATTAATTCGGCTATAAATGCAGTAAAATGGCGTACATTACCGTTCTCTATTTTGCAATGGAAACTTATAAAATAATGTTACGTCAATAGAATACTCATACCAATCCACATAATTTGAGTAGCTAAAGTTCTCAAAACTGTCTGTTTATTATAGTTTATAATAGTATTTGGAATGGTTTATAATAGTATAGTTTATAATAGATTTGGAATGGTTTATAATAGCATAGTTTATAATAGTATTTGGAATGGTTTATAATAGTATAGTTTATAATAGTATTTGGAATGGAAGTGTGGTGTTGCTGATTTGCCCACAGCTTACTGTGAACTACAGTCAACGTTCATTGCTAGGGATAGCTGCTACATTATGCAAAGGATGTGCTTTGCCTTGTCTGTTCTGTAATGATGATGATGTCTCTGTACGCACTTACTGTACGTCGCTTTGGATAAAAGCGTCTGCTAAATAAATGTAATGTAATGTAAAACTCTCCAAAGCATTCCAAGTAGCAGTGGTGGGCGCTATTAAATGCAGAGTATTAAATCACAGTTGCCTTACTTTCATTCTCGAGAAATCTTCAATTATTTCATTAGCATTAGCGTTCTGTGATGGAAAGATCTCCCGTCTCCTTCCGTGGTTAATTGTTGCATTGAACACTTAATACTTTCATTTTAATTTAGGGCCAGTTTGTGGCCCCTAAAGTGTGTATGGGAATGGGAAGCCTAATATGCCTCTTCTTCAGGAGAAGAGCTGCGGTTGTTACGTTTAGTGCTATATTTCTACAGTTTATGGTTTAGCGCAATTATCTCTGGGAACATAGGCTATACGTGTGCATTTATGCGTACTTGAAAGTCTGGGTCCTGTCAAGTACGGAAGTCCCCTACACATCCCAGGATTTTAGTTTGTACTTCATTTTTGCATATTTACGGTTTGGAACACACTAATTACAAACAAATGTAATACTGTGTAGCCTACTAGCAGCTGTGTACTGTTTATCGTGTCCTGTTGATTACGCGACGTGCAGTATGCTAATAGTCTTTCTTAAAACATATTATAACCATGCACATTTAATATATCTGAAGGGGAGTTTTTATGTACCCAAGTCGCACGATAAACATAAAAAAGTCACATTTGATCCATGTAAAAGATGTTGTGATTGTTTGTATTTGGGCATAGCATTTCCAATGTTCAGGTGTTCACTTAATAATCCACTTGGTTTTGCTCAAGGATCCCACAGAATGTGGGCATGATTCATTGTTCGGAGAAGGTTAAATCGGCTGTGCTTAACAATAGCTGGATCCAGTTTGCATTTTTATTAGTTTAATGATACAAGACTTATCCTGTGCGCACTGTGATTCAGCAGGGGAGTTTATTATATTGTCGTATGGCAAGCTCACTGCTGTTATATTGTCGTATGGCAAGCTCACTGCTGTCCCAGATAGCATACGGATGTGGGCCACTTCCGGCAATGATGCGGCACTGCTGGCCTTCTTCTGGCCCGGACAAAATGGATGTGAGCCTGAAGTGGCCCACATGTAAAATATCAAATATCCCAAATCAAATGTGGGCCACCTTTGGCAAAGATGCGGTACTCTTGGCAATGTGTAATCTGGATGTGGCCCATGAGGTAAATGGTGAATATGGCCCAAATATCACAAAACAAATGTGGGCCACCTTTGGCAAAGATGTGGCACAGTCGACAAAGACTAATCTGGGTGTAAACCGAGTGCCATCACTGGCCCAGATCTGGCAAACAGGAGCGGACCGCCCGAGTGCCATCACTGGCCCAGATCTGGCAAACAGGAGCGGACCGCCCAAGTGCCATCATTCCACGCGGTATGTGGGCCGGATGAACATGTCGGTGTGGGCCGGATTTGGGCCGCAGCAATTTTGCTATCTGGGGTTGTAGCCTATTTATTGAACCATACACGGCCTCACTGAGATCAGAACGAACGGCGAAATATAGATAACAATCAAACAAGTCTTGAAATAAGACGAGTTGCATTGAATTGCATTTCAGGTTCCAGTTTGGCGTGGTCCGTTCATCAAGTTTACATATTGCGTGCAAATGCCATCCTGATGCCACAGATTGAATGAAAGAATTGTGGTTATATGAATCAGACCTGGAAAGGATATCGCAATCAAATGTGTGCATATTGTTTTGGCCTGGACAAAGAATCATTGCTGTGCTGTGTTAATGAAACACTCAGACATTAGACCCAGAGTCGACCAGAGGAGGATGGGTTCCCCCCTTGAATCCGGTTCTTCATGGTTTCTTTCTATCTACCACCAAGGATTTTTTTCCTTGCTGCTGTGGCCTTTGGCTTGCTCTTGTGGGGGTTTAGGCCAGGGTTTTCTGTGACGCGTATAGCGACAATTGTTTGTGCTACAGTGAGCACCATAATTCATTGGACAGTGACACATTTTTTGTTATTTTGGTTCTGTACTCTAGCATTTTGAGTTTTAAAGGATACAATGACAATGAAGTTGAAGTGCAGACTGCCAGCTTTAATTTGTGGGTACTTTCATCCATATTGGATGAACAATTTAGAAATTATAGGTACCAACTTTTATAATTACCAACAGACTAGATTTAGCTGTAAATTATGCTGGAACAGTATGGAATACATGGTTGGCTAAATGCCTCTAAGTCATCAAGGGTCTGATGTCTTAGAGCCATTTAGACAACCAGTGGCGCCCCCAACTGTACGCAGAGTACGCAGTCTGCGTACCTTAGCAACAACAGCAAAATTAGTATTTCCATTAAAACTGACGTGAATTGTCAAAGTCTCTGCGTCTATGTTTCTACGATGTTGAGGAATGATACTTGCTTATTGTCTTCGTTGTATTGCCTGGTTATTGTATTTTCCAAGTTTTGCATATTTCAAACATTTGAAAGTGATTGGAGGATCACCATCCCGCCGTTAACACCGTTGAAAGTGATTGGAGGATCACCTTTTTCTTTAGACCAGGAAAAGTTTAGAGTTGCCTTTTTACTTGTCAGTCAAGATATTATAACTAACTTAAATAAATACAGTAATTGACGTTAGCCAAATATGTCAAAGAAAAGATGGATGAAAGTATGAAAATAACAATTCGGAGAATCAGGTTTTGGTGAAACAGTCCTCAGCTGAGGATGGGTTAGCCCAACCGGAAGACGAGCTACCCACCAAAATGTTATTTTATTTGCAGTGGCGTGTTCTCTCTCTCTCTCTCTCTCTCTCTCTCTCACACACACACACGCACAATTGGCGTGCATTCAGTGATAATATTTTATTAGAAATTTAAGCAGTGAATAAATTTTGTTGAGCATGTTCGATAGTTACATTGACTTGTCAGAAGTGGTGTTTTCATTGTGTTAACATTAACTGTGCTGTAAGTCACGTAACAGCTTGTTGCGCGCAACATTTCCATTCTATTGTGAAGTAAGTCTCTCCGGTTTTGCTGATGAAAAATCAGACTTTAACGTAGGCTAGGCTTACTCCTACGTTAGAACTTCTTGTAATATGCGACCCTATGAGTGAGCAAAATATATTGGTAAATTACGTTGTAATGTTAGTCCTAAGTAGTGGCTTTGTTTTCATGTAGACTATGGCTTGGCCTCCTCTGTTGCGTACCCTGGGAAGAAATCCTGCGGGCGCCCCTGTAGCCAACCATGTGTTCCATACTGTTCCGTCTAAACTGTTGCTACTTCTGAGAGAGTGAACGTCTGTGAGAACACAAAAACGAAAGTTGTAAAGAGTTTATTTGGTGAAATGTTTTTTTGGAACATAAGCGCATTTAGTCCTAGAAAGAACAAGGTTTAACCCAAAGGCTTATTGTTGCATCATTCATAACCAGACGTTATAAGCTTGTGTTCTTATTACAACGGTATGACCGCACGCTTCAGGGACCACTCGCGCGCTGTACCACCTGTGTGACCGTATGCGTCAAAGGGTTAAAGTCCTATGACTCTGCATGGTCCTGACTGCTACACTGCTCTCCTGCATAATTGGTGCAGCTACCATAGCAGCTCCTAAAGTTCCAATGGCACACTCAGTCCTGGGTGTTGGTCATCTGCTGCCTTTAAAGGTCCACTGCAATACAAATTTTTTACTTTGTATTGGGATAAATGTGAGTCCCCTCATCATGAAATCATCAATGTATTTTTGAAAAAAATGACCGATTGAAAATTATAGCCAATTTTAAATGACTTTCGCACCTAACTACGCCCCGCGCAGAGAAGTCCTTGATTATATCCATAAAATCCAGTTCACGGAGGAAGCTAACGTTAGCTGCTGATGGACTCAGTTGGTGGCTTTTGCTAACTTGCTGCTAACAGTATGTTTCCCTTTTCCACTGGTTGAATGGAAGAAGGTTTAAAAAAACCCAGTTAGCTTGGGAATTTTTTTAACAACTGTTCACAAATGTTTTATTTTTTTTCTCTTTTCGTTTTTGTGATCTGCTGGCGTGCTTTTGTAACTCCGACATTTTAGCTTCTGACAATAACAAGCAAAATCAGCACATGTAAGTAGCTACGTATAGCCACCAAAGACGTAGCCTAAATGTGACTTTGCAAACCCAATGCACGAATCTGACCAAGCTACCGGTAGCCTATGTATGTTTTTTGTTAATAAATGAATGGATGAATGAATGAATAAATAAAATGAATCTGACCAGACAACCTATTAACAACAAAAACATTATTTCAAGTGAATTAGTCACTCACGCAAATTACAACATTATATTCTGGCCAATCGAGGCCCCTGATCAGTCGAGGCCCTGGGTTTAAGCCATAGACTGTATAAAAATAGGTTTCAGCCCATGTAAGCCTGTGTATTAAAGCACCCCTGACGATCACATTTTCACGTCATATTGATAGGCTAATTATTTAAGCAAAGATAGCCTATGCGTGATTTGTTTTTTTCTATCTGCATGGCAGCCAACACACACATAACATTTTAATTGACATTAACAGAGTGTGACAGTGTGTCCAGAAATGCTCCGTGAGTCCGTGATGATTCTTCAGCTTGACTGCCGCTTCACTGACAGGACAACGCGTTGATAATTGCCAACTAACCAACTAACGGTAGTACAGGTAGTAACCATGCAGCAATCGGCTACACGCTGCCTACCAGCTTACTTGTAGTTACCTCCTCCGCAGTAGGCAGTAGCCTAATGGATTGAGTGAGCTAACTCGACCTGAAATCCTCTATCGCTAGCATTTGTATTTATATTTAATAGCCTACATTTTTTTAATTGTCATGTCCGGCATAGCCTTCACCAACCTTACACACCCTCCGCTTATGGACATGGGTCTAAACTAGGTCAATTTGGCTGCGTATACTTGGGGACTCAACTCACCATATGTTTATTATCTGTGTTTATTATCTAGATCACCGCCAATATTAGGAATTCATTTTGCTGAGTTTTTTCTTTGGTTCTGCTGTATGGGATGAAATGCAAATGTCCAAAAATTAAGGAAAATACCGCATAAACAGAGCCAGAAATTAGTCCAGGTATATAAAATCAAATGTCCACCCTAGATAAAATAAACCCCTGCATAATAATCAACAACAACAAACTCATCCTCATGTTATCTCTCCCTCGTGTTAGGTCATGCATAAATTGCTCATTTGTTTACCTGCAGAGCCTGCTGTACTGCTTACAGAACAATTTACTCATGTGGAACAAAACAAACCCTTCAGACGCCATTGCATTCAAAAGAAACTCGGAACAGCTCGTCTCAGACACAAATAGATAGCTAGCTGCTATGTGTAATTTTGCTGGCTAGCTTGCCATTGTTACAATATAGTAATGTTAGCTATATTCATTTAATTCAGAGGGATTCGTTTTATACATAACAGTGAATTCGCACTGGTATACCGGCAAAATAATCTGTTACCTTATATCACTCTGCGTCACTGAGACCGCAAAACCATATTTGGGCTAGGACCTGCTGCACGGAGAAACTCCTGAATAACCTAGACATAACTAACCAAAAACTGTATGAAAGAGACTGTAAAGTAAAAAGATAAACAGCGCAGTTACCTTATGAATTGTGCTTTGCTAAACGGAATGTAGCGAGCTACGCTACAAGGTAAAAACACTGCGCCATCTTGTTTCGATAATTACGCTTGGTTGCCTCTTCCTCTTACGCAGGGCTGTATTTCCTTGATTTACGACGGCTTTGTGTTGAATGAGGGCTTGTTTGAAAGATTAGAGTCTTGGCTATTGGCTGGAATATTTGACAGACAGTTTTAAAACCCAATGGAAAGCAAATAATACCCGGAGTGAAATATAATTAAGCAGAACAGTTTACCAGCACATTATTTATGGTGTGACATAAAGCTGCAATACATGTTTGAGAATTAGGTCAGAGTTTCCAACGTTATTTACGTTATTTACGAGTTTTATCTCGACGTTTTGGGCTTAAAAACCACTTTCCCAGAAGGAATGGATATAACTTAAGGATATTTAATCAAAATATTGAGGTGAGCAGTTTATTATATATTATTAAATTAATGAAATATATAATTTAATCATTTCTGTAACGCCCGCGTTACCGCTAGGGGGCGTTTGGCAGCAAGAGGTTAAATACTACACTAGGCTTATTACCAAGGACACCAATCAAGCTCAAAAGACGATTAGCATGTAATATGCTTGTATCCATTGATGATATTTGCTACCTGCTGCTGCTGCTATTGGGGGGGGGTCAAATAAATAAATAATAAATGAAAAAAATCAGGTGGTTGCTGGGCACCGACTCCAGTAAAAAAGAATGTGTCCTTTTCGATCCCTGTGTCATCCGGTTGTTTGTGCAGTGGTTAACTGGGATATGGATTTGGACTAAGTGATCTTCAGGAAGCAGCAGGTGCTCTGCTGTACACATAGTTTGCAATCACATAATGTTTGAATGGCCAATGTCTGACCCAGGATCACAGCAGTGTTATGTCTCTGTGTTGGAGGGATATCGATATGGTCTTCCTGGTCTTTCAGGAAGCAGCAGGTGCTCTGCTGTACACATAGTTTATTGTTGGCCACTTGAAAGATCTGCTGTTTTGGGGGTTGGGGCTTGGATGATTTGCTGTGTTGGGGGTGTTGGTATATCTCGTGTTTAGTAGGGGAGATGTGTCATGCTCCCTGTTTGATAGATAGTGTACTCCGGTGCATGCATACATAGAGCAGATCCATTCAGCGCCAGACCAAAATATATATAAATTCATTCATATATTCAAAAAGGCAGTTGTCCTGACAGAAATGAGTAGCAAATGAAGTTCGCAGAGCAAGACTGCCCCTTTTAAAAGCGAGAGTCAGATCTCACCCATACTGCTTTTGCCTGTGCTGCTCTTGTTTGTTTTGCTGCTGCTTGTTCTAAAAAAAATTGCTGCTCACCCTCCTCCATCCCAACCTCCTCCTGTTGTTTGGATCTGCTTCTATGTACTGGGGGCTTTTTGGTATATCTCCTGTTTAGTAGGGGAGATGTGTCGTGCTCCCTCTTTGATTGGTAGTGCATGCTGGTACATGCACTAGAAGTACATAGAGCAGATCCATTCAGCGCCAAACCAAAATAATTATATATTCATTCATATATTCAATACGTGAGTTACAGAATTGAGTTTTTCTAAATATATGGAAGTTTCAGCAATGACACAGGCCTAGAATTACTGGACACTACAATTTATGGTGAAAATGGGAAATTAAAATGAAATAATGTCTTTGGCAAGGTAGTGTGCTAAATGACACTAATAACTATCTGTATCGTGGTCCTACAGTTATAAAGAGAAGATGATGAAGCTCTCAGCAGTGCATAATGATCGCCCCATTGAGCCTCTTGACCTGGCAGTCTTCTGGACAGAGTTTGTCATGAGGCATAAAGGGGCAGACCACCTCAGGACAGCTGCCCATGAGCTGAACTGGGTCCAGTACCACAGCCTGGATGTGATTGGCCTGCTCCTTCTCATAATAGTGACTGTTGTCATGGTGACAGTTAAATGTTGCACATTTTGTTTTTTCAAATGCTGCGCAAGGAAGACTCTTAAGAAGAAGGAGGAGTGAATGCACACTACAGAATAAACTGAAGACAGTGCTGTTTTTAGTGGTGTAATGGTTTATGTAAATTGGGAAATGTAATTAATTTATTTCTTACAGGTGATCTTCTGTATAGCCATGCATTGTTATGTAATTGTTTAATGAATCAAATATTAACAAAAGTCGAGTCAAATGGTACCATTCTGTTAATGCATACGGTGGTTGATCATAACTTGTAGGGCGGCAGTGTAGTATAATGGTTAAGGAACTGGCCTTGTAACTGAAAGGTTGTAGGTTTGATTCCCAGGGAGGACACTGCCGTTGTACCCTTCAGCAAGGTACTTAACCTGAATCGCTTCAGTATATATCCAGCTGTATAAATGGATAATATGTAAAAAATGCTAAAAAGTTGTGTAAGTCGCTCTGGATAAGAGCGTCTGCTAAATGCCTGTAATGTAATAACTCTGGATCAGTGCAAACCATTGGGGCCAGGGGTGGGTGGTCTAAATTACATTTTGCTATTTTCATGGTGAGTGCAAGGTAGCACAATTGAAAAAGGGTTTGCTAAAATTAGCATTGTTGCCGCGGTGGCGTAGCGGACAAAGGCACCGACTTTTTAGTCTGTGCAGTTGCGCCCCGAGGATCGGGGGTTCGATCCCCGGTCCTGCCAGTTCCGAGCATGGCCGGTGGCTGAGGGAGCGGCAATTGGCAGCTGCTCCCGGCGGGAGGGGCTCGGAGAGAGAGTCGTCATGCGCAGATGCGGCCCTGGGCAAGTTGGGGTCACGGTCAGGTTTGGAGGGGCCGCGTCCTGGAAGGGGCGGGGCGTCCTCTCTCCTACTACCGACTGACAGGGCTTGTGGCGGCGATTCTCTCTAGCGGTTGCTACACACGGGGATAATTGACAGAATAGGGGTTCAATTGGCTACTAAATTGGGAGAAAATGGGGAAAAATCAGAAATAAATTTTTTTTTTTTTTAATTAGCATTGTTAATGCATTAGCAATTAACAGTTAGCAACGGTGACCGATACATACCATATATACATTATGAAATACTGTATACACCGTCATAATGTTGAGGGTGCACAAATACCGGCACAAGTCTAAAAATGCTAATTAGTCTGCAGTTAAAAGAGAGTGCTGCTTACAGACCTTAACAAGCTGTTGCACTTGGCTAATTGAAAGGAAACATGGCCCCAACAAGAGAGTTGTCAATTGAAACAATGGAAAGGATTATAAAACTCCTTCAAGAAGGAAATCCAACATGGAGTGTGGCAAAAGATGTTGGTTGTTCCCAGTCAGCTGTGTCTAAAATTTGGTGCAAGTATGAACAAAATATGAAGGTTATAAAAGGAAAACATTCGGGTAGACCAAGGAAGACATCAAAGCGTCAGGATAGAAAACTCAAAGCAATATGCCTTGAAAATAGAAAATGCACAAATAAAAAACAAATGGGCGGAAACAGGAGTCAATGTCTGTGACAGAACTGTAAGAAATCGGCTGAAGGAAATGGGATTTACATGTAGAAAAGCCAAATGAAAACCAGCACTAACACCTAAACAGAAGAAAACAAGGTTACATTGGGCTAAAGAGAAGCAATCATGGAGTGTGGATGATTGGATGAAAGTGATATTCAGTGGCCAAGGTGATGATGCTGGAACTTTTGTCTGGTGCTGTTCTAATGAAACATATAAAAATGACTGCCTGAAGAAAACAATCAAATTTCCCCAGTCATTTATGATGTGGGGTTGCATGTCAGGTAAAGGATGAGGGGAGATAGCAATCATTACCTCAACAATCAATGCAAAGGTGTACATTGAAATTTTGGACACTTTTCTCATTCCATCGATAGAAAATAGGTTTGGTGATGATTAAGTAATTTTTCAGGATGATAATGCATCTTGCCACAGAGCAAAGAGTGTTAAAGCTTTTTTTCAGGAAAGGCATATCAACTCAATGACATAGCCAGCAAACAGTCCGGATCTTAATCCGATTTAAAATTTATGGTGGAAATTTAAAAGATTAGTCCATGACAAGGCTCCATCCTTCAAAGCTGATCTGTCAACCGCTATTCAAGAAAGTTGGAACCAGCTTGATGGAGAATGTTGTTTTTCATTAGTGAAGTCCATGCCTCAAAGAATTCAGGCCAACATAAAAGCTCAAGGAGGAGCAACAAAGTACTAATTGTGATTTTTTTTGTTGATGATTCCATCATTTTTTCCTCAACATTGAGTGATTCCATCATTTTTTCCTCTACTTGATCTGGAAAAAATATGCCATTAATTAAAATAATTTAATTTGTTTGAGGTATGTTTCATGAAGCCAGAATGTTCAGCTATTAAACAAAAATTGTTTTGTCTCATATCTGTGATTTGTTTATTTGCTACGAAGTAAAAAATCTGGGTGAACATCCTCTAAGTGTGGTGCTTCCATAATTCTTGCCAGGGGTTGTATACGGGGGAAGGGGATGAATACAATGTAGTGGGGTAACTTATAAAATTATGAGGAAGGACACAACCAATAAAAGAGCTGCGGATTTAGCCCTTTATGTTAAAAGAAAGTATAAATGTGTAGGACACTTCAGAAAAGGACCCTCTCATTTCCTAGTGAGGAAATGTGAGTCTAAATTACACTACAAGGGGACTATCCATTGAAGGTTTGCCCACTGCGTCTAACCTGGGAGTCTTCTGAGTAGTCTGGCCAAAGGTGTCATGGGTTTTCAGCCTTCTTTTGTTTCTGTGGTTGTTCCTCCTCTGAGCGGCATGAGGGCGCTCTTGTCGCGTTGTTTCGTCCTCCGTCCCAGGTCTTAATTTTTTTCTTTCCCTAATTTCACACACCTGTCCCCTACTACCGGCCGGCTTTTATAAGCTTGGTGTTTCCTGCTTCCGGTGCTTAGTTGTTGTCTTGCGACTTCACATAGCCAGTAAGGTATAGGACTTGGGACACTGCTTTCCTTGTTGTTTCAAATAAGCAAAGCAGGAAATCCCATTTAGCGTATTAGGTTGAGATCTAGGATCTCCTTTCCTTTCTTTTGGTTTTCGCTAGTTCTGCCTTTTTGTTTCCCTCCTCTGGAGGTGTACCTCAGTTTACCTCTCTTATCACTGCTTTCCCTATTTGAAAGCGAGGGGCCTTTTAGTTTTTCTCTATTTTCTTCTCTCTTGTCTCGAGAAAGAGAGAGAGAGGCGTTATTTCCTTTTCACTCAAGCCTAAGAGTTTATTTCGCCCTATTATATTGGGGTCGATATTCTTTAGCCTTTTCTGTTGTTTATACCTCTGTCCGCGCTCTATCTCGGATCTAGAGCTAGAGGTATTTCTTTTTGTTTCGCTGAGTTTTTCCGCTTTAGTGGCTATTCCTACGGGAGTAGCTTTTAGATTATTTTGTCGCGCCTGGTCCTCCAAACCCGACCCCCTTATAGAAGAACTAAGCCAGTATGGAAGGTCCAGCGACACCAACGAATCAATGAAGCACTGGTCAGTCAGGATGCAAGAGGATTCTCGCCCTTCAGACACAGCAGGTTCAGCTAATACATCAGGGAGACTGTCTTCACAAGTTAGCAGAAAGTCTTCGCGTTTTAACTATCACAGTTAACCCACCTCCAGTTGCACAAGCACCCATAAAGCCCGTTCCCTTACTACTCACCCCGAAGGAGCCTAAGCTCCAACTGCCATCACGTTATAGTGGGGAAGCGGGAAAGTGTCGGGCTTTCCTTACACAGTGTTTGATATTTTTTCAAGCACAACCATCCCGATTCATCACACAAGAGTCCCAGATAGCGTTTATTTTATCCCTGCTAAATGACTAAGCCCTCGCCTGGACAGACCCTCTAGTCCGGGCCAACGCTCCTGTTGTGCGTGACCGATAAAGTTAATGTTGGTCTTTGATCATGACATCTCCGGAGAGGAGTCTGCCATGAGACTAACTCGTCTTCGTTTTTTAAAGGTGCATCTTTGTATTCGCTAGCTACTGTATCTATATATTGGTTGATATACAGTATGTGTCATTGATATTTTGAATCATTATCTATAATAAGTAGGCTACATATAATATTATGAATATGACAAATATTACTACCAAATAAACTCTATCTATTGCCTCCTGTGCACTGTTTACGGCATACTGTTTAGTACGGGACATGCAATATGCAAACAATATTGTCCATCCTATTATCAGCCAAAACCCGGAAATAAGGATATCATCCTGGGATTTTAAGTACACTACATTTAGAGAACATTTCGCCAACTTAACAACTTGCTCATCCAGTGTACTCAACAGGCATGCTCAATAGTATGGAAGGACACAGCCTTGCATTTTATGGCTGCATGCGGATCCAAATTTTATGCTTTCTTCCTGTTGTTCCCTTCCCTTGCTTCAAGGGGAGGATACCCAAAATGCCAGGATGAAATATGGCAGCTACACCAAGTGAGATTTGTTTCCAATTTAGGAAACGGGAGGAAGTTATTATATTCCCTCACTCCCTCATTTATCCTGCATTCCACCAAGGGTAGAAAATGCAAGTTTCCAGCAGGAAGGGAATCCCACAATGGAATGCCATTTCAACTATGGCCTGCCACTTTTCAATGAACTGGCTATGCATCCAATTCATTCTCAACCAATAGAACGCTGAGGTCAATGAACTTTTCAATTTGTGCTGATGGTTCTGGTTGGAATTTCAATCAATACTGAATAAGATAGTAGAAATGGCACCATCTTGTGGTCAAAATGTGGTAGTACTATGTCATATGCAAGGATATGAGATGGCCAACTTCAAACACTAATTAAACTTCATGGAGGGATTTAACCATCACCATTTTTTTAACCATCACCACTGTGCATATTTATAAATATTATGAAGAAACAATAATCCAAGCCACAGCATCTCATGTGTTGTCCCACATAGAGAACTTGCATTCTATGCTGTCTATAAGGGTGGTATTGCATTAGGGTTTGGGGGGTCCTTGGGTGTATTTTGACAATTTAGATGGATTCCTCATGTCTGAAACATTATCAGGGAATACTTTGATGCAAATCGGATATTGAAAACTATCAATATTATATGATTCCTACAGCATGAAAAGGTTCTAACTGGATGTAACCAATTAGCGACATTTCCCTTAAACCAAATAATTTTTCAACAAAATAATGCTTCAGGGATGCTAATATTATTCCTTTCTTACTCCTAAAGCTCTTCTCAAGACGATCTGTGATAGTGGGTGTCATGCTCGTTCACCTTTGAGATGGAATTACCCATTAGTCCTCCAAGATAGATACAAATTAGTTTTGGGGGCAGACAAGCATTCATATGCAAGGTATTGTGGGATAGCTACGTGGCAAGAAGTTATTACCTGTTGATGAGGGCTATCAAAATGTATGGATACTCTTTGAAGTATTATTGCTATATTTCAGGGAGAGCAGGGAGTCATGCCAAAATAATTAGGGAACTGGAAGAATGAAAAAAGATCAGGGTTTAAAGTAAAATCAGAGGTTAAACCTTATGTATGTATTTCTTTATGGTTTAAACACTATTATAATCTAACTTACTCAAAATCATAGCAAGAACTGGGTTGCAGACTACACAAATATAACAATTTCATACAGTAGTTCCTGGTTAGAGGGTGTAATTTACGATGAGAAAGGGCAGAATTCACAACAAAATCTTTAAAGCCAGTTTTCTCAAAACTGTTTTGCAAAATCACAATATTCAAACAGTTATATCTCCAGAAATATTTACTCAATCTCATCAAGTGATACCTAATTTTGTACCTCCGATTCATACTTTAACACGAGATGAAAAACTCAAAAATCTAATTTTGAAACATGTATCTGAAGCAGGGATCTGTTCATATTTGTAAAACATGTTGCATTTGTTTGTGTAGCATGGTGTATTAGAAAAAGGTTCTGTAATTGTTTTGAAAACAAATTGTGTTTTTTTTTGCAAAACACAATGTGATTTTTTTGCAAATCATAGGGCATTTCTAAAACATGTTGTTTGTTTGGTGTGCCACCAAATTAGCTCCATAGTCTAAACTTTATGATTAAAAAATCTTACCTTTAGCTATACATCTTTTTTTTTGGATAAGCTATTGGTTATACACATTTTTTGAAAATGTTGCAATTCACTCCATGTAGTCTTGAGCCTTCAAGTCGTTGTCCAAACCACAGCTTGTGGTTCGTCAATAGGCTAATTCTTCACAGTTCTTCACCGCTTTCCATATCATATCTCTGACCATTGACAGGTCAAAAATGTTGCAGACATCGAAGTTAGGTAGCTTTTGGCCCCTGCCAGCATAAAATAACAATGTGGTAACAAATTTTGCATTTCACCAGGGAACGTATATTTCTAAGTGTTATGAGTTCATGTTTGGACTACCTAGCGGCTATGCACATTACATAACTGAAATTGGCCAGATTTAAACGATCGGTAACTAGCGATCAGCAGCCACTTAAGGCCTTGAGAAAAAGGTGTGTGGATTATTTAGCCAATGACTAAAATGAATCGCTGGCACTGAAACACACCAGAAACAGTAGACACAGTGGTCCCTGCAGGACTGGAGTTAGACACCCCTGGTCCAATTAGTTAATAGCTTGATGATTTTACTTAGCGCAACTTATCCAGCTAACTCAGTGATCGTGTCAACCCA
The DNA here is from genome assembly GCA_029718625.1 of Synaphobranchus kaupii. Lineage (NCBI taxonomy): Eukaryota > Metazoa > Chordata > Actinopteri > Anguilliformes > Synaphobranchidae > Synaphobranchus > Synaphobranchus kaupii. The sequence goes on along the minus strand of CM056383.1, from coordinate 55,249,438 downwards.
AAGAAAGAAAAGAATGCAAACGGACGTAACCCCCCCCCCCCCCCCCCCCGATTTATTTCTCTCTTATGACACTTTATGAAAACCAGCAGAGGTGGAAATCCAGGGGACATAAAGTAAAAGTCCTCCCCAGTATTTTGCTCCAATCACCTGGATTTGCTAATTAACATAATTCTTCAGCGGAGGTAGAACTAATTTGTGAAATCAGCTAGCGGAGTCTATGGGTGGAAGAAACACATGGCAGGACTTTTACTTTATGTCCCCTGGATTTCCACCTCTGAAAATCCGTTTTTTTAAATGGAAAAAATTGCCAGTTTGAAGTCGGCAATAGGTGTCTGATGAGGCTGAGTGGTTGGAAGAAAATCCAGTAAATTTGCAAAATTACAAAGTAAAAAAAGTATTAAAATGTCCTAAGATTTCTTTTCTTTTTTTACCAGAAAAACACATGGCTGTTTTCACATAGACAGTTTATAATTCAAGTCAATGAGATAGCTAGCCTCAAAACTTTTTAAATTATGGCACTTTTATCTTCTATGCAGTGTTACCCAACTCAATGTAACGTCCCGTTCCCATCCAGTCCGTATTCCCTGTTTTGCCATGTCCCTCCGTTTCTTGTTTGATTCCCTTGTCCATGTTTTCCCCTCTGCTGCAGGCTGGGCGTTTCCCCTCTGTTTCGCTCTCTTTGTTTCCCACTTGTTTCCGCCTATCGCTTTCCCCTCTCGTTGCATGCATTCCTCACCTGTGTAATTAGCAATCACTCCCGGTTACATTCCTCACGTTTGCTTTATTGGTTCCAATCACACTCCCCCATTTAACCCACCTGCTGTCTCCCCTCCAGGGTTGGTTCATTACTTGTGTTACCCTCCTGACCCTGCTTGCTGCTCTTAAACTAACTTACCTCGTTCGTTGTATGGTCTCCTCGTTTCTGGTCCCGTGTTACTGAGTGCTTGGTTGTGGGTTTACTCCTTACAGCTTTCAGTATACCTGTCCTCCAGTTTTGGTATCTATCCAGCCCTAACGTTTTGCTGTTTGCATGCCTCTAATCTGTCTCCCTCTAATCACCAGCTGTTCCAGCTTCTACCAGTCTGTAGCTGTTGTTAATCCCTGTGTGTGTTACGGTACCTCCAACTCCAGCTCGAGTTGCGTCCGCAGTTGAGTGTACAGCTTCGTAATCCTGCAGTGGTTCCTGTCCGGCCGTGGCTACCTCCAGTGCTGCGGTTACGGTCCCAGGTTCCTCAGGAATCCAGCTGCTCCAACCGGACCTACCTGGGCTCCGCCACACAGCTCTACCCAGCCGGGCTCTGCCGGCTACCTACCATTGTGTTCAGTCCAGTACCCGTAGGACCTCCCGGTCCAGCTCCGGTCCAGTTCCGGTTCTAAACTCACCTTCTGTTTTCTGTCCAGTTCCTGAGTGGACCTCCCAGTCCAGTTCCAGTCCAGTCCCGGTGTGAAGTCACCGCCAGTAAAAGTCCAGTTCCGGCTTGGAACGAGTTTGCCGTTCCAGTAAATCCAGTTCCTGAGTGGACATCCAGTTCCTGAGTGGACCTCCCGGTCCAGTTCCAGTCCAGTCCCGGTGTGAAGTTCACCGCCAGTAAAAGTCCAGTTCCGGCTTGGAACAAGTTTGCCGTTCCAGAGACTCTGTCCCTGAGTGGACCTCCCGGTCCAGTACAGTCCAGTTCCGGCTTGGAACTCGTTCCTGTGTAAAGTCCAGCTCCGGCTTGGAGCAGTCCATATCGGACTTCCTGTGTTCCTGTGTAATACTGTTTTCCCTTCTGTACAGCTTTGGGACTACCCCAACGCTTAATAAATATTCTTTCTGTTCTTCTGCCTCCTTAGTCGTGCATTTAGGTCCAACCTCCCCCAGGATCGTAACACTCAAAGGCAAATAATAAATATTTGTGTAAGGGGGAGTGTAAGGTTCGGAGAACCAAACGCGACCAATAAGGATTTATAAAAGTGTATCTAAAGAGATACGCCAAAAACGCAGAAGTAGCCGCACCAGGACTGCGATAACACAGGATCGGGAGCAAAACTTCCCTAGCACAAGGCAGAACAAAGCAACCTCCAAAAACTGAGGTGATCTCGATAAACAGTGAGAATAACTAACAAAAGAACCTCACGCACTAAATAATTAGGCGTAAGAAGAGCTGGCCAAACAAAACAAAACTCGATAAAACGAGTGAAGGAAAATAATAAAAAAGACCTGTTAGCCAAAGCTCTTGTGGAAAAAGAGCTGAACACAATAATAAAGGATAAAGAAAGATTGGAAAGGAAAGAGAAAACCAATCTAATCCTAAATCTTATAACTGGACTTGCTGCGTTTCCGATTCGTACGAACCAGAAATGCAGCGACCGAAATTCCTATACCTTACCGACTTCATTGTCAACACAGCAAAGACAATATCGAAGTGCGGAAAAAAGTCCTGAGGTATTTATAGCCGGCAGGAAATGCAAAACAGGTGTAGGGAATAATTGTCGGGCAAGATACGAATACCAGAACGGAGGCGGAAAAAATCCAATAGAGCGTCCTGACGACGCCAAAAAGGAAACCAAAACGTAGAAATGCAAAGGCTGCAAATAACCATGACAATTTGAGAAAAGGAAGAATAGATTACTATAATCTTGACTGATTCACATGCAGAACAACAAGCAAACATTTATTAACAAAATACAGCTAATATTTATCAGTTCATAACTAAATTAACTCTGTATGTATAAGCAGCAGTGGAGCATTTTAGGTTGCTTGCAGTTTGTAGTCTGTTTGGTTGCCAGCTATGATTTATGGGCAGTAAATAATTGGACATCAACTCCTCAACATTTATTAGTTCTAGCTGCATAGTTAGTGTATTATGTTTGGCCATACTCACAAAAACTCTATTTGTAATCAAAATATAATCTTGTAATTACTACCCTGTGTCACATTGTACAGTTTTTCAATCATTTAGTAACTTTTCAATCATTATCATCGGTAAGTTTAAAACAGAGATTGCATCACGCGCATTAACCAATTATTTTAATTTAATTGCATTTTAAATTGCAAGCGATCAAAAGTAAAAATTGAGGCATAGTACACACCTTTTTACTGCTAGGCAGTTTTTGTAGCCTCGGGTCCATGCCTCTTCTAACACAACACATTCCTCACTATTTATCATCCAGTTAGCACTAAATGTTGTTGCAATTTGTTTTTTACAATGTTGCAGAAAAATTTTTATCATTCCATTTCCACTATATTCCAACTTCATTGTCAGTCTTTTTGTGACCTGAAAAAATCAGGCGAATGCATTTACCCCCAAAAGACCTTGTTGTTTTTTTGTTGCAAACTCATCTTTAAAACATTTTTCTATGGAAAACCTATTTAGCAATTAATCCGGGCAACTGTAATTTCGAACAGAAAACATTTGCCATAAATTTGTGAAAAACGTTGCAGAAAAATTGTTATTGCAACTATTTTACACAAAGTTGCAGTGAATAAAACAATTGTGGCAAATGTTTACGACTCCAAATCACAATGTCCCAGCTTCATTGTGCCTCAGCTTGATCTACTTTTAAAAAATCCAACAAAGTCCAGCTGTGTTTGTCAGCAATTCACCATTTAGCTGGGTTTCAACCAAGAGGCTGTGGCTGTTCTAGTCATCTTCCAGATGTCCTCCACTGGGATTTATTATGTAACAAATGTTCATGCTATAGCCCAGTCGTCTCTGTAAAAAATATGAGAATATTAGTGAACAGTAATTTAAAAGGATTTTGTGCTGACACTTTAAAACCTTGGGTCAAAGGAGGATAACACTGCATTGCCAAGCTAAACATGCATAAGCGGCTTCTCGACTTCAGCAGTCGGGCATTTTATGAACAAAGGACTGGTGAGAAAATCTCAGTGTTAAACTTAAAACATCTTTTCAGTTGATACGCTTCTCCATGTCATAAAGCCAGAGCTGTGAATTGAAATGTCTAACCTGTCGTGCGATGCTATCGCTTTAATGTGTGGAGGTTTGGTTGTTTCTTTTCCAAGAATGCAGCCTTCTCACGCAATGGGCTTGTTTTATCTGGGGGAGGTAGTTGTAGAGGGAGGAGCTCAGAGTAAAAAGGGGTCAAATGCTACACGAAACATGAGGTACTTCCACCTCTGCAGTTAGTATGGCTTGCATTAGTTGGGAAACTTCATTATATACTATAAATGAATATGGTCACACCCCTCAAAGCCCAGCAGAAAGTTGGGGGACTTTGACATAAACATGACTCAAATTGCATGCGTTGCATAATCAACGTAAACCAATGTCCTCAGATAACCTTCTGCTGTTACATAACATTTTATTTGAGTCTTATTTTTAAAATTCAGTAAAAAGCAGGCAATCCTAAAAAGGACGCCTTGAGATTTTTTATATTTTAAAATGTAATCATTATTCATAGAGTTCAGTTTATGAATCTGCTTTCTGGGGATATATTTATGTATTTTGACAAGGTTTGTTTCTCTTCAGAGAATGTTTGCATTCTTCAAGAAAGTGAGAATTGCTACACATGTTGATTGGCTAAGAGGAATGCTATGGCTCCTGTTAATTACTGTGAATCAAGGATTAAAGAAGTTTATACTTCATGTGTTTACACTGAGGTAAAATCCCTGATAATTTTATTTGTCTGGAAATCTTGCTGAGACTTGCTGTCAGGTCAGCACCAGCATGTCCAAGTGTAACTAAGTGTTGACACTGGTTAGGATTCATGGGCTCAACAGCGGATGGACTGAATCTGCTATCAACTGTAAAGTGCGTTTTGGGTTAAATAATAGTTTGTCCTTAAAAGCACTCAGTGCTAGGCTTCTGGACAGAAGCGCACACGCGCACGCGCACACACACACACATGCTCCAGCATGAGAGTCCAGCCCCTATGAGCTCCCTGCCTCTTCGCTCCTGAATGTGCTGCTTATTGCACTGAGAGACATGAAACAGGAGGGTTGGCTTTCTACTCCAGGGCTGCTGGTCTGCTTGTGCCTCGGCACCCTGGAGCCTGTGCAGGGGGGTAAAGTCCTGGTCATGCCTGTGGAGGGCAGCTCATGGCTCAGCATGGAGCTCCTGGTCAGAGAGCTCTCCCTGCGAGGCCATGAGGTAGTCGTCCTGGTCCCTAAGACCAGCTTGCTCATCAAAGACTCTGATTACTACCGAACGCAGACCTTCCACGTGCCCTACAGCCAGGCGGAGATGACCGGCTCCCTGAACACGCTGAAGCACAGCGTGTTCCTGAAGCCCCCGACGGTGGGCGATGTCCTGGTCGACATGGAGCGGCTCCTCAACTTCACCAGCTTCCAGATAAAGGGCTGTGAGGGGCTGCTGTACGACCGGCCGCTCATGGAACAGCTGCGGGAAGAAGAATTTGAGCTCATGCTGACCGACCCGTTCCTGCCCTGCGGCTCCATTATAGCCCACGCAATATCGCTGCCCGTTGTCTACTTCCTGCGGGGCATTCCCTGTGGGCTGGATGAGAAGGCCAACCAGTGCCCCGTGCCCCCCTCCTTTGTCCCGCGATTCTTCACAGGCAACACAGATCGCATGGACTTCCTCCAGCGAGTGAAAAATGTATTTATGGCCGTTGTGGACGAGTTCCTGTGCTGGAAATTCTTTGCTGGTTTTGATGAGCTGGCCAGCAGGTACCTGGGACAGGATATTACATACAAGGAGCTCATTAGTCAAGGAGCAATCTGGCTCATGAGGTATGAGTTCACCTTTGAGTACCCCAGACCCTTCATGCCTAACATGATTCACATTGGGGGCATCAACTGTGGCAAGAGGAATTCCCTGCCAGCGGTGAGTATTCTGCGAAGAGTAACGCTCACCATTTTGTCGCCTGGTTTGTGTCCAGCTGCTGTAGTATTATCTGTAGCATGCTGGAAAACCTCAGATTTAAGCTGGCACACCTCAAATATATATTCAAGATTTACTTCAGCGTGCACTATACCATGTGAATTCCTCACTCTTGAATAGTTAAGATGCCCCCTTCCCGTTTTTACAAGTGCTTTGGACAAATTTCTCAAGGCTTTCTCATGTCTTTTAGCTGACAGATTCATCCGAAATAGACGCAAAATGCCTTATAGCAGTCCATGATGGCATTTGCAAGTTATTGGACTAGTTATTGTTGTCATGTTCCTGATAATTCCAGGTGGCTGTGTATTGTTTAGCGGGGTAAACAGTGTCAGGTTGCATCAGGGTTGTGCCCTGACAGGCACACTGTTTTCCCAAACGCACAGCGGGTGAGGGAATCTGACCACCTCGTCTCCACCATGGGGTTTGCCGGAAGCTCCACTCTGATTACACTCTCTCTGTAACATTCCCAAGTTCACTTCCTCTCTTGGGAAGGGAAATGGCCTGTTGGGGGAGGGTTCTTATGCACAGTTTGTTTTCTAGACTTGCAATATGCACGTAAATTGAGAACAGCATAAACTGTACACATTTTCCACTCAGTGATCAAATCTGTATTATTGTAACTGCAGTTAGCCAAGGACAATGTGAGACCATAACATCAGGCCAAGTTATGCAAGAAAATACATGCCTTGCATATCTATGTAGATTGTTGTTGTTATACTTAAGAGTCAAAAAAAGTGTAAATGTTTCCAGCAACCCAAAGCCGTTACTTACAGAAGGGTTTCTACAAGTACTACTTGACTGCAGCAGGGAGCCCAAAAATGACATGCGTGCACATAGCGAGTGTCATTTTGCTGTTTTAATCATAATTAGCTCTGTGGTCATTGTAAAACGGAGACAAAAGGATTGCAAATGCACAACACAAGAGCACTTGGCATGCAGTGCTGTGGCTCACACCACCATCTCCTCTCCTGGGTTACTGCAGGACACACTCTGAATGTCTGTAACATGAGCTTGCAAAATTAGACTTTTGGACCTTGGCTAACACAATCTCAGAAAGTAACCAGGGGACACTGTTTGCAGAACTAAATACCATAGTGCGGGGAGGTCCTTTATGAATATTTTGTTGTTTCAAAATGTATGAATATTTTGTTGTTTCAAAATGTACACCATATAACCTTTCTTTAAAGCCAGTTTTCTCAAAACTGTGTTTTGCAAAATCACAATATTCAAACAGTTATATCTCCAGAAATATTTACTCAATCTCATCAAGTGATACCTAATTTTGTAGCTCCGATTCATACTTTAACACAAGATGAAAAACTCAAAAATCAAATTTTGAAACATGTATCTGAAGCAGGGATCTGTTCATATTTGTAAAACATGTTGCATTTGTTTGTGTAGCATGATGTATTAGAAAAAGGTTCTGTAATTGTTTTGAAAACAAATTGTGTTTTTTTTTGCAAAACACAATGTGATTGTTTGCAAATCATAGGGCATTTCTAAAACATGTTGTTTGTTTGGTTTGCCACCAAATTAGCTCCATAGTCTAAACTTTATGATTAAAAATCTCAATTTAGGAATGGTATTTTACCTTTAGATATACATCTTTTTTTGGATAAGCTATTGGTTATACACATTTTTGAAAATGTTGCAATTCACTCCATGTAGTCTTGAGCCTTCAAGTTGTGTCCAACCCACGGCTTGTGGTTCGTCAATAGGCTAATTCTTCACAGTTCTTCACCGCTTTCCATATCATCTCTCTGACCATTGACAGGTCAAAAATGTTGCAGATGTCAAAATTAGGTAGCTTTTGGCCCTGCCAGCGTAAAATAACAATGTGGTAACAAATTTCACATTTCACCAGTGAACATATATTTTTAAGTGTTATGAGTGCATGGTTGGACTACCTAGCGGCTAGCACATTGCATAACTGAAATTGGCCAGATTTAACGATCGGTAACTAGCGATCAGCAGCCACTTAAGGCCTTGAGAAAAAGGTGCGTGGATTATTTAGCCAATGACTAAAATTAATCGCTGGCACTGAAACACACCAGAAACAGTAGACACTGTGGTCCTGCAGGACTGGAGTTAGACACCCCTGGTCCAATTCGTTAATAGCTTGATGATTTTACTTAGTGCAGTTATCCAGCTAACTCAGTAATCGTGTCAAACCAAAGAAAGAAAAGAATGCAAACGGACATTACAGTGTATGGTTTGGAGAACCAAACGCGACCGATAAGGATTTCTAAAAGCGTATCTAAAGGGATACGCCAAAAACGCAGAAGTAGCCGCACCAGGACTGCGATAACACAGGACCGGGAGCAAAACTTCCCTAGCACAAGGCAGAACAAAGCAACCTCCAAAAACTGAGGTGATCTCGATAAACAGTGAGAATAACTAACAAAAGAACCTCACACACTAAATAATTAGGCGTAAGAAGAGGTGGCGAAACAAAACAAAACTCGATAAAACGAGTGAAGGAAAAGAATAGAAAAGACCTGTTAGCCAAAGCTCTTGTGGCAAAAGAGCTGAACACAAGAATAAAGGATAGAGAAAGATTGGAAAGGAAAGAGAAAACCAATCTAATCCTAAATCTTATAACCGGACTTGCTGCGTTTCCGATTCGTACAAACCAGAAATGCAGCGACCAAAATTCCTATACCTTACCGACTTCATTGTCAACACAGCAAAGACAATATCGAAGTGCGGAAATGCGGAAGTCCTGAGGTATTTATAGATTATATTTAGTAATATTTATAGATTACTATAATCTTGACTGATTCACATGCAGAGCAACAAGCAAACATTTATTAACAAAATACAGCTAATATTTATCAGTTCATAACTAAATGAACTCTGTATGTATAAGCAACAGTGGAGCATTTTAGGTTGCTTGCAGTTTGTAGTCTGTTTGGTTGCCAGCTATGATTTATGGGCAGTAAATAATTGGACATCAACTCCTCAAAATGTATTAGTTCTAGCTGCATAGTTAGTGTATTATGTTTGGCCATACTCACAAAAATTCTATTTGTAATCAAAATATAATCTTGTAATTACTACCCTGTGTCACATTGTACAGTTTTTCAATCATTTAGTAACTTTTCAATCATTATCATCTATAAGTTTAAAACAGACACTGCATCACGCGCATTAACCAATTATTTTAATTTAATTGCATTTTTAATTGTAAGCGATCAAAAGTAAAAATTGAGGCATAGTACACACCTTTTTACTGCTAGGCAGTTTTTGTAGCCTCGGGTCCATGCCTCTTCTAACACAACACATTCCTCACTAGTTATCATCCAGTAAGTACTAAATGTTGTTGCAATTTATTTTTTTACAATGTTGCAGAAAGGTTGTTGTCAACAAAATATTTATTATTCCATTTCCACTATATTCCAGCTTCATTGTCAGTCTTTTAATGACCTGACAAAATCAGGCGAATGCATTTACCCCCAAAAGACCTTGTTGTTTTTTTGGTTGCAAACTCATCTTTAAAACATTTTTATATGGAAAACCTATTTAGCAATTAATCCTAAACCACTGTAATTTGGAACGGTAAACATTTGGCACAAATTTTTTTTCACTACAACCTTGTAGTTGTTTTTTCACTACAACCAAAGTTGTTATTGCAGCTATTTTACACAAAGTTGCAGCAAAGTTGTGGTGAATAAAACAATTGTGGCAAATGTTTACGACTCCAAATCACAATGTCCCAGCTTCATTATGCCTCAGCTTGATCTACTTTTAAAAAATCCTACAGATTCCAGCTGTGTTTGTCAGCATTTCACCATTTAGCTGGGTTTCAACCAAGAGGCAGTGGCTGTTCTAGTAATCTTCCAGATGTCCTCCAGGATTTTGTGCTGACACTTTAAAACCTTGGGTCAAAGGAGGATAACACTGCATTGCCAAGCTAAACATGCATAAGCGGCTTCTCGACTTCAGCAGTCGGGCATTTTATGAACAAAGGACTGGTGAGAAAATCTCAGTGTTAAACTTTAAAAAATCTTTTCAGAGTTGATACGCTTCTCCATGTCATAAAGCCAGAGCTGTGAATTGAAATGTCTGACCTGTCGTGCGATGCTATCGCTTTAATGTGTGGAGGTTTGGTTGTTTCTTTTCCAAGAATGCAGCCTTCTCACGCAATGGGCTTGTTTTATCTGGGGGAGGTAGTTGTAGAGGGAGGAGCTCTGAGTAAAAAGAGGTTAAATGCTACACGAAACATGAGGTAATTCCACCTCTGCAGTTAGTATGGCTTGCATTAGTTGGGAAACTTTATTAGATACTATAAATGAATATGGTCACACCCCTCAAAGCCCAGCAGAAAGTTGGGGGACTTTGACATAAATCTGACCCAAATTGCATGCGTTCCATAATCAACATAAAGCAATGTCCTCAGATAACCTTCTGCTGTTACATAACATTTTATTTGAGGCTCATTTTTAAAATACAGTAAAAAGCAGGTAATCCTAAAAAAAAGGACGCCTTAAGATTTTTTATATTTTAAAATGTAATCATTATTTATAGAGTTCAGTTTATGAATCTGCTTTCTGGGATATATTTATGTATTTTGACAAGGTTTGTTTCTCTTCAGAGAATGTTTGCATTCTTCAAGAAAGTGAGAATTGCTACACATGTTGATTGGCTAAGAAGAATGCTACGGCTCCTGTTAATTACTGTGAATCAAAGACGTTTATACTTCATGTGTTTACACTGGAGTAAAATCCCTGATAATTTTATTTGTCTGGAAATCTTGCTGAAACTTGCTGTCAGGTCAGCACCAGCATGTCCAAGTGTAACTAAGTGTTGACACTGGTTAGGATTCATGGGCTCAACAGCGGATGGACTGAATCTGCTATCAACTATAAAGTGCGTTTTGGGTTAAATAATAGCTTGTCCTTAAAAGCACTCAGTGCTAGGCTTCTGCACAGAAGCGCACACGCACACACACACACACACACACACACACACACGTGCTCCAGTGTGAGAGTCCAGCCCCTATGAGCTCCCTGCCTCTTTGCTCCTGAATGTGCTGCTTATTGCACTGAGAGACATGAAACAGGAGGGTTGGCTTTCTACTCCAGGGCTGCTGGTCTGCTTGTGCCTCGGCACCCTGGAGCCTGCGCAGGGGGGTAAAGTCCTGGTCATGCCTGTGGAGGGCAGCCACTGGCTCAGCATGGAGCTCCTGGTCAGAGAGCTCTCCCTGCGAGGCCATGAGGTAGTCGTCCTGGTCCCTGAGACAAGCTTGCTCATCAAAGACTCTAATTACTACCGAACGCAGACCTTCCACGTGCCCTACAGCCAGGCGGAGATGACCGGCTCCCTGAACACGCTGAAGCACAGCGTGTTCCTGAAGCCCCCGACGGTGGGCGATGTCCTGGTCAATGTGGAGCGGCTCCTCAACTTCACCAGCTTCCAGATAAAGGGCTGTGAGGGGCTGCTGTACGACCAGCCGCTCATGGAACGGCTGCGGGAAGAAGAATTTGAGCTCATGCTGACCGACCCTTTCCTGCCCTGCGGCTCCATTATCGCCCACGCAGTATCGCTGCCTGTTGTCTACTTCCTGCGGGGCATTCCCTGTGGGCTGGATGAGAAGGCCAACCAGTGCCCCGTGCCCCCCTCCTTTGTCCCGCGATTCTTCACAGGCAACACAGATCACATGGACTTCCTCCAGCGAGTGAAAAATGTATTTATGGCCGTTGTGGACGAGTTCCTGTGCTGGAAATTCTTTGCTGGTTTTGATGAGCTGGCCAGCAGGTACCTGGGACAGGATATTACATACAAGGAGCTCATTAGTCAAGGAGCAGTCTGGCTCCTGAGGTATGAGTTCACCTTTGAGTACCCCAGACCCTTCATGCCTAACATGATTCACATTGGGGGCATCAACTGTGGCAACAGGAATTCCCTGCCAGCGGTGAGTATTCTGCGAAGAGTAACGCTCACCATTTTGACGCCTGGTTTGTGTCCAGCTGCTGTAGTATTATCTGTAGCATGCTGGAAAACCTCAGATTTAAGCTTGCACACCTCAAATATATATTCAAGATTTACTTCAGCGTGCACTATACCATGTGAATTCCTCACTCTTGAATAGTTAAGATGCCCCCTTCCCGTTTTTACAAGTGCTTTGGACAAATTTCTCATGTCTATTAGCTGACAGATTCATCCGAAATAGACGCAAAATGCCTTATAGCAGTCCATGATTGCATTTGCAAGTTATTGGACTAATTATTGTTGTCATGTTCCTGATAATTCCAGGTGGCTGTGTATTGTTTAGCGGGGTAAACAGTGTCAGGTTGCATCAGGGTTGTGCCCTGACAGACACACTGTTTTCCCAAACGCACAGCGGGTGAGGGAATCTGACCACCTCGTCTTTGCCGGAAGCTCCACTCTGATTACACTCTCTCTGTAACATTCCCAAGTTCACTTCCTCTCTTGGGAAGGGAAATGGCCTGTTGGGGGAGGGTTCTTATGCACAGTTTGTTTTCTAGACTTGCAATATGCACGTAAATTGAGAACAGCATAAACTGTACACATTTTCCATTCAGTGATCAAATCTGTATTATTGTAACTGCAGTTAGCCAAGTACTATATGAGACCATAACATCAGGCCAAGTTATGCAAGAAAATACATGCCTTGCATATCTATGTAGATTGTTGTTGTTATACTTAAGAGTCAAAAAAAGTGTCAATGTTTCCAGCAACCCAAAGCCGTTACTTACAGAAGGGTTTCTACAAGTACTACTTGACTGCAGCAGGGAGCCCAAAAACTACATGCGTGCACATAGGGAGTGTCATTTTGTTGTTGTTTAATCATAATTAGCTCTGTGGTCATTGTAAAACAGAGACAAAAGGATTGCAAAGGCACAATATAAGAGCACTTGGCATCCTCTCCTGGGTTACTGCAGGACACACTCTGAATGTCTGTAACATGAGCTTGCAAAAGTAGACTTTTGGACCTTGGCTAACACAATCTTCGAAAGGAACCAGGGGACACTGTTTGCAGAACTAAATACCATAGTGCGGGGAGGTCCTTTATGAATATTTTGTTGTTTCAAAATGTATGAATATTTTGTTGTTTCAAAATGTATGAAAATGTATGAAAATGTACACCATATAACCTTTCTTTAACTAAAGAAAAGCTTGTGCTGGTACATATGTTTTGTCTGTGAGTGTGGCGACACTTCCAAAAGATGTTTTACAGTTGGACAGCAGATACAGTCCAACCTAAAATCAAAACTACATTCCTTGTAAACTGCAACTTAAACAGTTGCTTTCGCAGGTTTGACAGGTTTCTGTTGTGCTGTATAATAAAATAATATTTGTTGAAAAATGTTTTCCCCTCTTAGCTTAAGTAATTGGACAGAACAGAGGGTTGGCATGTGTGTGTTTGAATCACACACACACACACACATATTGGAAAACTGCGCTATAACAAATACGTTTTTACTGATTGATTGATGGTAAGTCTGTAGTCAACAGTGTTCTTACTGTCTTTCCCCCTGCAGGAGCTGGTGAAGTTTGTGGAAGAGTCTGGTGAGCATGGCTTTGTGGTGTTCACGCTGGGCTCATTAGTGTCCGAAATGCCAAAAGAGAAGGCAACCCAGTTTTTTGAGGCCTTCAGACAGATTCCTCAAAGGGTAAGGAGAATGTCTGTCTGTCTCATCGCTCCTGTTTTCTACCATAAAAGCGGTGTAAACCTCTCCCTCTCCATCAGTGTAAACTACTTCTATTTCACAAATTTGGCTTCTCAAAGATTAAAATATGAGATAAAATGAAAAGTAAATAAAATGCAACTCTTACTATGAATTAATAAGACCTTGTAGTACAAGTCATAAGTACGCAATGCAAAAAGAAGGTTACTTCCAAAGCAAATGAACCTTCTGCACACATATGGTTTGTATTACATTTATATCCACAAGGTGAGTGTGGATATTTGAGTAAAAATGAGTAATATTTTTACCTAGAAAATAGCGTACATATAGCATTTTTACAAACGTATTCAGACATGTTTGTGGGTCAGATGGTGGCAAATAAATAAATTTTCTTAACATAATAGTAGTTGTGATATTTGCATAATTTCTAAGTGCAATACATCTGAATCAGAGTTTTTTCCACTATAAATTATTTTCATTTTGCAGTTTGATGTGGCACATACAGTTTCATTGACCACATTCTCTTGAGATGTTAAGATGAAGAAACACAGGGCCAAGTTGCATTAAATAATTTAGGAAAGTTTGGATAGCATTGCTTTGGAATAGAGCTAGCTTATTTAGTGTGTTGTTTCAGGGACAAGTCTATATGGAGACATGCATGCACAATGGGCTAGATGCAAACACATTCTAGCTGAAAGACATACAGCCTAAATAGCTAGTACGGCCTAAATAGTTTGCATTAGTAAAATATATAAATACAGTTTTAAAATATGGCTATTAGTATTCTATAGAAAATGCAATACATTTAACGTTAGGCTATTCAACACCGGATTGCCGGATGCGTAACTCCAACCTTCCATGTGTGGGCTACTAGCTAGCAAGCGAGCTAGTGAGTTCATAAGCACAGCAGAATTCCTTCACAGTTTTTTTTCCGGTAGTGTAGAACGTTGCCTTCGGGAAATGTTTTGGTACCGGACAGATAGGTTTAGTTTAGTTTTCTGTACTGCAATGAATGTAGGCTATAAGGCATGTTGATTCGCTTCGTAGTAGCCTAGCTTGTACCTGCTTCCTGACTAGAAGAAGACTGATGTTTCTCTGGCAACAGTAACGTTGGCTAACAAGCTTAATTGGACAACGTATATTTCCCAGGAATCTTAGCCAGAAAGAAAACAATAGGTACTACAAAGAAAGTAAATACCAGAGATTATTCTTCTTATTATTATTATTATAATTAAAAGTGTTTGCAGTAAGCTACATTATCTGCAGAGTAGCGTAGACTAGAGCCACGTTCGGAGGCTATTGTTTTTTTAAAGCGACTAACCATGAAACAGATATGTTTGGGGAATTGGCGGTTTATAAATCCGATCTCTTAAAGTATTGCAGCTTATAGGAGGCTATCATCAATTCTTAATGTAGGTTATTTTCGTAAATTCTTAATTTTCCTAGTAGTTAATTTTATGGTGACATTGTGTTATGTGTGAAAAGAATAAAGTGAACAGAGCTGAAGTGAAGAAATTAATGAATAAAGAAATATTGGCCGAGGCAAGGGTACGTTGAGGTTCGGTTTCCACAGTCAGTCAATCATGACCGCAAGAGCAGAGCGTAACACCCTCCCCAAACCAGACAAGAGCGAGCGTCCGGTTTGGGGAGGGTGTGATATAGTACAACTGAAATACAAGTGAAACAT
The DNA here is from genome assembly GCA_029718625.1 of Synaphobranchus kaupii. Taxonomy (NCBI): domain Eukaryota; kingdom Metazoa; phylum Chordata; class Actinopteri; order Anguilliformes; family Synaphobranchidae; genus Synaphobranchus; species Synaphobranchus kaupii. The sequence continues at coordinate 55,234,253 of CM056383.1, read as the reverse complement.
TGAACCGTTAATATTGGAAACCTCTTTTGCCTTTGCAATAAAAATACATTAATGTGTTCATGTGAAAATAATAGCAGTCTAATAAATGAAAAGTACTTGACAGTTGCACATTGTTGTGTAAAATAACCATGCAGCCATTAGCTATATTAACATTAAAAAACATTAGTATGAAGCGTTTTTATTGGGCGATAAGCTTGATGAGTAGGTATATGGACCATACCCTCAAAGAATAATTATCCCCATTGGATAACATCGCGACGGAGGCAGGCAGTTTGGCAGGAAAAATAAGAAGAAGAAGAGGAAGAGGAAGGAAAAAAACGGCAAAATAACCCAAGTTTGGGGCTTTATTGTGTGGATGTGTGAAGTTGTATCTGAATGCTGTGTGGTTACATGAGGTCAGAACATACAGAAGTTAATGTTTTAAAGGGCTGAGGGTCTATGGTCATTGTGGTTACTTCTGTAGGAAACCCTGAAAAGTGCAAAACTCTCGGTGCTGTATAGGTATGGGGCATGCCCCACCAAGACGTAACTTGGTGGATGGCATACCTGCCATCCCAATAGCTAGCGTTGGCGAAGTTAACTTTATTACCGTCATGGTTCTGTTACCAATAAGAGCACAAGCTAGGTGAAATATAACTTTCAGCCGTACTGACGGTTTGCAAGGTCAGTGCGCCTGATGTTGACGCTTTATTTGTTATTGGACATCTAACGTTGATCCAATATATAAATTATTTCTGTATAACGTCAACCAACGCCTACTAACCACCATTTTCGGTTGATTTCGCCGGTGACTCGTCCTATGTCAGCTAAACACACGTGGTCACCCTGAGAAGCGTTGTTTTGAGTGGGTGGGTGCATCAGCAACATGCGAGTCTAGTTCTGATTGGCTGTTCGTGTTGTATTTGGGTAAGTAGAAGAAACGGACACAAATTATACTTTAATCGAAAATAAACCTCATATGTTTATCATCGTTATCGTGGCTAATTTTATCGTGAAAATTATCGAGATCATTTTATCGCCCAGCCCTAACTCAGAGCCTATCTTCTGTCACACAGGGTAATTAGCTTTTGTTGTTGTGAAAGGCAAGGTCTGTCCATTGTCACTGTCTATAATTCAGGTGTCAGGGTTCAGTTATAAAGATGTCAGTTTCTTTTTTGTGTGTTTGTTTTTTTGCAGGTTGTTTGGAGGTACACTGGCCCTCTGCCCGATAACCTTCCAGAGAATGTCAAGCTCATGAATTGGCTCCCTCAAAATGACCTTTTAGGTTGGTTCTCGCTCTTCTAACTGCTGTGATTATATATCTTTGGCTATTGCTTGAAATCAACTGGACGTCTTTCTTTCCATCAACCTCAGAGTGAGGTTCACTTCATGTTCCCATCTGCCTGCAGGACATCCCAAAGCCAGGGCCTTCATCACACATGGAGGAACACATGGCATCTATGAGGCCATATGCAATGGTGTTCCCTTGGTGATGCTGCCTTTGTTTGGTGACCAAAGTGACAACGTGCATCGCATGGTGTACCGTGGTGTGGGCGAGGCCCTGGACATATTCACCGTTACCACGGCCAAACTGCTGAAGGCACTCAACAAGGTCATCAATGATAAAAGGTCAGAGGTCAGATTGTATAGAACCAATGATGCCTGATTCAAGTTACGTGGAATTCTGTGTTCAGGCTTGTGGGTCAAAAGAGACTAGAGCACATATCAGCTCTACCATGTAAATAGAAATCCTAGGGAGAGTCAGAGCTTGTAGCTTTTGAGGCCAGGGTAGGTGGTAGTGCCCCTGAAATTTGTCAGAGTTTTGGATAAATAGTAGTATCCCTGTAAAAGGTGAGAGGTTAAGGTAGATAGTAGTGTCCCTGTAAAACGTGAGAGGTTAAGGTAGACAGTAAAAGGTCAGCTATTAGGGAAGATATAAGTGTCCTAGATCTGGTAATTCAAGCTCTGACAAGTAAACTTCATGCTTGAAAATGTTGTGGTCAGTCAGTTGTCAGCAATATCACCAGTGGCTAGTGGTTACTTTTTTTTCTCCATGCACAGCACTTTTCTAGTAAAGAATAGTACAGAGAAACACCCATTTAATTTAGACAGACTCACAGTAACAGATACTTGAATTAACATACTGTACCAGTAAATAATGCAGGGAAGCATATTACCAGCCTCAGAATAGCTGTGTAATCTATCAATTGCCTGGTCCTCCAGTGGAAAAACTGCATAGCTCAATTGCACAGTGATTCCACAAATGAGCGTCATGAATCAAGTTCGCAGAGCAAGTTCTGTCAGGAAACTCTTGCGGCCAATGGTTGTCCTCAGCAAACACATGTTCTCATACTCAACCAACACATAACTAATGGAGCGCCCCTTTTAAAGGGTTAGTTCAGAATTTTGGACATAACTCATTATATCGCATTTACGATACCCATGATGTTGTTGATTGATGGAGACCACTTTCAGCCGATTCCATGCTGTCCTTCTTGTGGACATACACACATTGCTAATGCTAGCGCAACTCTATGGTAACTGGTAGCATCCACTACCAAATACAATTAAACACTCCACAGTGCACCCAAAGCAAATAAAATACAACGACAGTCTATCGGGGTTCATTTGAGTGTTTATACCATCATTTTTGAAGTCGAACTATCGTTGAATCCTTTACTTTGTGCTGACCTATATTCTCTGTGGAAGTAGAATATACGGAGAAGTATGGCGGCGGAGTGATACTTTACGTTACCTACGAATGTAATGCCGGCACTGGTCGACTACAACAACAAGTTGCAATGGCCACCGTACTTCTCCGTATATTCTACTTCCACAGAGATAGTGGATAGTGGATGCTACCGGTTACCATAGAGTTGCGCTAGCATTAGCTAGCAACATGTGTATGTCCACAAGAAAGACAGCATGGAATCAGCTGAAAATGGTCTCAATCAATCAACAACATCATGGGTAAGTCGTAAATGAGACATTATGTCCAAAATTCCGAACTAGCCTTTTAACCCATTGATGCGTACGGTCACACTGGTGTTACAGCACTAGAGTGGTCCCTGAAGCGTACGGTCACACCGGTGTGATTAGAACACAAGATTAGAACGTCTATTTACGAATGACGCAACAATAAACCTGTGGGTTAACCCTCTTTCTTTCTAGGACTTAAGACACTATGTTCCACAAAAATATTGTACCAAATAAACATATTTACAACATTTACATATATTTGTTCATGCAGACACATAAAGCTAATAACACGGGCGCAGCCATATATTAACGTCATCTCTGGTCCAACCAAAGATGACGTTAATATATGGCTGCGCCCGTGTTATTAGCTTTATCAGAGATAAATAGCATCTCGTAGCATATCGTGAGCAGTAACGTACAACCTTCAAAAAAGTAGCTACTTTACCAACATCATAGGTGCCCATTGCAATGTTTGCTAGAAACGGAATACACTATTTGTAACATGTGAAAAGTAAGTATTTGAAAACGTGAAAAATATTGAAAGTAAAGACATTTTCACCACACAAACCATTAGCTGACAGATATTTTTATTGATACAAATGAAAGCAGTGCAGTTAGCTATGGAGTCAGATGATGATGGTCTCTTGGCGCCTGACACATACTGAGAGCATCTAGTGTTGTTTATATATATATATGTATGTACAGTTGAAGTTGGACGTTTACATACACTTAGGTTGAAGTCATTAAAACTCATTTTTAATCACTCCACAGATTTCATGTTAGCAAACTATAGTGTTGGCAAGTCAATTGTGTCATGCACAAAGTAGATGTCCCAAGTAATTTTTCCAAAAATTGTTTACAGACAGATTATTTCACTTTTAATTCACTATATCACAATTCCAGTTGGTCAGAAGTTTACATACGCTAAGTTGACTGTGCCTTTAAATTTGTAACATTTGGTCTCATATCCTTTGCATGCCATGACTTCCTGATGTCTGTGACCCAACAGCATCAAAAGACTCCTGATATCTTATTTTCTGGTCCTCTTACAAGCGATACTATAACGTCTCTGCATTTGAATGGATCTCTATGGGAATTCGGGGGTGGGACTAGATTTAGCTGTAAATTACACTGGAACAGTATGGAATACATGATTGGTAAAATGGCTGTAAGTCATTAAGGGTCTGGGGTATCAAACAAGCCTCAAACCGTAACCAGACTTTTTTTCACTCTGCTGCCAGATATGCAGTAGATATGGATGGATCACTTTAAGGGTTGTTTCTCCTGACAAATTTTCCTATTGAACTCTATGGAAAAATAAGTCAGGAGAAGAAACCCTTCAAGTTATCCATCCATATCTACTGTAGCAGAGTGATGATTTAAGGCTTGTTAGATGTGTCAGACCCTTGAAGACTTAGAGCCATTTAGCCAACCATGTGTTTCCATACTGTTCCAGTGTAATTTACAGCTAAATCTAGTCCCACCCCCCTATTCCGATAGAGATCCATTCAGATGCAGAGATATATAAGATATCAAGAATCTTTTGATGTTGTTGGGTCACAGACATCAGGAAGTCATGGCATGCAAAGGATATGCGACCAAATATTAAAATGTCCTAACTGACTTAATGACTTCAACCTAAGTGTATGTAAACTTCCGACTTCAACTGTATGTATGTGTGTATACTTATATTAGCTGTCAAACGTGCGAAGGCTAGTGCTGTGACGTAGCAGTCGAATTATATAACAGCTGGTGCGCACGGGAAAAAAACTCACGCTTTGGGGCCGTTGGAAATATATTGGAACTTACAGTACGTGCGAAAGGGTTCAAAGCAAGAGTCTGATCTGTCCCATAGGCTACTGCTTTTGCCTGTGCTGCTCTTGTTTGTTTAGCTGCTGCTTGTTCTAAAAATGTTTGTTGCTCATGCTGCTTGGTCAATGCTGCTTTAAAAAAAAAAAAAAAAGTGCTGCTCAGAGTGTTTGGTGTATCTGTTGCATAGGAGAATGCCTTTCCTGTTTTTGTGGCATTGTTTTGTCAAGGCAAGAGGCCGTCTTGCAGAAACAGAATCCTGTAATCGCCGTAAAGCTAATGCCAATTCCACACTATTTTGCTTTGCAGTCGGTATAGTTTAGACCGGAACGTTAAACGCATGCACTCTGGCTGCAATCAGTTGCCTCGCTAATATATGGTCCGCCAGACAAAGAAAAGGACGATGTATTTAAGTAGCATTGTTATTTAAAACGCACCGACCATTGGTGTATAACCCGGACTTTAAAACCTTGCTTAGTTATCTAAAGATGTATTGCTTAGTGTTTGAGCTAATAAGAATGACAGCTGTGATTAATTCGGCTATAAATGCAGTAAAATGGCGTACATTACCGTTCTCTATTTTGCAATGGAAACTTATAAAATAATGTTACGTCAATAGAATACTCATACCAATCCACATAATTTGAGTAGCTAAAGTTCTCAAAACTGTCTGTTTATTATAGTTTATAATAGTATTTGGAATGGTTTATAATAGTATAGTTTATAATAGATTTGGAATGGTTTATAATAGCATAGTTTATAATAGTATTTGGAATGGTTTATAATAGTATAGTTTATAATAGTATTTGGAATGGAAGTGTGGTGTTGCTGATTTGCCCACAGCTTACTGTGAACTACAGTCAACGTTCATTGCTAGGGATAGCTGCTACATTATGCAAAGGATGTGCTTTGCCTTGTCTGTTCTGTAATGATGATGATGTCTCTGTACGCACTTACTGTACGTCGCTTTGGATAAAAGCGTCTGCTAAATAAATGTAATGTAATGTAAAACTCTCCAAAGCATTCCAAGTAGCAGTGGTGGGCGCTATTAAATGCAGAGTATTAAATCACAGTTGCCTTACTTTCATTCTCGAGAAATCTTCAATTATTTCATTAGCATTAGCGTTCTGTGATGGAAAGATCTCCCGTCTCCTTCCGTGGTTAATTGTTGCATTGAACACTTAATACTTTCATTTTAATTTAGGGCCAGTTTGTGGCCCCTAAAGTGTGTATGGGAATGGGAAGCCTAATATGCCTCTTCTTCAGGAGAAGAGCTGCGGTTGTTACGTTTAGTGCTATATTTCTACAGTTTATGGTTTAGCGCAATTATCTCTGGGAACATAGGCTATACGTGTGCATTTATGCGTACTTGAAAGTCTGGGTCCTGTCAAGTACGGAAGTCCCCTACACATCCCAGGATTTTAGTTTGTACTTCATTTTTGCATATTTACGGTTTGGAACACACTAATTACAAACAAATGTAATACTGTGTAGCCTACTAGCAGCTGTGTACTGTTTATCGTGTCCTGTTGATTACGCGACGTGCAGTATGCTAATAGTCTTTCTTAAAACATATTATAACCATGCACATTTAATATATCTGAAGGGGAGTTTTTATGTACCCAAGTCGCACGATAAACATAAAAAAGTCACATTTGATCCATGTAAAAGATGTTGTGATTGTTTGTATTTGGGCATAGCATTTCCAATGTTCAGGTGTTCACTTAATAATCCACTTGGTTTTGCTCAAGGATCCCACAGAATGTGGGCATGATTCATTGTTCGGAGAAGGTTAAATCGGCTGTGCTTAACAATAGCTGGATCCAGTTTGCATTTTTATTAGTTTAATGATACAAGACTTATCCTGTGCGCACTGTGATTCAGCAGGGGAGTTTATTATATTGTCGTATGGCAAGCTCACTGCTGTTATATTGTCGTATGGCAAGCTCACTGCTGTCCCAGATAGCATACGGATGTGGGCCACTTCCGGCAATGATGCGGCACTGCTGGCCTTCTTCTGGCCCGGACAAAATGGATGTGAGCCTGAAGTGGCCCACATGTAAAATATCAAATATCCCAAATCAAATGTGGGCCACCTTTGGCAAAGATGCGGTACTCTTGGCAATGTGTAATCTGGATGTGGCCCATGAGGTAAATGGTGAATATGGCCCAAATATCACAAAACAAATGTGGGCCACCTTTGGCAAAGATGTGGCACAGTCGACAAAGACTAATCTGGGTGTAAACCGAGTGCCATCACTGGCCCAGATCTGGCAAACAGGAGCGGACCGCCCGAGTGCCATCACTGGCCCAGATCTGGCAAACAGGAGCGGACCGCCCAAGTGCCATCATTCCACGCGGTATGTGGGCCGGATGAACATGTCGGTGTGGGCCGGATTTGGGCCGCAGCAATTTTGCTATCTGGGGTTGTAGCCTATTTATTGAACCATACACGGCCTCACTGAGATCAGAACGAACGGCGAAATATAGATAACAATCAAACAAGTCTTGAAATAAGACGAGTTGCATTGAATTGCATTTCAGGTTCCAGTTTGGCGTGGTCCGTTCATCAAGTTTACATATTGCGTGCAAATGCCATCCTGATGCCACAGATTGAATGAAAGAATTGTGGTTATATGAATCAGACCTGGAAAGGATATCGCAATCAAATGTGTGCATATTGTTTTGGCCTGGACAAAGAATCATTGCTGTGCTGTGTTAATGAAACACTCAGACATTAGGCCCAGAGTCGACCAGAGGAGGATGGGTTCCCCCCTTGAATCCGGTTCTTCATGGTTTCTTTCTATCTACCACCAAGGATTTTTTTCCTTGCTGCTGTGGCCTTTGGCTTGCTCTTGTGGGGGTTTAGGCCAGGGTTTTCTGTGACGCGTATAGTGACAATTGTTTGTGCTACAGTGAGCACCATAATTCATTGGACAGTGACACATTTTTTGTTATTTTGGTTCTGTACTCTAGCATTTTGAGTTTTAAAGGATACAATGACAATGAAGTTGAAGTGCAGACTGCCAGCTTTAATTTGTGGGTACTTTCATCCATATTGGATGAACAATTTAGAAATTATAGGTACCAACTTTTATAATTACCAACAGACTAGATTTAGCTGTAAATTATGCTGGAACAGTATGGAATACATGGTTGGCTAAATGCCTCTAAGTCATCAAGGGTCTGATGTCTTAGAGCCATTTAGACAACCAGTGGCGCCCCCAACTGTACGCAGAGTACGCAGTCTGCGTACCTTAGCAACAACAGCAAAATTAGTATTTCCATTAAAACTGACGTGAATTGTCAAAGTCTCTGCGTCTATGTTTCTACGATGTTGAGGAATGATACTTGCTTATTGTCTTCGTTGTATTGCCTGGTTATTGTATTTTCCAAGTTTTGCATATTTCAAACATTTGAAAGTGATTGGAGGATCACCATCCCGCCGTTAACACCGTTGAAAGTGATTGGAGGATCACCTTTTTCTTTAGACCAGGAAAAGTTTAGAGTTGCCTTTTTACTTGTCAGTCAAGATATTATAACTAACTTAAATAAATACAGTAATTGACGTTAGCCAAATATGTCAAAGAAAAGATGGATGAAAGTATGAAAATAACAATTCGGAGAATCAGGTTTTGGTGAAACAGTCCTCAGCTGAGGATGGGTTAGCCCAACCGGAAGACGAGCTACCCACCAAAATGTTATTTTATTTGCAGTGGCGTGTTTTCTCTCTCTCTCTCTCTCTCTCTCTCTCACACACACGCACAATTGGCGTGCATTCAGTGATAATATTTTATTAGAAATTTAAGCAGTGAATAAATTTTGTTGAGCATGTTCGATAGTTACATTGACTTGTCAGAAGTGGTGTTTTCATTGTGTTAACATTAACTGTGCTGTAAGTCACGTAACAGCTTGTTGCGCGCAACATTTCCATTCTATTGTGAAGTAAGTCTCTCCGGTTTTGCTGATGAAAAATCAGACTTTAACGTAGGCTAGGCTTACTCCTACGTTAGAACTTCTTGTAATATGCGACCCTATGAGTGAGCAAAATATATTGGTAAATTACGTTGTAATGTTAGTCCTAAGTAGTGGCTTTGTTTTCATGTAGACTATGGCTTGGCCTCCTCTGTTGCGTACCCCGGGAAGAAATCCTGCGGGCGCCCCTGTAGCCAACCATGTGTTCCATACTGTTCCGTCTAAACTGTTGCTACTTCTGAGAGAGTGAACGTCTGTGAGAACACAAAAACGAAAGTTGTAAAGAGTTTATTTGGTGAAATGTTTTTTTGGAACATAAGCGCATTTAGTCCTAGAAAGAACAAGGTTTAACCCAAAGGCTTATTGTTGCATCATTCGTAACCAGACGTTATAAGCTTGTGTTCTTATTACAACGGTATGACCGCACGCTTCAGGGACCACTCACGCTGTACCACCTGTGTGACCATATGCGTCAAAGGGTTAAAGTCCTATGACTCTGCATGGTCCTGACTGCTACACTGCCCTCTCCTGCATAATTGGTGCAGCTACCATAGCAGCTCCTAAAGTTCCAATGGCACACTCAGTCCTGGGTGTTGGTCATCTGCTGCTTTTAAAGGACCACTGCAATACAAATTTTTTACTTTGCATTGGGATAAATGTGAGTCCCCTCATCATGAAATCATCAATGTATTTTTGAAAAAAATGACTGATTGAAAATTATAGCCAATTTTAAATGACTTTCGCACCTAACTACGCCCCGCGCAGAGAAGTCCTTGATTATATCCATAAAATACAGTTCACGGAGGAAGCTAACGTTAGCTGCTGATGGACTCAGTTGGTGGCTTTTGCTAACTTGCTGCTAACAGTATGTTTCCCTTTTCCACTGGTTGAATGGAAGAAGGTTTAAAAAAAAACAGTTAGCTTGGGAATTTTTTTAACAACTGTTCACAAATGTTTTATTTTTTTTCTCTTTTCGTTTTTGTGATCTGCTGGCGTGCTTTCGTAACTCCGACATTTTAGCTTCTGACAATAACAAGCAAAATCAGCACATGTAAGTAGCTACGTATAGCCACCAAAGACGTAGCCTAAATATGACTTTGCAAACCCAATGCACGAATCTGACCAAACTACCGGTAGCCTATGTATGTTTTTTGTTAATAAATGAATGGATGAATGAATGAATAAATAAAATGAATCTGACCAGACAACCTATTAACAACAAAAACATTATTTCAAGTGAATTAGTCACTCACGCAAATTACAACATTATATTCTGGCCAATCGAGGCCCCTGATCAGTCGAGGCCCTGGGTTTAAGCCATAGACTGTATAAAAATAGGTTTCAGCCCATGTAAGCCTGTGTATTAAAGCACCCCTGACGATCACATTTTCACGTCATATTGATAGGCTAATTATTTAAGCAAAGATAGCCTATGCGTGATTTGTTTTTTTCTATCTGCATGGCAGCCAACACACACATAACATTTTAATTGACATTAACAGAGTGTGACAGTGTGTCCAGAAATGCTCCGTGAGTCCGTGATGATTCTTCAGCTTGACTGCCGCTTCACTGACAGGACAACGCGTTGATAATTGCCAACTAACCAACTAACGTTAGTACAGGTAGTAACCATGCAGCAATCGGCTACACGCTGCCTACCAGCTTACTTGTAGTTACCTCCTCCGCAGTAGGCAGTAGCCTAATGGATTGAGTGAGCTAACTCGACCTGAAATCCTCTATCGCTAGCATTTGTATTTATATTTAATAGCCTACATTTTTTTAATTGTCATGTCCGGCATAGCCTTCACCAACCTTACACACCCTCCGCTTATGGACATGGGTCTAAACTAGGTCAATTTGGCTGCGTATACTTGGGGACTCAACTCACCATATGTTTATTATCTGTGTTTATTATCTAGATCACCGCCAATATTAGGAATTCATTTTGCTGAGTTTTTTCTTTGGTTCTGCTGTATGGGATGAAATGCGAATGTCCAAAAATTAAGGAAAATACCGCATAAACAGAGCCAGAAATTAGTCCAGGTATATAAAATCAAATGTCCACCCTAGATAAAATAAACCCCTGCATAATAATCAACAACAACAAACTCATCCTCATGTTATCTCTCCCTCGTGTTAGGTCATGCATAAATTGCTCATTTGTTTACCTGCAGAGCCTGCTGTACTGCTTACAGAACAATTTACTCATGTGGAACAAAACAAACCCTTCAGACGCCATTGCATTCAAAAGAAACTTGGAACAGCTCGTCTCAGACACAAATAGATAGCTAGCTGCTATGTGTAATTCTGCTGGCTAGCTTGCCATTGTTACAATATAGTAATGTTAGCTATATTCATTTAATTCAGAGGGATTCGTTTTATACATAACAGTGAATTCGCACTGGTATACCGGCAAAATAATCTGTTACCTTATATCACTCTGCGTCACTGAGACCGCAAAACCATATTTGGGCTAGGACCTGCTGCACGGAGAAACTCCTGAATAACCTAGACATAACTAACCAAAAACTGTATGAAAGAGACTGTAAAGTAAAAAGATAAACAGCGCAGTTACCTTATGAATTGTGCTTTGCTAAACGGAATGTAGCGAGCTACGCTACAAGGTAAAAACACTGCGCCATCTTGGTTCGATAATTACGCTTGGTTGCCTCTTCCTCTTACGCAGGGCTGTATTTCCTTGATTTACGACGGCTTTGTGTTGAATGAGGGCTTGTTTGAAAGATAAGAGTCTTGGCTATTGGCTGGAATATTTGACAGACAGTTTTAAAACCCAATGGAAAGCAAATAATACCCGGAGTGAAATATAATTAAGCAGAACAGTTTACCAGCACATTATTTATGGTGTGACATAAAGCTGCAATACATGTTTGAGAATTAGGTCAGAGTTTCCAACGTTATTTACGTTATTTACGAGTTTTATCTTGACGTTTTGGGCTTAAAAACCGCTTTCCCAGAAGGAATGGATATAACTTAAGGATATTTAATCAAAATATTGAGGTGAGCAGTTTATTATATATTATTAAATTAATGAAATATATAATTTAATAATTTCTGTAACGCCCGCGTTACCGCTAGGGGGCGTTTGGCAGCAAGAGGTTAAATACTACACTAGGCTTATTACCAAGGACACCAATCAAGCTCAAAAGATGATTAGCATGTAATATGCTTGTATCCATTGATGATATTTGCTACCTGCTGCTGCTGCTATTGGGGGGGGGGGTCAAATAAATAAATAATAAATGAAAAAAATCAGGTGGTTGCTGGGCACCGACTCCAGTAAAAAAGAATGTGTCCTTTTCGATCCCTGTGTCATCCGGTTGTTTGTGCAGTGGTTAACTGGGATATGGATTTGGACTAAGTGATCTTCAGGAAGCAGCAGGTGCTCTGCTGTACACATAGTTTGCAATCACATAATGTTTGAATGGCCAATGTCTGACCCAGGATCACAGCAGTGTTATGTCTCTGTGTTGGAGGGATATCGATATGGTCTTCCTGGTCTTTCAGGAAGCAGCAGGTGCTCTGCTGTACACATAGTTTATTGTTGGCCACTTGAAAGATCTGCTGTTTTGGGGGTTGGGGCTTGGATGATTTGCTGTGTTGGGGGTGTTGGTATATCTCGTGTTTAGTAGGGGAGATGTGTCATGCTCCCTGTTTGATAGATAGTGTACTCCGGTGCATGCATACATAGAGCAGATCCATTCAGCGCCAGACCAAAATAATTATAAATTCATTCATATATTCAAAAAGGCAGTTGTCCTGACAGAAATGAGTAGCAAATGAAGTTCGCAGAGCAAGTACTGTCAGGAAACTTGCTGTGCCCGACCAATGGTCAGCCTCAGCAAACACATGTTCTCATACTCAACCAATCACATGCACACATTACTAATGGAGCGCCCCTTTTAAAAGCGAGAGTCAGATCTCACCCATACTGCTTTTGCCTGTGCTGCTCTTGTTTGTTTTGCTGCTGCTTGTTCTAAAAAAAATTGCTGCTCACCCTCCTCCATCCCAACCTCCTCCTGTTGTTTGGATCTGCTTCTATGTACTGGGGGCTTTTTGGTATATCTCCTGTTTAGTAGGGGAGATGTGTCGTGCTCCCTCTTTGATTGGTAGTGCATGCTGGTACATGCACTAGAAGTACATAGAGCAGATCCATTCAGCGCCAAACCAAAATAATTATATATTCATTCATATATTCAATACGTGAGTTACAGAATTGAGTTTTTCTAAATGTATGGAAGTTTCAGCAATGACACAGGCCTAGAATTACTGGACACTACAATTTATGGTGAAAATGGGAAATTAAAATGAAATAATGTCTTTGGCAAGGTAGTGTGCTAAATGACACTAATAACTATCTGTATCGTGGTCCTACAGTTATAAAGAGAAGATGATGAAGCTCTCAGCAGTGCATAATGATCGCCCCATTGAGCCTCTTGACCTGGCAGTCTTCTGGACAGAGTTTGTCATGAGGCATAAAGGGGCAGACCACCTCAGGACAGCTGCCCATGACCTGAACTGGGTCCAGTACCACAGCCTGGATGTGATTGGCCTGCTCCTTCTCATAATAGTGACTGTCGTCATGGTGACAGTTAAATGTTGCACATTTTGTTTTTTCAAATGCTGCGCAAGGAAGACTCTTAAGAAGAAGGAGGAGTGAATGCACACTACATAATAAACTGAAGACAGTGCTGTTTTTAGTGGTGTAATGGTTTATGTAAATTGGGAAATGTCATTAATTTATTTCTTACAGGTGATCTTCTGTATAGCCATGCATTGTTATGTAATTATTAATGAACTTCTGATACATTACCTATGACATGCCATTAATTCAGTGCCGTCTTATTTTGCACTGCTTTTGTTTAATGAATCAAATATTAACAAAAGTCGAGTCAAATGGTACCATTCTGTTAATGCATACGGTGGTTGAACTTGTAGGGCGGCAGTGTACTGTAGTATAATGGTTAAGGAACTGGCCTTGTAACTGAAAGGTTGCAGGTTCGATTCCCAGGGAGGACACTGCCGTTGTACCCTTGAGCAAGGTACTTAACCTGAATCGCTTCAGTATATATCCAGCTGTATAAATGGATAATGTGTAAAAAATGCTAAAAGGTTGTGTAAGTCGCTCTGGATAAGAGCGTCTGCTAAATGCCTGTAATGTAATAACTCTGGATCAGTGCCAACCATTGGGGCCAGGGGTGGTCTAAATTACATTTTGCTATTTTCATGGTGAGTGCAAGGTAGCACAATTGAAAAAGGGTTTGCTTTTCCTGGTTATATTACCTATACGTTTGGTGAATGGTCCGAATAAATATTATTTAAAATAGAAATCGCACTAAAATTAGCATTGTTAATGCATTAGCAATTAACAGTTAGCAACGGTGACCGATACATACCATATATACATTATGAAATACTGTATACACCGTCATAATGTTGAGGGTGCACAAATACCGGCACAAGTCTAAAAATGCAAATTAGTCTGCAGTTAAAAGAGAGTGCTGCTTACAGACCTTAACAAGCTGTTGCACTTGGCTAATTGAAAGGAAACATGGCCCCAACAAGAGAGTTGTCAATTGAAACAATGGAAAGGATTATAAAACTCCTTCAAGAAGGAAATCCAACATGGAGTGTGGCAAAAGATGTTGGTTGTTCCCAGTCAGCTGTGTCTAAAATTTGGTGCAAGTATGAACAAAATATGAAGGTTATAAAAGGAAAACATTCGGGTAGACCAAGGAAGACATCAAAGCGTCAGGATAGAAAACTCAAAGCAATATGCCTTGAAAATAGAAAATGCACAAATAAAAAACAAATGGGCGGAAACAGGAGTCAGTGTCTGTGACAGAACTGTAAGAAATCGGCTGAATGAAATGGGATTTACATGTAGAAAAGCCAAATGAAAACCAGCACTAACACCTAAACAGAAGAAAACAAGGTTACATTGGGCTAAAGAGAAGCAATCATGGAGTGTGGATGATTGGATGAAAGTGATATTCAGTGGCCAAGGTGATGATGCTGGAACTTTTGTCTGGTGCTGTTCTAATGAAACATATAAAAATGACTGCCTGAAGAAAACAATCAAATTTCCCCAGTCATTTATGATGTGGGGTTGCATGTCAGGTAAAGGATGAGGGGAGATAGCAATCATTACCTCAACAATCAATGCACAGGTGTACATTGAAATTTTGGACACTTTTCTCATTCCATCGATAGAAAATAGGTTTGGTGATGATTAAGTAATTTTTCAGGATGATAATGCATCTTGCCACAGAGCAAAGAGTGTTAAAGCTTTTTTTCAGGAAAGGCATATCAACTCAATGACATAGCCAGCAAACAGTCCGGATCTTAATCCGATTTAAAATTTATGGTGGAAATTTAAAAGATTAGTCCATGACAAGGCTCCATCCTTCAAAGCTGATCTGTCAACCGCTATTCAAGAAAGTTGGAACCAGCTTGATGGAGAATGTTGTTTTTCATTAGTGAAGTCCATGCCTCAAAGAATTCAGGCCAACATAAAAGCTCAAGGAGGAGCAACAAAGTACTAATTGTGATTTTTTTTGTTGATGATTCCATAATTTTTTCCTCAACATTGAGTGATTCCATCATTTTTTCCTCTACTTGATCTGGAAAAAATATGCCATTAATTAAAATAATTTAATTTGTTTGAGGTATGTTTCATGAAGCCAGAATGTTCAGCTATTAAACAAAAATAGTTTTGTCTCATATCTGTGATTTGTTTATTTGCTACGAAGTAAAAAATCTGGGTGAACATCCTCTAAGTGTGGTGCTTCCATAATTCTTGCCAGGGGTTGTATACGGGGGAAGGGGATGAATACAATGTAGTGGGGTAACTTATAAAATTATGAGGAAGGACACAACCAATAAAAGAGCTGCGGATTTAGCCCTTTATGTTAAAAGAAAGTATAAATGTGTAGGACACTTCAGAAAAGGACCCTCTCATTTCCTAGTGAGGAAATGTGAGTCTAAATTACACTACAAGGGGACTATCCATTGAAAGTTTGCCCACTGCGTCTAACCTGGGAGTCTTCTGAGTAGTCTGGCCAAAGGTGTCATGGGTTTTCAGCCTTCTTTTGTTTCTGTGGTTGTTCCTCCTCTGAGCGGCATGAGGGCGCTCTTGTCGCGTTGTTTCGTCCTCCGTCCCAGGTCTTAATTTTTTTCTTTCCCTAATTTCACACACCTGTCCCCTACTACCGGCCGGCTTTTATAAGCTTGGTGTTTCCTGCTTCCGGTGCTTAGTTGTTGTCTTGCGACTTCACATAGCCAGTAAGGTATAGGACTTGGGACACTGCTTTCCTTGTTGTTTCAAATAAGCAAAGCAGGAAATCCCATTTAGCGTATTAGGTTGAGATCTAGGATCTCCTTTCCTTTCTTTTGGTTTTCGCTAGTTCTGCCTTTTTGTTTCCCTCCTCTGGAGGTGTACCTCAGTTTACCTCTCTTATCACTGCTTTCCCTATTTGAAAGCGAGGGGCCTTTTAGTTTTTCTCTATTTTCTTCTCTCTTGTCTCGAGAAAGAGAGAGAGAGGCGTTATTTCCTTTTCACTCAAGCCTAAGAGTTTATTTCGCCCTATTATATTGGGGTCGATATTCTTTAGCCTTTTCTGTTGTTTATACCTCTGTCCGCGCTCTATCTCGGATCTAGAGCTAGAGGTATTTCTTTTTGTTTCGCTGAGTTTTTCCGCTTTAGTGGCTATTCCTACGGGAGTAGCTTTTAGATTATTTTGTCGCGCCTGGTCCTCCAAACCCGACCCCCTTATAGAAGAACTAAGCCAGTATGGAAGGTCCAGCGACACCAAGGAATCAATGAAGCACTGGTCAGTCAGGATGCAAGAGGATTCTCGCCCTTCAGACACAGCAGGTTCAGCTAATACATCAGGGAGACTGTCTTCACAAGTTAGCAGAAAGTCTTCGCGTTTTAACTATCACAGTTAACCCACCTCCAGTTGCACAAGCACCCATAAAGCCCGTTCCCTTACTACTCACCCCGAAGGAGCCTAAGCTCCAACTGCCATCACGTTATAGTGGGGAAGCGGGAAAGTGTCGGGCTTTCCTTACACAGTGTTTGATATTTTTTCAAGCACAACCATCCCGATTCATCACACAAGAGTCCCAGATAGCGTTTATTTTATCCCTGTTAAATGACTAAGCCCTCGCCTGGACAGACCCTCTAGTCCGGGCCAACGCTCCTGTTGTGCATGACCGATAAAGTTAATGTTGGTCTTTGATCATGACATCTCCGGAGAGGAGTCTGCCATGAGACTAACTCGTCTTCGTTTTTTAAAGGTGCATCTTTGTATTCGCTAGCTACTGTATTTATATATTGGTTGATATACAGTATGTGTCATTGATATTTTGAATCATTATCTATAATAAGTAGGCTACATATAATATTATGAATATGACAAATATTACTACCAAATAAACTCTATCTATTGCCTCCTGTGCACTGTTTACGGCATACTGTTTAGTACGGGACATGCAATATGCAAACAATATTGTCCATCCTATTATCAGCCAAAACCCGGAAATAAGGATATCATCCTGGGATTTTAAGTACACTACATTTAGAGAACATTTCGCCAACTTAACAACTTGCTCATCCAGTGTACTCAACAGGCATGCTCAATAGTATGGAAGGACACAGCCTTGCATTTTATGGCTGCATGCGGATCCAAATTTTATGCTTTCTTCCTGTTGTTCCCTTCCCTTGCTTCAAGGGGAGGATACCCAAAATGCCAGGATGAAATATGGCAGCTACACCAAGTGAGATTTGGTTCCAATTTAGGAAACGGGAGGAAGTTATTATATTCCCTCACTCCCTCATTTATCCTGCATTCCACCAAGGGCAGAAAATGCAAGTTTCCAGCAGGAAGGGAATCCCACAATGGAATGCCATTTCAACTATGGCCTGCCACTTTTCAATGAACTGGCTATGCATCCAATTCATTCTCAACCAATAGAACGCTGAGGTCAATGAACTTTTCAATTCGTGCTGATGGTTCTGGTTGGAATTTCAATCAATACTGAATAACAGATAGTAGAAATGGCACCATCTTGTGGTCAAAATGTGGTAGTACTATGTCATATGCAAGGATATGAGATGGCCAACTTCAAACACTAATTAAACTTCATGGAGGGATTTAACCATCACCATTTTTTTAACCATCACCACTGTGCATATTTATAAATATTATGAAGAAACAATAATCCAAGCCACAGCATCTCATGTGTTGTCCCACATAGAGAACTTGCATTCTATGCTGTCTATAAGGGTGGTATTGCATTAGGGTTTGGGGGGTCCTTGGGTGTATTTTGACAATTTAGATGGATTCCTCATGTCTGAAACATTATCAGGGAATACTTTGATGCAAATCGGATATTGAAAACTATCAATATTATATGATTCCTACAGCATGAAAAGGTTCTAACTGGATGTAACCAATTAGCGACATTTCCCTTAAACCAAATAATTTTTCAACAAAATAATGCTTCAGGGATGCTAATATTATTCCTTTCTTACTCCTAAAGCTCTTCTCAAGACGATCTGTGATAGTGGGTGTCATGCTCGTTCACCTTTGAGATGGAATTACCCATTAGTCCTCCAAGATAGATACAAATTAGTTTTGGGGGCAGACAAGCATTCATATGCAAGGTATTGTGGGATAGCTACGTGGCAAGAAGTTATTACCTGTTGATGAGGGCTATCAAAATGTATGGATACTCTTTGAAGTATTATTGCTATATTTCAGGGAGAGCAGGGAGTCATGCCAAAATAATTAGGGAACTGGAAGAATGAAAAAAGATCAGGGTTTAAAGTAAAATCAGAGGTTAAACCTTATGTATGTATTTCTTTATGGTTTAAACACTATTATAATCTAACTTACTCAAAATCATAGCAAGAACTGGGTTGCAGACTACACAAATATAACAATTTCATACAGTAGTTCCTGGTTAGAGGGTGTAATTTACGATGAGAAAGGGCAGAATTCACAACAAAATCTTTAAAGCCAGTTTTCTCAAAACTGTGTTTTGCAAAATCACAATATTCAAACAGTTATATCTCCAGAAATATTTACTCAATCTCATCAAGTGATACCTAATTTTGTAGCTCCGATTCATACTTTAACACGAGATGAAAAACTCAAAAATCAAATTTTGAAACATGTATCTGAAGCAGGGATCTGTTCATATTTGTAAAACATGTTGCATTTGTTTGTGTAGCATGGTGTATTAGAAAAAGGTTCTGTAATTGTTTTGAAAACAAATTGTGTTTTTTTTTGCAAAACACAATGTGATTTTTTGCAAATCATAGGGCATTTCTAAAACATGTTGTTTGTTTGGTGTGCCACCAAATTAGCTCCATAGTCTAAACTTTATGATTAAAAATCTTACCTTTAGCTATACATCTTTTTTTTGGATAAGCTATTGGTTATACACATTTTTGAAAATGTTGCAATTCACTCCATGTAGTCTTGAGCCTTCAAGTCGTGTCCAAACCACAGCTTGTGGTTCGTCAATAGGCTAATTCTTCACAGTTCTTCACCGCTTTCCATATCATATCTCTGACCATTGACAGGTCAAAAATGTTGCAGACATCGAAGTTAGGTAGCTTTTGGCCCTGCCAGCATAAAATAACAATGTGGTAACAAATTTTGCATTTCACCAGGGAACGTATATTTCTAAGTGTTATGAGTTCATGTTTGGACTACCTAGCGGCTAGCACATTACATAACTGAAATTGGCCAGATTTAACGATCGGTAACTAGCGATCAGCAGCCACTTAAGGCCTTGAGAAAAAGGTGTGTGGATTATTTAGCCAATGACTAAAATGAATCGCTGGCACTGAAACACACCAGAAACAGTAGACACAGTGGTCCTGCAGGACTGGAGTTAGACACCCCTGGTCCAATTAGTTAATAGCTTGATGATTTTACTTAGCGCACTTATCCAGCTAACTCAGTGATCGTGTCAACCCAAAGAAAGAAAAGAATGCAAACGGACGTAACCCCCCCCCCCCCCCGATTTATTTCTCTCTTATGACACTTTATGAAAACCAGCAGAGGTGGAAATCCAGGGGACATAAAGTAAAAGTCCTCCCCAGTATTTTGCTCCAATCACCTGGATTTGCTAATTAACATAATTCTTCAGCGGAGGTAGAACTAATTTGTGAAATCAGCTAGCGGAGTCTATGGGTGGAAGAAACACATGGCAGGACTTTTACTTTATGTCCCCTGGATTTCCACCTCTGAAAATCCGTTTTTTTAAATGGAAAAAATTGCCAGTTTGAAGTCGGCAATAGGTGTCTGATGAGGCTGAGTGGTTGGAAGAAAATCCAGTAAATTTGCAAAATTACAAAGTAAAAAAAGTATTAAAATGTCCTAAGATTTCTTTTCTTTTTTTACCAGAAAAACACATGGCTGTTTTCACATAGACAGTTTATAATTCAAGTCAATGAGATAGCTAGCCTCAAAACTTTTTAAGTTATGGCACTTTTATCTTCTATGCAGTGTTACCCAACTCAATGTAACGTCCCGTTCCCATCCAGTCCGTATTCCCTGTTTTGCCATGTCCCTCCGTTTCTTGTTTGATTCCCTTGTCCATGTTTTCCCCTCTGCTGCAGGCTGGGCGTTTCCCCTCTGTTTCGCTCTCTTTGTTTCCCACTTGTTTCCGCCTATCGCTTTCCCCTCTCATTGCATGCATTCCTCACCTGTGTAATTAGCAATCACTCCCGGTTACATTCCTCACGTTTGCTTTATTGGTTCCAATCACACTCCCCCATTTAACCCACCTGCTGTCTCCCCTCCAGGGTTGGTTCATTACTTGTGTTACCCTCCTGACCCTGCTTGCTGCTCTTAAACTAACTTACCTCGTTCGTTGTATGGTCTCCTCGTTTCTGGTCCCGTGTTACTGAGTGCTTGGTTGTGGGTTTACTCCTTACAGCTTTCAGTATACCTGTCCTCCAGTTTTGGTATCTATCCAGCCCTAACGTTTTGCTGTTTGCATGCCTCTAATCTGTCTCCCTCTAATCACCAGCTGTTCCAGCTTCTACCAGTCTGTAGCTGTTGTTAATCCCTGTGTGTGTTACGGTACCTCCAACTCCAGCTCGAGTTGCGTCCGCAGTTGAGTGTACAGCTTCGTAATCCTGCAGTGGTTCCTGTCCGGCCGTGGCTACCTCCAGTGCTGCGGTTACGGTCCCAGGTTCCTCAGGAATCCAGCTGCTCCAACCGGACCTACCTGAGCTCCGCCACACAGCTCTACCCAGCCGGGCTCTGCCGGCTACCTACCATTGTGTTCAGTCCAGTACCCGTAGGACCTCCCGGTCCAGCTCCGGTCCAGTTCCGGTTCTAAACTCACCTTCTGTTTTCTGTCCAGTTCCTGAGTGGACCTCCCAGTCCAGTTCCAGTCCAGTCCCGGTGTGAAGTCACCGCCAGTAAAAGTCCAGTTCCGGCTTGGAACGAGTTTGCCGTTCCAGTAAATCCAGTTCCTGAGTGGACCTCCCGGTCCAGTTCCAGTCCAGTCCCGGTGTGAAGTTCACCGCCAGTAAAAGTCCAGTTCCGGCTTGGAACAAGTTTGCCGTTCCAGAGACTCTGTCCCTGAGTGGACCTCCCGGTCCAGTACAGTCCAGTTCCGGCTTGGAACTCGTTCCTGTGTAAAGTCCAGCTCCGGCTTGGAGCAGTCCGTATCGGACTTCCTGTGTTCCTGTGTAATACTGTTTTCCCTTCTGTACAGCTTTGGGACTACCCCAACGCTTAATAAATATTCTTTCTGTTCTTCTGCCTCCTTAGTCGTGCATTTAGGTCCAACCTCCCCCAGGATCGTAACACTCAAAGCCAAATAATAAATATTTGTGTAAGGGGGAGTGTAAGGTTCGGAGAACCAAACGCGACCAATAAGGATTTATAAAAGTGTATCTAAAGAGATACGCCAAAAACGCAGAAGTAGCCGCACCAGGACTGCGATAACACAGGATCGGGAGCAAAACTTCCCTAGCACAAGGCAGAACAAAGCAACCTCCAAAAACTGAGGTGATCTCGATAAACAGTGAGAATAACTAACAAAAGAACCTCACGCACTAAATAATTAGGCGTAAGAAGAGCTGGCCAAACAAAACAAAACTCGATAAAACGAGTGAAGGAAAATAATAAAAAAGACCTGTTAGCCAAAGCTCTTGTGGAAAAAGAGCTGAACACAATAATAAAGGATAAAGAAAGATTGGAAAGGAAAGAGAAAACCAATCTAATCCTAAATCTTATAACTGGACTTGCTGCGTTTCCGATTCGTACGAACCAGAAATGCAGCGACCGAAATTCCTATACCTTACCGACTTCATTGTCAACACAGCAAAGACAATATCGAAGTGCGGAAAAAAGTCCTGAGGTATTTATAGCCGGCAGGAAATGCAAAACGGGTGTAGGGAATAATTGTCGGGCAAGATACGAATACCAGAACGGAGGCGGAAAAAATCCAATAGAGCGTCCTGACGACGCCAAAAAGGAAACCAAAACGTAGAAATGCAAAGGCTGCAAATAACCATGACAATTTGAGAAAAGGAAGAATAGATTACTATAATCTTGACTGATTCACATGCAGAACAACAAGCAAACATTTATTAACAAAATACAGCTAATATTTATCAGTTCATAACTAAATGAACTCTGTATGTATAAGCAGCAGTGGAGCATTTTAGGTTGCTTGCAGTTTGTAGTCTGTTTGGTTGCCAGCTATGATTTATGGGCAGTAAATAATTGGACATCAACTCCTCAACATTTATTAGTTCTAGCTGCATAGTTAGTGTATTATGTTTGGCCATACTCACAAAAACTCTATTTGTAATCAAAATATAATCTTGTAATTACTACCCTGTGTCACATTGTACAGTTTTTCAATCATTTAGTAACTTTTCAATCATTATCATCGGTAAGTTTAAAACAGAGATTGCATCACGCGCATTAACCAATTATTTTAATTTAATTGCATTTTAAATTGCAAGCGATCAAAAGTAAAAATTGAGGCATAGTACACACCTTTTTACTGCTAGGCAGTTTTTGTAGCCTCGGGTCCATGCCTCTTCTAACACAACACATTCCTCACTATTTATCATCCAGTTAGCACTAAATGTTGTTGCAATTTGTTTTTTACAATGTTGCAGAAAAATTTTTATCATTCCATTTCCACTATATTCCAACTTCATTGTCAGTCTTTTTGTGACCTGAAAAAATCAGGCGAATGCATTTACCCCCAAAAGACCTTGTTGTTTTTTTGTTGCAAACTCATCTTTAAAACATTTTTCTATGGAAAACCTATTTAGCAATTAATCCGGGCAACTGTAATTTCGAACAGAAAACATTTGCCATAAATTTGTGAAAAACGTTGCAGAAAAATTGTTATTGCAACTATTTTACACAAAGTTGCAGTGAATAAAACAATTGTGGCAAATGTTTACGACTCCAAATCACAATGTCCCAGCTTCATTGTGCCTCAGCTTGATCTACTTTTAAAAAATCCAACAAAGTCCAGCTGTGTTTGTCAGCAATTCACCATTTAGCTGGGTTTCAACCAAGAGGCTGTGGCTGTTCTAGTCATCTTCCAGATGTCCTCCACTGGGATTTATTATGTAACAAATGTTCATGCTATAGCCCAGTCGTCTCTGTAAAAAATATGAGAATATTAGTGAACAGTAATTTAAAAGGATTTTGTGCTGACACTTTAAAACCTTGGGTCAAAGGAGGATAACACTGCATTGCCAAGCTAAACATGCATAAGCGGCTTCTCGACTTCAGCAGTCGGGCATTTTATGAACAAAGGACTGGTGAGAAAATCTCAGTGTTAAACTTAAAACATCTTTTCAGTTGATACGCTTCTCCATGTCATAAAGCCAGAGCTGTGAATTGAAATGTCTAACCTGTCGTGCGATGCTATCGCTTTAATGTGTGGAGGTTTGGTTGTTTCTTTTCCAAGAATGCAGCCTTCTCACGCAATGGGCTTGTTTTATCTGGGGGAGGTAGTTGTAGAGGGAGGAGCTCAGAGTAAAAAGGGGTCAAATGCTACACGAAACATGAGGTACTTCCACCTCTGCAGTTAGTATGGCTTGCATTAGTTGGGAAACTTCATTATATACTATAAATGAATATGGTCACACCCCTCAAAGCCCAGCAGAAAGTTGGGGGACTTTGACATAAACATGACTCAAATTGCATGCGTTGCATAATCAACGTAAACCAATGTCCTCAGATAACCTTCTGCTGTTACATAACATTTTATTTGAGTCTTATTTTTAAAATTCAGTAAAAAGCAGGCAATCCTAAAAAGGACGCCTTGAGATTTTTTATATTTTAAAATGTAATCATTATTCATAGAGTTCAGTTTATGAATCTGCTTTCTGGGGATATATTTATGTATTTTGACAAGGTTTGTTTCTCTTCAGAGAATGTTTGCATTCTTCAAGAAAGTGAGAATTGCTACACATGTTGATTGGCTAAGAGGAATGCTATGGCTCCTGTTAATTACTGTGAATCAAGGATTAAAGAAGTTTATACTTCATGTGTTTACACTGAGGTAAAATCCCTGATAATTTTATTTGTCTGGAAATCTTGCTGAGACTTGCTGTCAGGTCAGCACCAGCATGTCCAAGTGTAACTAAGTGTTGACACTGGTTAGGATTCATGGGCTCAACAGCGGATGGACTGAATCTGCTATCAACTGTAAAGTGCGTTTTGGGTTAAATAATAGTTTGTCCTTAAAAGCACTCAGTGCTAGGCTTCTGGACAGAAGCGCACACGCGCACACACACACACACACACACATGCTCCAGCATGAGAGTCCAGCCCCTATGAGCTCCCTGCCTCTTCGCTCCTGAATGTGCTGCTTATTGCACTGAGAGACATGAAACAGGAGGGTTGGCTTTCTACTCCAGGGCTGCTGGTCTGCTTGTGCCTCGGCACCCTGGAGCCTGCGCAGGGGGGTAAAGTCCTGGTCATGCCTGTGGAGGGCAGCTCATGGCTCAGCATGGAGCTCCTGGTCAGAGAGCTCTCCCTGCGAGGCCATGAGGTGGTCGTCCTGGTCCCTGAGACCAGCTTGCTCATCAAAGACTCTGATTACTACCGAACGCAGACCTTCCACGTGCCCTACAGCCAGGCGGAGATGACCGGCTCCCTGAACACGCTGAAGCACAGCGTGTTCCTGAAGCCCCCGACGATGGGCGATGTCCTGGTCAACGTGGAGCGGATCCTCAACTTCACCAGCTTCCAGATAAAGGGCTGTGAGGGGCTGCTGTACGACCAGCCGCTCATGGAACGGCTGCGGGACGAAGGATTCGAGCTCATGCTGACCGACCCGTTCCTGCCCTGCGGCTCCATTATCGCCCACGCAATATCGCTGCCTGTTGTCTACTTCCTGCGGGGCATTCCCTGTGGGCTGGATGAGAAGGCCAACCAGTGCCCCTTGCCCCCCTCCTTTGTCCCGCGATTCTTCACAGGCAACACAGATCACATGGACTTCCTCCAGCGAGTGAAAAATGTATTTATGGCCGTTGTGGAGGAGTTCCTGTGCTGGAAACTCTTTGCTGGTTTTGATGAGTCGGCCAGCAGGTACCTGGGACAGGATATTACATACAAGGAGCTCATTGGTCAAGGAGCTATCTGGCTCCTGAGGTATGACTTCACCTTTGAGTACCCCAGACCCTTCATGCCTAACATGATTCACATTGGGGGCATCAACTGTGGCAAGAGGAATTCCCTGCCAGCGGTGAGTATTCTACGAAGAGTAACGCTCACCATTTTGACACCTGGTTTGTGTCCAGCTGCTGTAGTATTATCTGTAGCATGCTGGAAAACCTCAGATTTAAGCTTGCACACCTCAAATATATATTCAAGATTTACTTCAGCGTACCATGTGAATTCCTCACTCTTGAATAGTTAAGATGCCCCCTTCCCGTTTTGCTTTGGACAAATTTCTCAAGGCTTGCTCATGTCTTTTAGCTGACAGATTCATCCGAAATTGAAGCTAAATGCCTTACAGCAGTCCATGATTGCATTTGCACGTTATTGGACTAGTTATTGTTGTCATGTTCCTGATAATTCCAGGTGGCTGTGTATTGTTTAGCAGGGTAAACAGTGTCAGGTTACACGAGGGTTGTGCCCTGACAGGCACACTGTTTTCGCAAACGCACAGCGGGTGAGGGAATCTGATCACCTTGTCTCCACCATGGGGTTTGCCGGAAGCTCCACTCTGATTACACTCTCTCTGTAACATTCCCAAGTTCACTTCCTCTCTTGGGAAGGGAAATGGCCTGTTGTTATGCACAGTTTGTTTTCTAGACTTGCAATATGCATGTAAATTGAGAACAGCATATACTGTACTCATTTTCCATTCAGTGATCAAATCTGTATTATTGTAACTGCAGTTAGCCAAGTACTATGTGAGACCATAACATCAGGCCAAGTTATGCAAGAAAATACATGCCTTGCATATCTATGTAGATTGTTGTTGTTATACTTAAGAGACAAAAAAAGTGTAAATGTTTCCAGGAACCCAAAGCCGTTACTTACAGAAGGGTTTCTACAAGTATTACTTGATTGCAGCAGGGAGCCCAAAAACTACATGCGTGCACATAGGGAGTGTCATTTTGTTGTTGTTTAATCATAATTAGCTCTGTGGTCATTGTAAAACGGAGACAAAAGGATTGCAAAGGCACAATACAAGAGCACTTGGCATGCAGTGCTGTGGCTCACACCACCACCTCCTCTCTTGGGTTAATGCAGGACACACTCTGAATGTCTGTAACATGAGCTTGCAAAATTAGACTTTTGGACCTTGGCTAACACAATCTCAGAAAGGAACCAGGGGACACTGTTTGCAGAACTAAATACCATAGTGCGGGGAGGTCCTTTATGAATATTTTGTTGTACAAAATGTACACCATATAACCTTTCTTTAACTAAAGAAAAGCTTGTGTTGGTACATATGTTTTGTCTGTGAGTGTGGCGACACTTCCAAAAGATGTTTTACAGTTGAACAGCAGATACAGTCCAACCTAAAATCAAAACTACATTCCTTGTAAACTGCAACTTAAACAGTTGCTGTCGCAGGTTTGACAGGTTTCTGTTGTGCTGTATAATAAAATAATATTTGTTGAAAAATGTTTTCCCCTCTTAGCTTAAGTAATTGGACAGAACAGAGGGTTGGCATGTGTGTGTTTGAATCACACACACACACACACACACACACACACACATATTGGAAAACTGCGCTATAACGAATACGTTTTTACTGATTGATTGATGGTAAGTCTGTAGTCAACAGTGTTCTTACTGTCTTTCCCCCTGCAGGAGCTGGTGAAGTTTGTGGAAGAGTCTGGTGAGCATGGCTTTGTGGTGTTCACGCTGGGCTCATTAGTGTCCGAAATGCCAAAAGAGAAGGCAACCCAGTTTTTTGAGGCCTTCAGACAGATTCCTCAAAGGGTAAGGAGAATGTCTGTCTGTCTCATCGCTCCTGTTTTCTACCATAAAAGCGGTGTAAACCTCTCCCTCTCCATCAGTGTAAACTACTTCTATTTCACAAATTTGGCTTCTCAAAGATTAAAATATGAGATAAAATGAAAAGTAAATAAAATACAACTCTTACAATGAATGAGTAAGGCCTTGTAGTACAAGTCATAAGTACGCAATGCAAAAAGAAGGCTGCTAAGTTACTTCCAAAGCAAATTAACCTTCAGCACACATATGGTTTGTATTAAATTTATATCCACAAGGTGATTTTTGTTTCTTTTGCAGTACCTGTAAAATCCTTTTCAGAATCCAGAGGAAAAATGCAAAGAGACCACACTGCAAAAGCAACTTCTGAAAGGGATAGTTCGGAATTTTGGACATAATGTCTCAATTACGACTTACCCATGATGTAGTTGATTGATGGAAACCATTTTCAGCTAATTCCATGCTGTCCCTTCTTTTGGACATACACACGTTGCTAATGCTAGCGCAACTCTAAGGTAACCGGTAGCATCCACTACCAAACGCACTTAAACACTCCACAGTGCACCCAAAGCAAATAAAATATGACGACAGTCTATCGGGGTTATTTTGAGTGTTTATACCATCATTTTTGAAGGCAAACTATCATTGAATCCTTTACTTTGTGCTGACCTATATTCTCTGTGGAAGTACGGTGGTGGAGCGAACGTGGCCATTGCAACTTGTTGCTCTTCTTTGTTGTTGTAGTCGACCAGTGCCGGCAATACATTCGTAGGTAACGTAAAGTATCGCTCCCCAGATAGAATGTCGTTGTATTTCATTTGCTTTGGGTGCACTGTGGAGTGTTTAAGTGTGTTTGGTAGTGGATGCTACCGGTTACCTTAGAGTTGCGTTAGCATTAGCAGTGTGTGTATGTCCAAAAGAAGGGACAGCATGGAATTAGCTGAAAATGGTTTCCATCAATCAACTACATCAGGGATAAGTCGTAATTGAGACATGATGTCCAAAATTCCGAACTATCCCTTTGAGGAATGTTGGGAATAATATATCATGATATAGGCTACACTTAATGCTCCATTTAAACTTTGAAGAGTATTACGCTTATGACTGAACCCTGAAGAAAACAGAAGGCTCATTATAGTTTAAAATAGAAAATGATTTATTTATTTTTCTTCTTTTTTTAGAAACAACGGATTGACATAAGCATTAGAGTTCTGTTTCACCCGGAGCCCGATGGGGCCCGAAAAAGCCCGTCGGGTAGGGCCGGGTTCGAGCCGACAATTTATGGTAATTGGTCGGGTCGGGTAGGGCTCGGGCTGCGCAAAAAAAAAAAGAAAAGAAAATTTCTCTGTGTGTGTATTTACAGTAGGCTAATTTGCATTTTTAGATGTGGTGCTGATTGCTAATTTTGGAGTCAATCAAGGTCAAGACTTTCTCTATACTTGTTAAAATGTAGCTATTTATTTTATTCATCCAACATCTCCCGTTTGCTGTAGCTAACTATACGGCGAATGTAGGCGTTCGAGTTGAAGTTGAAGTATCGTCTGCTGTGTGATAAATGATAATAGGGCAATAATAATTAAGCAAGAACATGCGAACTACACAACAATAAAAAGTTGAATCCCGTTCTAACGAAAAAACACTAATAAATTCTATTACAGCATGGCAACCATTAAAACGTACAAATATGATTGCTTGCTTTCGGCGAAATTGGTTTACTCTGCTGCTCTCAATTACTAATTCTGTTAACTCAAATACAGTAGGCTGAAAACACAGCTAGTTTGTGGCGTTCCTGCTTGCTCTCTCTTGCTCTCTCTCACCCCGTTGTGCTATGTGATTTGAGCCGCCACCTACGTAAATTGCGCAGCCTTTTCTGGCAATAACCGACTCGTGTTTTTTTTTTTTCTGGGTTTGGTCGGTCTCGGGCTCAGTACTGTGATGATCTCGAGCGAGCCGGGCTCAGGCTTCAACTCACTCGGTCGGTTCGGTTCGGGTTTGAATTTTCAGGCCCGTTGAGAACTCCAATAAGCATTCAACCGAACCAAAATGTCTTTACATCCAGTAATAAAATGCCTTAACAAGACAAAAAATGGAAAAAAGATGCACACATTATCTTATATATAGGCCATAAGCACAGATTTATCTGCCTTCATTTTCCCTTCTGATTTCACTTATAATTAAATAAGCATTAGGACCCAGCAGACGCCTGCTTGTGAGTAAGTCAACTTATACAATGTTGTGAAGGTTTGATTAAATCTTAAGATATCGCATTCACAACTGCCCATCCGTGTTTTTGTTATTTGAACATACATGAACAGTAAGAAAAGTTACGGAGATTTTCTCTGGCTTCAGAAGAGCTGTCTGCAGCAGGTGTAGGTAACTATAGCAAGCGTTAGCGAAGTTAACTTTATTACCGTCATGGTTCTGTTACCAATAAGAGCACAAGCTAGGTGAAATATAGCTTTCAGCCGTACTGACGGTTTGCCAGGTAGGTGCGCCTCATGTTGACGCTATATTTGTTATTGGACATCTAAGGTTGATCCAATATATAAATTATTTCTGTATAACGTTGAACAAGTTAACGTCAGCCAATGCCTACTAACTACCATTTGCGGTTGATTTAGCCGGTTGATTTTCGGTTGACTCATTCATTACATTTTTAATTCCTATGTCAGCTAAACACACGTGGTCGGTCACCCTGAGTAGCGTTGTTTTGAGTGGGTGGGCGCATCAGCAACATGCAAGTCTAGTTCTGATTGGCTGTTCGTGTTGTATTTGGGTAAGTAGAAGAAATGGACGCAAATTATAGTTTTATCGAAAATAAACCTCATACGTTTATCATCGTTATCGTGTCTTAATTTTATCATGAAAATGATCTGTCATGTACTGAGAGTTGGCACTAATGTGTATCCGTATGTATGTGACGTCACCAGAGTTCAGGCCTTCAGTAAATGCGCACCAAGCAAGCAGAGTGGAAGCATCCGTGTGGTTTATTGATTTAATTCGTAGTAACGCCTAATTAAGTACTAAGGTGGAAACGGAACAGAACATTGGCGACGAGGATGCACAGGACTTAAGCTAAGTTGAGATATAGGCTACAAGTTTAGCAGACAGTTTAGCAAGCAACATGGACAGAAACGGTGTGTCAAAGTTTGATTGCTATTCCAACCGGCGACACTGGGGCCAAGGTGGACAAGATGGCTAACGTCATTTGAACTGTTCGCTGATGGAAAGGGGCTAATCATCAAAGCGGACACGGACGCTGCAACGAAACAGCGACGAAGAGCACTACTTTTGCATCTTGCAGGGCCAGACACGCAGGACATTTTTTCGACTTTGGCGAACACGGGAGGTGTGGCTGATTATGCCGCTGCTGTCACATCTTTGAATGGATATTTCGTGCCCCAAGTGAACGCTGCTTTTGCCCGTCAGACATTTCACAAACTCTCGCAAAATCCAGGTGAGACTGTGCAACAATTTGCCACTCGTTTGAGACGTGCAGCACAAGACTGTAATTTCGCTGCAGATAAGGACAATCAGATTAGGGATGCAATTGTAAGCAAATGCACGTCGAGCTATATTCGCCGTAAACTTCTAGAGGAAGGACGTGATTTGTCACTTGCCCGCACACTTGAATTAGCAGCGCAGTGCGAGCAAATTGAGGAGCAAATGTCAGCTATGTCTGTAAATGAGAGGAAGACAGAAGCAGCAACTGTTAATCGGATTGGACAAAAAGGAGGAAAATATCAGAGAAGTGGAAAGTGGAAACCAAGCGCGGAGAAAAACAAAACAGATAGACTGTGTTATCGGTGCGGTCATGCAGATCATTTTGGGAAAGACCCCAAATGCCCCGCGCGTGGTCAAACATGCCACAAGTGTAATGGTAAAGATCATTTCTCCAAAGTCTGCAAAACAAAGGGCTCAGGAAAACAAACAGTGAATAATGTGAAGGTGGAGCAGCACGATTATGCTTTTGTGCTGAGTGACAATGACAGGTCAGAGAGACTTAACATGGACGTGGGGGGAGTTAATTTGAGAATGCTCATTGACTCTGGAGCTACCTGTAATGTTGTGGATGAGAAAACATGGGAGGGCTTAAAATCAGAGAACATTAAATGCCACTCATATGTCCTAAAAGCAGAAAGAAAACTGTACTCCTATTCCTCCAACCAACTACTACCTGTCAAGGGAGCCTTCACATGTGAAGTTAGAGTAGGAGATCGTGTTGAACAGGCAGAGTTCATAGTGATCAGATGTGATGGAGAACCGTTGCTTGGAAAAGAAACGGCCATGATACTGGGCGTACTGAAAATAGGTGCCGACATATCAGCTGTTACAGACCTGAATCAGTCACTCCAGCAGCAATATCCAACTGTGTTTCAGGGAGTAGGGAAGCTGAAAACAAAACAGCTTAAGCTATACATCAACACAGACGTGACACCAGTAGCCCAGCCACTCAGGCGAATCCCTTTCAACTTACGGGGGCCTGTGGAGAAGAAAATCAAAGAACTCCTGGATTTAGATATCATCGAACCAGTCGACGGACCAACACCATGGGTGAACCCAGTGGTCATCGTTCCGAAAGCAAACTCGGAAATCAGGCTGTGTCTGGACATGCGTCAGGCGAACCTTGCAATCATCAGAGAGCGGTACTCAATACCAACAGTGGATGAGCTGCTACAGGGAATGAACGGATCGGTGGTGTTCAGCAAACTGGACTTGAAGTGGGGCTACCACCAGCTCGAGCTGACCCCAGAGTCACGTGAGATCACCACATTCGCCATCCACAACGGGGTCTATAGGTACAAAAGACTTCTCTTTGGTGTGTCATCTGCCAGCGAACAGTACCAGCATGAGATAGCCGCTGCTCTGGCTGGAATAGAGGGAGTGGAAAACATCTCAGACGACGTCATCGTCCATGCAAGGGATCAAGAGACACATGACAAACGCCTACACACAGTCATGAAAAGACTGGAGGAGTCTGGATTGACACTGAATCCTGACAAGTGTCAGTTCAACATGGATCGTCTTGTGTTCATGGGAATCTTGCTGTCAGAGAAAGGAATCGGACCTACAGAGGAGAGAGTGAGAGCCGTGAGCGAAGCCAGAGAACCGGAGAATGCCTCTGAGGTGAGAAGCTTCCTAGGTCTTGTAAGTTACAGCAGCAGATTCATCCCACAATTCGCAACATTGTCAGAGCCACTGCGACGCCTGACGAGGAAAGACATTCCATTTAGCTTTGGGCTAGAACAGAAACAGGCGTTCGAAGCGCTCAAAGATGGCTTGGCGAAAGCAGGGACGCTAGCCTACTTTGATAAAGACGCGCCAACCAAAGTAATCGCAGATGCGGGTCCAGTGGGCTTAGGGGCGGTCTTAGTACAGAGTCAGAAAGGGGAGATGGTTCCTGTGTGTTATGTTAGCCGCGCCCTAACAGACTGTGAACGCAGGTACTCTCAGACAGAGAAAGAGGCCTTGGCTCTTGTATGGGCTTGCGAAAGACTACATCCATACGTTTATGGGAGACAGTTTGATTTGATCACAGACCATAAGCCGTTAGAATCCATCTACAGTCCCCGCTCGAAACCGTGTGCCCGTATAGAGCGATGGGTTCTTAGGCTGCAGCCTTATGACTTTAGAGTAGTACACATTCCGGGCAAAACCAACATAGCAGATCCTTTGTCACGCCTGCTGGGGGACAGTGTGTTGGCAGAGAAACATGCACATGGGTCGGACGAATATGTCAGGTTCGTAGCGGTGAGTGCTACACCCAAAGCACTGACTACCCGCGAGGTTGAGGAGGCATCAGCTAGTGATGAGGAGCTGGTTGAGGTGCGTAAGGCCATTGAATTGTTATAAAGATGTCAGTTTCTTTTTTGTGTGTTTGTTTTTTTGCAGGTTGTTTGGAGGTACACTGGCCCTCTGCCCGATAACCTTCCAGAGAATGTCAAGCTCATGAATTGGCTCCCTCAAAATGACCTTTTAGGTTGGTTCTCGCTCTTCTAACTGCTGTGATTATATATCTTTGGCTATTGCTTGAAATCAACTGGAAGTCTTTCTTTCCATCAACCTCAGAGTGAGGTTCACTTCATGTTCCCATCTGCCTGCAGGACATCCCAAAGCCAGGGCCTTCATCACACATGGAGGAACACATGGCATCTATGAGGCCATATGCAATGGTGTTCCCATGGTGATGCTGCCTTTGTTTGGTGACCAAAGTGACAACGTGCATCGCATGGTGTACCGTGGTGTGGGCGAGGCCCTGGACATATTCACCGTTACCACGGCCAAACTGCTGAAGGCACTCAACAAGGTCATCAATGATAAAAGGTCAGAGGTCAGGTTGTATAGAACCAATGATGCCCGATTCAAGTTACATGGCATTCTGTGTTCAGGCCTGTGGGTCAAAAGAGTCAAAAAATGCCACCTTTCCTCCTCAGTACCACTCTTCTACTCCGTGCCCCAGAAACGGATCTTTGTGTTTTAATGTAATGTCGCTGATTACATCTTAATTACGTATTAATGCTTACATATTATTAATGTCTCGACGCAAACCGCAATGTCATGTACATTGGATACTGTACATGCAAATACTTGTACTCAAAATGTTCAGGCAGTTTTGCATATTTCTGGGTAGGAGAGGAGTGGTAGTCGGGGAGTGGAGGATATTGGGACGCAGCCCCAAGCACATATCAGCTCTAAATAGAAATTGTAGGGAGAGTCAGAGCTTGTTGCTTTTGAGACCAGGGTAGGTGGTAGTGCCCCTGAAAATTGTCAGAGTTTTGGACAAATAGTAGTATCCTTGTAAAACGTGAGAGGTTAAGGTAGACAGTAGAGTCCCTGTAAAAGGTCAGCTATTAGGGAAGATAGAAGTGTCCTAGATCTGGTAATTCAAGCTCTGACAAGTAAACTTCATGCTTGAAAATATTGTGGTCAATCAGTTGTTATCACCAGTGGCTAGTGGTTACTTTTTTTCATATACAGCACTTTTCTAGTAAACACATGTTCTCATACTAAACCAATCAGATGCACACATTACTAATGGAGCGCCCCTTTTAACCCTTTGACGCGTACGGTCACACTGGTGTTACAGCACTAGAGTGGTCCCTGAAACATACGGTCACACCGGTGTGATTAGAACACAAAATTAGAACGTCTATTTACGAATGACACAACAATAAACCTGTGGGTTAACCCTTGTTATTTCTAGAACTAAAGACACTATGTTCCACAAAAACATTGTACCAAGTAAACATATTTACAACATTTACATTTATTTGTTTATGCATAAGTTCACACTTTCTCAGAAGTAATGTAAGCAGCAAATACGTACCCCCTAGCCTATAACGTTGATTTAGCTACAGTTAGCTAACGTTAGCGCTAACCAAGCTGTCAAAATAAGCTGACTACGGGCTGACAGAAAATATAATATAAACAATCTTATAGCGATTACAATTTACAATGAATTACATCACGGGTAAACTCATCCGTGATCAAAATAATTGACGAAATACTTGAAAAACGCATTTTCGAAAATAATCCGGCAGTAGGCTAATATTGTTTTGCGGTGCTGCGATCTTGTTCTTCTGTATTCAACCAAAGATGATACATGATGAAGAGATGCTCCACTTGCTCCCAACTTTAACCATATCAATTCTCAACCAAGTTAACCTGGAAGACTGCCCATAACAAGTGAGCTATCTTGTCACGTTATTATCTTTGGTTGGACCAGAGATGACGTGAATATATGGCTGCGCCCGTGTTATTAGCTTTATCAGAGATAAATAGCATCTCATAGCATATCATGAGCAATAACGTACAACCTTCAAAAAGGTAGCTACTTTACCAACATCATGGGTGCCCATTGCAATGTTTGCTAGAATCGGAATACACCATTTGTAACACGTGAAAAGTAAGTATTTGAAAACATGTGAAAAATATTGAAAGTAAAGACATTTTCACCACACAAACCATTAGCTGACAGATATTTTTATTGATACAAATGAAAGCAGCGCAGTTAGCTATGGAGTCAGATGATGACGGTCTCTTGGCACCTCACACATACTGAGAGCCATCTAGTGTTGTTATATATATATATATATATATATATATATATATATATATATATATATATATATATATATATATATGTACAGTTGAAGTCGGAAGTTTACATACACTTAGGTTGAAGTCATTAAAACTAATTTTTAACCACTCCACAGATTTCATGTTAGCAAACTATAGTGTTGGCAAGTCAGTTGTGTCATGCACAAAGTAGATGTCCTAAGTAATTTTTCCAACAATTGTTTACAGACATATTATTTCACTTTTAATTCACTATATCACAATTCCAGTGGGTCAGAAGTTTACCCACACTAAGTTGACTGTGCCTTTAAATTTGTAATATTTGGTCCCATATCCTTTGCATGCCATGACTTCCTGATGTCTGTGACCCAAAAACATTAAAAGACTCTTGATATCTTATTTTCTGGTCCTTTTACAAGCGATACTATAATGTCTCTGCATTTGAATGGATCTCTATGGGAATTGGGGGGTGGGACTAGATTTAGCTGTACATTATGCTGGAACAGTATGGAATACATGCTTGGTAAAATTGCTGTAAGTCATCAAGGGTCTGAGGTATCAAACAAGCCTCAAACCATCACTCTGCTGCCAGATATGCAGTAGATATGGATGGATCACTTTAAGGGCTGTTTCACACCTACCTTGTTTGGTTCGATTGAATCGAACTCTGGTTAGTTTGCCCCCTCGCTGCGGTTCGTTTGGGCAGGTGTGAACACCAAAAGGGGATCAAACAAGCGGACCGAGACCATGTTGAAGAGGTGGTCTCGGTACGCTTCCAAACGAACTCTGGTGCGGTTCGTTTGTGGTGAGAACGTGATCCGACCTCGGTCCGACCCAACTGCAGAAAGCACTGCGCATTTTTGGACTAAACAAGCTCCTGTAGCCAGCTAAGCTGTGCATTATGTGATGAGGAAGTCGAGCATTTCCCCTTTCGCAACAACAATATGCGAGCATGACAAATCCGAGTAATCGCGGACAAACGCATCTCCAGTGCATCAGGACATTATTTTCCAGCCGCAGCCGCGCTTCATTTTCAAACTGTATCGTTTGCCTAAAGTGATAAATGCAAACGATGTAATAATCGATGACCAACGCCAAAATCAACCCACGCAATTGTCTCTCCATTGTCAAATCACAGCGAAATTACTTGTGGTGCGTTGTCTGTTCTTCTACTTCCCGGAGTTTCTTTCGAGTTTTCCCGCATGGAAATTCTGACCAATTGGAGAGCAGTTCAGGAACTACGTTATTGTTCCCGCCCCAGACACATCTGACCAATGAGTGAAATGAACGTTCTCACGTGGCTTGTGCGGCTGCATTTTGGTTTGCTTCACCAACACATCAACTGATTCGGACCAGAGCAAACGAATAGGTGTGAAAGGGAACCGAACCAGCTGAAAAACGAAACAATGTATCATTCTCGCATCTGGTGCGGACTAGAATCGGACTATCAAATAGCCCTAAGGGTTGTTTCTCCTGACAAATTTTCCTATTGAACTCTATGGAAAAATCAGTCAGGAGAAGAAACCCTTCAAGTTATCCATCCATATCTACTGTAGCAGAGTGATGATTTAAGGCTTGTTTGATACGTCAGACCCTTGATGACTTAGAGCCATTTAGCCAACCATGTGTTTCCATACTGTTCCAGTATAATTTACAGCTAAATTTAGTCCCACCCCCCAATTCCCATAGAGATCCATTCAAATGCAGAGACGTTATAGGTAAGAGTACCAGAAAATAAGATATCAAGAGTCGTATGATGTTGTTGGGTCACAGACATCAGGAAGTCATGGCATGCAAAGGATATGTGACCAAATATTACAAATTTAAAGGCACAGTCAACTTAGTGTATACATGTAAACTTCTGACCCACTGCAATTGTGATATAGTGAATTAAAAGTGAAATAATCTGTCTGTAAACAATTGTTGGAAAATGTACTTGTGTCATGCACTTGCCAACAAGTTTGTGACTGACTTGCCAACAAGTTTGCCAACATGAAATCTGTGGAGTGGTTAAAAATGAGTTTTAATGACTTTAACTTCAACTGTATGTATGTGTGTGTGTTTATATTAGCTGTCAACCGTGCGAAGGCTAGTGCTGTGACGTACAGTCGAATTCTATAACAGCTGGTGCGCACGGGAAAAAAACTTACGCTTTGGGGCCGTTGGAAATATATTGGAACTTACAGTACGTGCGAGTCAGATGTCTCCCATAGGCTACTGCTTTTGCCTGTGCTGCTCTTGTTTGTTTAGCTGCTGCTTGTTCTAAAAATGTTTGTTGCTCATGCTGCTTGGTCAATGCTGCTTTTAAAAAAATAATAATAATTGCTGCTCAGAGTGTTTGGTGTAGCAGAGTGTTTGGTGTATCTGTTGCATAGGAGAATGCCTTTCCTGTTTTTGTGGCATTGTTTTGTCAAGGCAAGAGGCCGTCTTGCAGAAACAGAATCCTGTAATCGTCGTAAAGCTAAGTGATGCCAATTCCACACTATTTTGCTTTGCAGTCGGTATAGTTTAGACCGGAACGTTAAACCCATGCACTCTGGCTGCAATAAGTTGCCTTGCTAATATACGGTCCGCCAGACGAAGAAAAGGACGATGTATTTAAGTAGCATTGTTATTTAAAACGCACAGACCATTGGTGTATAACCCGGACTTTTAAACCTTGCTTTGTTGTCTAAAGATGCATTGCTTAGTGTTTGAGTTAATAAAAATGACAGCTGTGATTGATTAGGCTATAAATGCAGTAAAATGGCGTACATTACCGTTCTCTATTTTGCAATGGAAACTTATAGAATAATGTTATGTCAATAGAATACTCATACCAATCCACATAATTTGTGTAGCTAAAGTTCTCAGAACTCTCCAAAGCATTTAAAAGTAGCAGTGGGGGGCGCTATTAAATGCAGAGTATTAAATCACAGTTGCTTTACTTTAATTCTCGAGAAATCTTCAGTTATTTCATTAGCATTAGCGTGCTGTGATTGAAAGATCTCCCGTCTCCTTCCGTGGTTAATTGTTGCATTGAACACTTAATACTTTCATTTTAATTTAGGGCCAGTTTGTGGCCCCTAAAGTGTGTATGGGAACGGGAAGCCTAATATGCCTCTTCTTCAGGAGAAGAGCTGCAGTTGTTACGTTTAGTGCTATTTTTCTATTATTTTTAGCGCAATTATCTCTGGGAACGAAGAACGGATATAAGTGTGCATTGATGCGTACTTGAAAGTCTGGGTCCTGTCAAGTACGGAAGTCCCCTACACATCCCAGGATTTTAGTTTGTACTTGATTTTTGCATATGTATGGTTTGGAACACACTAATTACAAACAAATGTAATACTGTGTAGCCTACTAGCAGCTGTGTACTGTTTATCGTGTCCTGTTGATTACGCGACGTGCAGTATGCTAATAGTCTTTCTAAAAACATATTATAACCATGCACATTTAATATATCTGAAGGGGAGTTTTTATGTACCCAAGTCCCACGATAAACATAAAAAAGTCACATTTGATCCATTTAAAAGATGTTGCAATTGTTTGTATTTGGGCATAGCATTTCGAATGTTCAGGTGTCCACCTAATAATCCACTTGGTTTTGCTCAAGGATCCCACAGAATGCGGGCATGATTCATTGTTCGGAGAAGGTTAAATCGGCTGTGCTTAACAATAGCTGGATCCAGTTCGCATTTTTATTAGTTTAATGATACAAGGTTTATCCTGTGCGCACTGTGATTCAGCAGGGGGGCAGTACATTCGAACAGTTTATTATATTGTTGTATGGCAAGCTCACTGCTGTTGTATTTATTGAACCATACATGGCATCACTGAGATCAGAACGAACGGCGTGATATACAGTACCAGTCAAAAGTTTGGACACACCTACTCGTAGAAAGTTTTTTTTTCGTTATTTTTACTGTTTTCCACATTTTAGAATAGTAAAGACATCAACACTATCAGATAACACAAATGGAATTATGCAAAGACCCTAAACAGCATTGCTGTGCTGTTAATGAAACACTCAGACATTAGACCCTGAGTCGACCAGAGGAGGATGGGTTCCCCCCTTGAATCCGGTTCTTCATGGTTTCTTCCTATCTACCACCAGGGATTTTTTCCTTGCCACTGTGGCCTTTGGCTTGCTCTTGTGGGGGTTTAGGCCAGGGTTTTCTTTTAAGCGTATTGTGACAATTGTTTGTGAAATCTGCTACAGTGTGCACCATAATTCATTGGACAGTGACACATTTTTTGTTATTTTGGTTCTGTACTCTAACACTTTGTGTTTGAAAGGATACAATGCCAATGAAGTTGAAGTGCAGACTGTCAGCTTTAATTTGTGGGTACTTTCATCCATATCGGATGAACAGTTTAGAAATTATAGAACCTTTAGTACATAGTCCCCCTCATTTTCGGGCATCAAAAAATATTGGACAGTTCTGAACATTCTGAGAGAGTGAACGTCTGTGAGAACACAAAAACCGGAGTTGTAAAGAGTTTATTTGGTGAAATGTTTTTTTGGAACATAAGCGCATTTAGTCCTAGAAAGAACAAGGTTTAACCCAAAGGCTTATTGTTGCATCATTCGTAACCAGACGTTATAAGCTTGTGTTCTTATTACAACGGTATGACCGCATGCTTTAGGGACCACTCGAGCGCTGTAACACCTGTGTGACCGTATGCGTCAAAGGGTTTTATACCATGGTATGGGTGAATACTCGATTCTGATTGGTCAATGACTGGTCGTTATTCTGTATAACCGGTCAGTCATCCGGGTCACAAGTTTAATCACAGTTCTAAATTAATGCGCTGCCTGCCTGGCCAGCTAGTACTACGCAACCTGGGAATGGCAAACATGACCGGTCAATTCAGAGTCCAAGACGTTTTAGAAAATAAGTGGAATAAATAAAGGGAATTAATAAAGTAAACGAATGTAGCTTACCTACTTTATTTTCCTCAGTGACTAACGTTACTGTAGCCTACGGCAGACGGCTACTTCGCTTCGTAGGTATGCTGCAAATAGTAGGCTAACTTTGGCTACGATAAACTTTTGTCATTGTTTTTCAGATAATGCAAATGCAATACGTGGCGAGGTAACTATATAGCTAGCCATAGTTACATTATCACGGAGTTAGCAAAGTGCATGGTGTTTATGTGCAATGCGTAGCCTAATCTTTTTTTTAACTGCGAGCCATAAATCCGTCTCTAAGGTAGAGGTTAACGTTGCCGTAGCAACAGCATACATCTGATTTATAAAAATCGGTAAACAACATTAATCTACAGATTTAAAAAAGTTTGTATTACAGATATCTTAGTTACAACTACTTCAATCTAGCAAAACATTTTTGTGGTTACAAGTGCAGTATTTATTCAGTTGGAAATACGAATTTATCATAGTAGGCTAGGAATTTGCATGGAAATTGACGTCGACAACATGCTGACTGCTTGTGAATGCAAGCTAGGCTACTTCACAAAGCATGTTAATCTGCAGCCTATAGGCTATATGTAGAAAACTTTTTATCCAGCGAAAATTCTTCGATAAGTTACATCTAACAAACTCCGTAGTATTTTTTAGATGGTCCCATAGGACATCATGATGCGAATCTGCTACACACTGCGTGACCAAACCATTTTTAAAAAGCAAGACAGAGAGAGGGAGGTAATGTTGAATCTGATTGAGTTATGGTTTCATAAAATTTTCTTAAATAATGTAATGACAAAAATAACTAAAATTGGTGCCAATTGTACGTTATAACCGAGAAGGAACTATTTT
Organism: Synaphobranchus kaupii; assembly: GCA_029718625.1. Taxonomy (NCBI): domain Eukaryota; kingdom Metazoa; phylum Chordata; class Actinopteri; order Anguilliformes; family Synaphobranchidae; genus Synaphobranchus; species Synaphobranchus kaupii. The sequence goes on along the minus strand of CM056383.1, from coordinate 55,193,168 downwards.
TCCCCCGATAGAATCAATTATTTTCAGAACTAACGACGAGAGGGTTTGCATAGCAACGCACTTAAATAGAACTAGTAACGAGAAATAGAATTAGCAACAAGATGTTTTCTGTTCAATTAGAACTACCAACCAGCTGTTTTGCATGACAACGCAAAAACAACAAGCCCAAAGAGCTGCGGAAGTATATTTAAATTCCAGCTGATTAAATCGATAAAAATCTATAAATATGAACGTAACTATATATAATCATTGTTGGTAACCATGGTATAAGCGCAATAATCAACTCCGAGGTGTGCATTACACGGTTTTAACCGCACTCCGCTGAGGCAACAACCCTCCGCTTCGCGTCGGGTGGTTCTTCGCCTCAACGTCGTGCGGTTAAAACCGTGTAATGCACACCTCGTCGTTGATTATTGCTTACAAAGTCCTATGACTCTGCATGGTTCTGACTGCTACACTTCCCTCTCCTGCATAATTGGTGCAGCTACCATAGCAGCTCCTAAAGTTCCAATGGCACACTCAGACCTGGGTGTTGGTCATCTGCTGCTTTTAAACACTACACTAGGCTCATTACCAAGGAGACCAATCAAGCTCAAAAGATGATTAGCATGTAATATGCTGGTATTCATTGATAATATTTGCTACCTGCTGCTGCTGCTGCTATTGGGGGGGGGGGGGGGTCAAATAAATAATAATAAATGAAAAAAATCAGGTGGTTGCTGGGCACTGACACCATTACAAAATAGTATGTCCTTTTTGATCCTTGTGTCATCCGGTTGTTTGTGCAGTGGTTAACTGGGATATCGATTTGGACTTTGTGATCTTTAGCTGTACACATAGTTTACAATCACATAATGTTTGAATGGCTAATGTCTGACCCAGGAGCACAGCAGTGTTATGTCTCTGTGTTGGAGGGATATCGATATGGTCTTCCTGGTCTTTCAGGAAGCAGCAGGTGCTCTGCTGCACACATAGTTTGTTGTTGGGCACTTGGAAGATCTGCTGTTTTGGGGGTTGGGGCTTGGATGATTTGCTGTGTTGGGGGTGTTGGTATATCTCGTGTTTAGTAGGGGAGATGTGTCATGCTCCCTGTTTGATAGATAGTGTACTCCGGTGCATGCATACATAGAGCAGATCCATTCAGCGCCAGACCAAAATAATTATAAATTCATTCATATTTTCAAAAAGGCAGTTGTCCTGACAGAAATGAGTAGCAAATGAAGTTCGCAGAGCAAGTACTGTCAGGAAACTTGCTGTGCCCGACCAATGGTCAGCCTCAGCAAACACATGTTCTCATACTCAACCAATCACATGCACACATTACTAATGGAGCGCCCCTTTTAAAAGCGAGAGTCAGATCTCACCCATACTGCTTTTGCCTGTGCTGCTCTTGTTTGTTTTGCTGCTGCTTGTTCTAAAAAAAATTGCCTCCATCCCAACCTCCTCCTGTTGTTTGGATCTGCTTCTATGTACTGGGGGCTTTTTGGTATATCTCCTGTTTAGTAGGGGAGATGTGTCGTGCTCCCTCTTTGATTGGTAGTGCATGCTGGTACATGCACTAGAAGTACATAGAGCAGATCCATTCAGCGCCAAACCAAAATAATTATATATTCATTCATATATTCAATACGTGAGTTACAGAAATTGAGTTTCTCTAAATGTATGGAGGAAGTTTCAGCAATGACACAGGCCTAGAATTACTGGACACTACAATTTATGGTGAAAATGGGAAATTAAAATGAAATAATGTCTTTGGCAAGGTAGTGTGCTAAATGACACTAATAACTATCTGTATCGTGGTCCTACAGTTATAAAGAGAAGATGATGAAGCTCTCAGCAGTGCATAATGATCGCCCCATTGAGCCTCTTGACCTGGCAGTCTTCTGGACAGAGTTTGTCATGAGGCATAAAGGGGCAGACCACCTCAGGACAGCTGCCCATGAGCTGAACTGGGTCCAGTACCACAGCCTGGATGTGATTGGCCTGCTCCTTCTCATAATAGTGACTGTCGTCATGGTGACAGTTAAATGTTGCACATTTTGTTTTTTCAAATGCTGCGCAAGGAAGACTCTTAAGAAGAAGGAGGAGTGAATGCACACTACAGAATAAACTGAAGACAGTGCTGTTTTTAGTGGTGTAATGGTTTATGTAAATTGGGAAATGTAATTAATTTATTTCTTACAGGTGATCTTCTGTATAGCCATGCATTGTTATGTAATTGTTTAATGAATCAAATATTAACAAAAGTCGAGTCAAATGGTACCATTCTGTTAATGCATACGGTGGTTGATCATAACTTGTAGGGCGGCAGTGTAGTATAATGGTTAAGGAACTGGCCTTGTAACTGAAAGGTTTGATTCCCAGGGAGGACACTGCCGTTGTACCCTTGAGCAAGGTACTTAACCTGAATCGCTTCAGTATATATCCAGCTGTATAAATGGATAATATGTAAAAAATGCTAAAAAGTTGTGTAAGTCGCTCTGGATAAGAGCGTCTGCTAAATGCCTGTAATGTAATAACTCTGGATCAGTGCCAACCATTGGGGCCAGGGGTGGGTGGTCTAAATTACATTTTGCTATTTTCATGGTGAGTGCAAGGTAGCACAATTGAAAAAGGGTTTGCTAAAATTAGCATTGTTGCCGCGGTGGCGTAGCGGACAAAGGCACCGACTTTTTAGTCTGTGCAGTTGCGCCCCGAGGATCGGGGGTTCGATCCCCGGTCCTGCCAGTTCCGAGCATGGCCGGTGGCTGAGGGAGCGGCAATTGGCAGCTGCTCCCGGCGGGAGGGGCTCGGAGAGAGAGTCGTCGTGCGCAGATGCGGCCCTGGGCGGGTTTTTTTTAAAATTAGCATTGTTAATGCATTAGCAATTAACAGTTAGCAACGGTGACCGATACATACCATATATACATAATGAAATATACACCGTCATAATGTTGAGGGTGCACAAATACCGGCACAAGTCTAAAAATGCTAATTAGTCTGCAGTTAAAAGAGAGTGCTGCTTACAGACCTTAACGAGCTGTTGCACTTGGCTAATTGAAAGGAAACATGGCCCCAACAAGAGAGTTGTCAATTGAAACAATGGAAAGGATTATAAAACTTCTTCAAGAAGGAAATCCAACATGGAGTGTGGCAAAAGATGTTGGTTGTTCCCAGTCAGCTGTCTAAAATTTGGTGCAAGTATGAACAAAATATGAAGGTTATAAAAGGAAAACATTCGGGTAGACCAAGGAAGACATCAAAGCGTCAGGATAGAAAACTCAAAGTAATATGCCTTGAAAATAGAAAATGCACAAATAAAAAACAAATGGGCGGAAACAGGAGTCAATGTTTGTGACAGAGCTGTAAGAAATCGGCTGAATGAAATTGGATTTACATGTAGAAAAGCCAAACGAAAACCAGCACTAACACCTAAACAGAAGAAAACAAGGTTACATTGGGCTAAAGAGAAGCAATCATCGAGTGTGGATGATTGGATGAAAGTGATATTCAGTGGCCAAGGAGATGATGCTGGAACTTTTGTCTGGTGCCGTTCTAAAGAAACATACGTATAAAGATGACTGCCAGTCATTTATGATGTGGGGTTGCATGTCAGGTAAAGGACCAGGGGAGATGGCAATCATTACCTCAACAGTCAATGCACAGGTGTACATTGAAATTTTGGACACTTTTCTCATTCCATCGATAGAATATAGGTTTGGTGATGATTAAGTCATTTTTCAGGATGATAATGCATCTTGCCACAGAGCAAAGAGTGTTAAAGCTTTTGTTCAGAAAAGGCATATCAACTCAATGACATGGACAAAACAGTCCGGATCTCAATCCGATTGAAAATTTATGGTGAAAATAAAAAAAAATGAGTCTATGACAAGGCTCCATTCTGCAAAGCTGATCTGTCAACCGCTATTCAATAAAGTTGGAACCAGCTTGATGGAGAATATTGTTTTTCATTAGTGAAGTCCATGCCTCAAAGAATTCAGGCTGACAAAAAGCCCGAGGAGGAGCAACAAAGTACTAATTGTGATTCTTTTTGTTGATGATTCCATCATTTTTTCCTCTTAATAATTTTTTACTTGATCTGGAAAAAATTATTACATTAATTAAAATAATTTAATTTAATTTGTTTGAGGTATGTTTCACGAAGCCAGAATGTTCAGCTATTAAACAAAAATTGTTGTGATCTGTTTATTTGCTACGAAGTAAAAAAGCTGGGTGAACATCCTCTAAGTGAGGTGATTCCATAATGTTTTCCAGGGGTTGTATACGGGGGAAGGGGATGAATACAATGTAGTGGGGTAACTTATAAAATTACAAGGAAGGACACAACCAATAAAAGAGCTGCGGATTTAGCCCTTATAAGAAAGTATAAATGTTCAGGACACTTCAGAAAAGGACCCTCTCATTTCCTAGTGAGGAAATGTGAGTCTACATTAGACTACAAGGGGAATGTAATATGGGCTTTAATTTAGGAGTATGCTATCCCATAGGCTTCAAATAGCAATGAAAAGGTTATGAAAAGTTATGCTCTGTGGAAACATAACTTTTATGACACAAAAAAACAAGATTATATGAAAGGGGAGACATAATAGGTGACAAACCCCAATTCCAAAAAAATTACAGTATGCAAAATGCACATAAAAGCAGAAAGCAGTGATTTGTAAATTACACGGGAATAGTATTGAACCCCTGGTTGGCTAAATGACTGCATATCTGGCAGCAGAGTGATGGTTTGAGGCTCGTTTGATACCGCAGACCCATGATGACTTACAGCCATTTAGCCAACCATGGGTTCCATACTATTCCTGTGTAATTTACAGCTTAATCTAGTCCCACCCCTCAATTCCCATAGAGATTCATTCAAATGCAGAGAGGTTATAGTATCTCTTGTAAGAGTACCTGAAAATAAGATATCAAGAGTTTTTTGATATCCTTTTATACCCAGTCATGATAGCATCACCTGTTTACCTGTGGAATGTTCCAAACAGGTGTTTTTTGAGCTTCCCAGTCTTTTTTTTTTTACCCCTGTCCCAACAACGTATTGCAGGCATCAAATTCGGAATTAGCGTATATTTTAAAAAATCAATAAAGTAAAACATCAAATATCTTTTCTTTGTACTGTTTTGAATTAAATATATGTAAAAGAGAATTTACAAATCACTGCTTTCTGCTTTTATGTGCATTTTACATACTGTCCCAACATTTTTGGAATTGGGGTTTGTATAACCCATCTATTATTTGGGAAGTTGTGTCCAGACAGTGAAAATCTGAAGATCAGTCTTTAGCTGTTGTAAAGGACTGTTTTTGGTGCAGTTTTTTCCTCGGCCTACAACATTACATTACATTACATTACATTTATTTAGCAGACGCTTTTATCCAAAGCGACGTACAGTAAGTGCGTACAGAGACATCATCATCATTACAGAACAGACAAGGCAAAGCACATCCTTTGCATAATGTAGCAGCTATCCCTAGCAATGAACGTTGACTGTAGTTCACAGTAAGCTGTGGGCAAATCAGCAACACCACACTTCATTCCAAATACTATTATAAACTATACGGTTATAAACCATTCCAAATACTATTATAAACTATGCTATTATAAACCATTCCAAATACTATTATAAACTATAATAAACAGACAGGAAAACACAGGGAACAGGGAACTGATATTCCTAGGTGAGGATATCAGTCAAGGTGGAGTCTGAAGAGGTGTGTCTTCAGGCCTCGACGGAATGCAGGCAGGGTTGGAGTAGAACAGGAGCATTAGTTCTGGATCTGGTTTTATATAACAATCCTGACAAAATTTGAAGTTTGGAGGTAGTGGAGACACTATTGTGATTTACTTTTGATGTACTTTCAGGTCGAGAATTATTGGTCCATGATTTTGCTTTTATATTAAACAATCTTTAGTGCTGCCAATCATTTTGACTCCTATGTTTTTGAAAAAATTGTGTTAATCAATAAAAATATATTTTGCTCATTGTCTGTGTAATTTATTTTATACACCTGAGTGTATTTTGACTTTTGGTGGACTCATACATGCTAGGCAAGCTTATCACAAGAGGAACGAGATTTAATTACAAACCAAATGCACCATAATACAGCAAATATTTTTTCAACATACGGGTATTTTTCTCGAATGTGAATCACTTCCTAAAATACATTAAGTTACTACTCCTGAAAATGAGGTGTGAAATAGAAGGTGCGGGCAGCCTCACAGGCAACTTGGAGAGGCAACATTCCAATAGATGGAGCATGAAGGGAGCATGAAATCCAACTCCGATGACCAGTTTAGCAGGGTTTTCGGAATAACTACTCAGTAAAATTTTATTTGTAGCACTAAAGTCACAGTATTTTATATAAGTTATAGTTAACTGTTAAAGGTTTTTTTTCCTGCAATTCTACTGCTGTGATTATTATTGACATATCTAATGCACTATAAACCAATATGTCTAATGTGTTAACGTTAGCTAGTTATGAAGAAATCTATGTACAACATGTTCATTCTTGTATTAGCCTACCTGCCAAAACAGCAAATGTCTGTGATTGTCGCTGAACAGGAAGTTCAATTTGAATTGTGGGAAATATGAGCTTTTTTTTTTCCCCCTCAACTATTGTTTACGATTGTGATTTAGTAGATAGCCGTATCTTCTTCCAACAGGCTAAGACATTTTAACTTAGCTAGAATAATATATTATTTGTTTATTTATTTGTTTTAAATAAATTTGCTGTCCAACCCAGGGCTGTATTTTAACAATTCACCTCCCCAATCTGGAATATCCAACTGTCTGCAACCGCAGCCATGTTCCATGTGGGAACCACCCTGCTGGGAGTCAGGAACCGGGAAACTCCTGACGAGTCAGCTCAAGTCACTCCAACCCACCACTTCCAATACTCTTCTTCCTGCCAGTCTACTTTGGACCTCATCAATACTATCTGCCTTTGTTAATCCGGTGCCTCTGGTAACTTTCTTGCTTGCTCCAGCCCAGAAATAAAAGGTACTCATCGTTAACCTGCCTGAGCCCCTGCTGATTACCACCCTTGGCAGACCAAAATTAGACACAATTAACTTCTCCCATTAAGCTCAGTATCAGTGACTCCCATGTCAAGACTATCCAATTCCTTTCAGTCAACTCTCCTGAGCTCCCCCTAGTTCTTGGGCATCCCTGGCTATCCCGAACACAACCCCCATATAGACTGGTCCTCAGTAACCATGCTGGCTTGGGGAAAAGACAAGAATAATCATAAGATAATAACTGTTTGTCTCTCAATCCCATTCCCCACAGATCCCCCCCCCCCCCCCCCGCCCCGCCTTTCAGATTATGCCTGAGATTCCAGAGGAGCCCTTCTACCTCGCTGGCTGGGGTGAGCTTCTTTTTTGTTGATGATGGTACCTTGCGGCCATGTATTAATTACCGGGGCTTCAATAACATTACTGTTAAAAACTGTTATCCCCTACCTCTCATGTCCTCTGCTTTCAACACCTTACAGGTGCCTCCTTTTTTATTAACCTGGATCTGCGTAGTGCCTAACATTCGGTGTGGATTAGGGAAGGAGGTGCATGGAAAACACAGAGGCACAGAGGGCTTTTCAGGATCTTAAACAGAGGTTTACATCCACACCAGTACTGATCTTTCCTGACACTAAATTGCCATTCATGCCTCCAATGTGGGAGTGAGTGCTGGTCTCTTTCAGCGCTCTGCTAAAGATCATGAATTACAACATGCGCTTTTAGCACTGTTTTGTGGTCTGGACTGACTATAAAAACCTAGCCTACAACCACAGTGCCAAGCGACTCAACTCCTGTCAGGTTTGTTCGGCCATATTCTTTACTCACTTCCATTTTACCATCTCTTATCATCCAGGGCTAAATATCAGAAGTCTGACGCCCTGTCTTGACTCCATCTGAGACAGAGAAGCACTCAGAGGGACCCACTGTCCCTAGTTCCCTGATTGTCACCCATATTACCTGGAGCATTAAGGCTCTGGTGAGAGGCGTAGCATGCTGAGCCTGATCGTCACCCATATTACCTGGAGCATTAAGGCTCTGGTGAGAGGCGTAGCATGCTGAGCCTGATCGTCACCCATATTACCTGGAGCATTAAGGCTCTGGTGAGAGGCGTAGCATGCTGAGGCTGATCGTCACCCATATTACCTGGAGCATTAAGGCTCTGGTGAGAGGCGTAGCATGCTGAGCCTGATCGTCACCCATATTACCTGGAGCATTAAGGCTCTGGTGAGAGGCGTAGCATGCTGAGCCTGATCGTCACCCATATTACCTGGAGCATTAAGGCTCTGGTGAGAGGCGTAGCATGCTGAGCCTGATCGTCACCCATATTACCTGGAGCATTAAGGCTCTGGTGAGAGGCGTAGCATGCTGAGCTTGATCGTCACCCATATTACCTGGAGCATTAAGGCTCTGGTGAGAGGCGTAGCATGCTGAGCCTGATCGTCACCCATATTACCTGGAGCATTAAGGCTCTGGTGAGAGGCGTAGCATGCTGAGCCTGATCGTGGAGGCACCCTAACAACCATCTTTTTGTCCCCAGTTCTGTTTGCTCTCAGGTTCTCCAATGGGCACATTCTACGCAGCTGACTGGACATCCAAGTGCCCGGAGAACTGTTCACTTCCTCAGGAGGAGATTCTGGTGGCAGTGGATAGAACCAGATGCCCAGAGTAAGACCTGCCACCAACTCCCTCCCGACCTTTTACACGTTTTGCCCATTCCCACCCACACCTGGTCTCACTAGTCCATAGATTCTATCACTGGCCTTCCTGCATCTTACAGGTTCAGTACTATTATAGTGGTGGTTGATTGGTTCTCTAAATCCACCCATTTTCTACCCCTGTCCAAACTGCCCTCTGCCAAACAGACTGCTCAACTCATCATTTAACATGTTTTCAGGATTCATAGTCTCCTAGTCAATGTTGTTTCTGACCGCAACCCACAATTCACATCCAGGTTCTGGAGGACCTTCTGTTCTGGTATTGGCACCTCTGTCAGCTTGTCCTCTGGCTTCCACCCTCAGACTAATGGACAGACTGAACTCATTAATCAGGACCGTTCCCGGAGTTGGAGGAAGAGGTGGGTGTGCCATCCACCCAGGCCTTTGTCCTGCGTTGCAGTCGGACCTGGCAGCGGGTCTGGGAGGCCTTGCGATGAGTCAACCAGGCACAAGCATCATGCTAACAGTCAGCATCGCCCTGCCCGTCTGCTCCAGCCAGAGCAGAAGCTATGGCTCTCTACCTGAGATCTTCCTCTTCAGGTGGAGGCCAGGGTGCGTCTCAAATCAGTTTTTGTTCCACCCTCATAAACTTCACTTGCAAACTTCACTTGGGGAATCCCTTCTGGCTCTCTTGCTCCGCCGGCCGTTAGTAGGCTGGTGGGTGGAGTTGGAGAGCCGACTAATTATGAGACACACCTGTTGAGTCTTTTTGGGGGGACTGAGTGTTCTCATAGCCCAAAAAGTCGGCGAACACTAGGCTGAGTCAGGGACAGCTAGATCGGTTATAGGGACTGGATAGGCTAGTTTTCTGGGAAGCTCCATCCCTGTTAGGCTATCTCTCCTGTTATGCATTGTGTGATTGGTGCTTGTTCATTCGCTTTTGTTGGCACAATAGGGAGTAGAGTAGTCCTTTTTGTGCATTTAAATCGGTTGGCTGTAAGTAGCCTAACATCTTATGATGGCTACCACTGTTTGTGTGATTTTGTAAAGGCCCCGTCCGAAGAAATTCTTGATTTGTGCATTAAAGACCAGTTATTAAAAATTGCAGAGCATTATGACATTGACATTGGCGACAAACGATATAAAGAAATGTCAAGAGCATTCTTAAAGCCATATTATATTCGTTCGTCTGATTCTGCTCCAGTTATCTTGTATCCACATGCTTCTACAGACACAGACGCGTTACTGCCGGTACTTTTGGCAGCTGCTGACGGCCCCGCAGTTTCCCCTATTCCTTTCACAGTTGCAGCGTGTAACGAAGAAGATATTGATGTACCAGATGATTGTGTTTTGCGAGGCCGATTGAATTCTGAATCTCTGTGTAATTTGGATGCTGTATTGGATAATTTGTCTGAGTTTCGGCGTGCTAATTTGATTAGTTTAATTAATGAGTATCATTGTTTGTTTGCCAATATCCCTTCTCGCACTAGTATAGTCGAACACTATATAGATGTTGGGAATGCGGAGCCCATCCACCAGCGTTTCTATCGCGTTTCCATTGATAAACGTAAACGGTTAGATTCTGAGATAAAGTATATGCTTGATAATAACATTGCCAAACCTTCGTTTTTTCAGTTGGGCTTTTTCCATTTTGGTGACTAAGCCAGACGGCACGTTTAGGTTTTGTACTGACTACAGGAAGGTAAATGCTGTCACCAAACCTGATTCTTACCCGCTTCCGCGCATGGATGATTGTGTTGATCAAGTCGGTTCTGCAAAATTCGTTAGCAAATTTGATTTGTTGAAGGGCTACTGGCAAGTTCCCTTATCGTCGAGAGCTCGTGAGATTTCCACTTTTATTACTCCTTCCGGGCTATGTTCTTATACTGTGATGGGTTTTGGTTTGCGTAACAAGGCAACTTTTCATGAAAGTTCAGCGCCTCATGAATCGTGTGGTTTCGGGTTTAGAAGGTTGTGCTGTATATTTGGACGACGTTGTCGTTTTTAGCGACATTTGGGACAAACATCTATGTGCGCGCCCTCTTCGACCGCCTATCAGGCATGTCTCACTGTCTATCTGGCGAAGTGCGAGTTTGCCAGGGCGATGGTGACGTACCTCGGTAAGGTAGTTGGGCAGGGTCAAATACGGCTTTTACGTGCTAAAGTGTTAGCAATCGACCAGTATCCTCTTCCAGCAACTAAAAAAGAGTTGATGCGTTTCTTGGGTATGGTGGGCTACTATCGTGCTTTTTGTAGAGAATTTTCTTCTGTGTTAGCGCCACTGACTGATTTATTGAAGGCCAGAGCCAAATATATCTGGTCCTCAGGCTGTCAGCAGGCCTTTCAGGAGGTTAAGATCGACTAACATGTTATTGTCCTTGGCTAATTCCGTCTTGACCAAGAATTATTTTCTTTTTGAATCAAATTTTTTTCTACAACTACAGGGCACAGCAATGGGGTCAGCAATGGACCCTAACTATGCAAATCTATGTGTGATTTTGAAGAGAAGTATGTTTACAAAGACCATCCCTTCAAACAATACATTACATTTTGGGGAAGATACATTGATGATGTTCTCTTGATATGGTCAGGTCCAGAAGAACGACTAAAGGAGTTTGTTACCTACTTGAACAGTCACACTGCAAGGAGGGTTGGGATACGAGGACCAGACGCAACCATGGGGGGATCAGAAAGATACCCACAGAACGTAGATAACCAATAGAAAGGATAGGAAATCCAAGAACGGAGCAGAGAAAATAAACGAAAGGAGAGAAAAACCTCCTGGCATAAGCCAAACAAAAGACAACCCCAAAAAAGGGCAAAATAGAGACTTGCAGACTTGAGTAGTAAAGCAAAAGAAAAGAAAGGCCTCTAACTCAATAAAAGAATGAGCATTAATAAAGAGGGGAGAAAGAGAGGACAGGAAATAAACCAAGGCAAGGAACAGAAAGTGCAAACGAGAAAACAAACTCCTAATAAGGATAATCTAACGCGCACCTAAGGGGAAGTTCCGCGTTACTTTTTCAGCAAAAGCTTAAAAGCAAAGTGGTCATCTGAACCTGTACCTGTTACCGGCTTACGTGGCAAAGTAAGACACAAAAGCACCGTAACTGGAAAGCGCAAGGTGAGATCAATAAGGACCGGGCGGCGGAAAAACACGGCAAGCCGTCCAGCGAGCCTCCACAGAGAGGAAACGGCAACCCGCAAAACCATGACACACATAGAATCAATCACATTTACATGTTCTTTTAGAAATGAGCAAATCCCGTTTTTTGGATGTCATTTTTTTCAGAAATGGAAATAAAATTTTAGATAGAAAATCAACAGATAAAAATACTCTCCTCCGAGCAAACAGCTTTCACCCTCAACCCCTTAAAAAAGGTTTACCCCTCAGTCAACTTAGTGAACAGATTCTGTGACAGAGACGAAGACTATGAAAAGCATTCTGGTGAAATGATGGGTCTCTTTAAATTAAGAGGCTTCTCACAGTCCTGGTTGACCTGTGCAAAACAAAAGGTTTTTAACTTTTATTATTTATTTTACTTTTCATATAATCATCTCAATCATGTCTGATGTCTGGAATACATTCAAATGACAATATTTATAACTTTTCTGCCTCTGCATATTATGGTGCAGGGCAGTTTATGATATGTCTTTACCATTGTTGTTGTGCGTAATTGAAAGATGGGAGTATCTGTCATGTGATGTCAGGTGTCTTGGGAGGTGAACACTTTAAGTAACACCTGTACTATGGTCATTTTGAATAGCAAGACCTTCCTCAGTTCTGCCCCTGTCCTGGCTGTGCCCTGTTTGGATCAGCCTTTTAAGCTCCATGTCGATGCCAGTCGTGGGAACAGGAGCAGTGTTACTGCAGTCAAATGAGCAACCAGTTTCTTTCTTCATTCTTAATTCAATTCATATCAACTAAATTATTCTCTAATAGTAAAGGAACCCCTTCGCGCAGATGCCTAGTGACCAGGACTCCGGCGCCAAGATTTTGCTCAACTGATACATTTGTTGCTCCTGCAGCCAAACTATGAGTGGAAACAACAAACTCCATCTTTTATCCTTATTAGTACATGATTCGTGACAACTCTGCCAAATACGTAGTTTCTACGTGTCACGATTTTCCCGTAGCAAGTCCAATTAACAAGCAACCCCCCACCCAGTCTTGCCTGCAACTATACCTACCCATGAGTGACATGGTGGACAATAGCATCTATGTGTGAGTTCTTAAATATGTGCCATATGTTTGATATTATTTTTGCATTATGTGGGCATTTCACATACTGTAGTGTAATAGTTCATAGTTGGCTCAGTCATGTTTATGTTTGATTTTCCCTGAAGCGAGAACATTTGCCAGGATTTTCCTGATGGTGGAATATTATTTTATTGTAATCTTATCATACGTAATATATACCATGGAGTCAGTATGATTGTGTATATGCTTTATAATGGACAAGAAATATTTTATTAATTTTATGACAGGCTTTGGATAGGTTTTTGGACCCATATATATATATATCCCCACATACAAAAATATAGTATTTCCGACTTGAAAATATTGCAGTATCCCATTAAGTTAGTTTTATGAGCCAAACCAGATTTGTAATTAAATATATGAGTATTTTATGATTTCCAGCAGTGCACAATTTAGCCATTTGGATAGATTTGGAGACAATAGGGTAGCCTACAGTGCCTACATTTCGCAACATAGACCAGATTTTTCAGACTTGACAAAGAGTCTGCGATCCAGGAAATGTTATCGTTTTACCTGTTTTAGATATATAGCTCTCAGTATTTCATTGCAAACTAAAGAAATGTTTTTTTGTTTTTTTTTGCATTTTTACCAAGATTTATTTGCATTTGTGACACTTTATTTTGAACTAAATTATGAAAATAAACGAATCTAAGTCAGTATTGTAAACGGTACAACTATCATGTTTAATTTAAGCCATTTTCCAAGTTTTTGTGATGCTCACACCTGGAGTTATAAAGCCTTAAATAGAACACCACTAAAATAGGTGAGAATTGACTAAATTTGGCATCTGCGCAAAGGGGTTAAAACTGGGTGATCTTTGAGATTATATACAAGTTATTTCTTGATTCTACTGTATTGCAATATTATGTTTTCAGAAATTTAGCATAAATAGTTAAAACACTGACTTGATATGTGTTTGCTTGTGTCAGAAACTGCTGTAGATTGTTAAACACTGTAAATAAAAAATACTGTATACGCAACAGGGTTCATTTCAGGCATAAATGTATTTCATAAAAAATGCAGTTACACAAAATGTCAGTCTAAGAACAGAAATTACATACCTACACATGACCAGTTTGTTCATATCTAAGTGATATTAATTCACTAACTTTCTGTGTTCAGCTTGAAAATGGACAAATGTATATAATATGATGACAATATGAACATATGTAGGTTTCTTGCCTTAACGCAGAATAAAACAATTAAGTCCTTCAAAGTAGTGTCTGGCAACATTGTTATGCTTCAAAAGTAACATGATGCAATATATTTACCAAATTTTTAACATACAATATTTTTGCCCAAACATTGATGGATACAAATGTTGATCTAAAATCAACAATAAATTAAGGACTTACATGTGATAGCACTGGCAGTTGGGTGTTTGTGGCAATGAGTGCTTGGCCCCCTTATTTGCTGCTTGCAGCTATATTTTTGTCATTTCAGAGAGCACCATTATAGAGCACCATTATATAAAATATTATTTCAACATACAGATTAAAATGTTTTTCCACCACAAAAATTCAACAGAAGTTTCTTTTAAAATTTTTTTAAAAAAATGCTCAGTCTTATAAACACAATCATTCTCATAAAATTATGCTTCAGAACACATGGACCAATACAACAACTGGGCAAGCCATAGCGGATGTGAGCTTTTAAGAAAAGAACAACTGAAAATTAAGAGCTAGTTAAAACAGAAATAATACCAAAACCCCCAGAAAGTAAACTATCCCAGAACAAATTTTAGTACTTAAACAGCTTGGGATAGTTCATAAAAAATCTGGAGTTTCTGATGACTGGCTTTACAGTGGCCTTTGTAGGGGCATCTGGGGATTGTGGTCTAAAGAAAAATAACACACTTCATATAGCTCCAAAGCAGCTTATACAACACTGTTATTTTTCCAGAGGCTTTGCATATGAACAGAGTATTTTTATAGCATTTATTCACTAATATAAACAAGTATTTTTAAATCAGTGGTTCTTTCCTTGAGTGCAGCTATCTCAGGTTGCATGCACAATATAATATAGATCCAATCGAAAACAAGATTAAATGTAATTTTTGAAGAATAATTGGGTAATATACACATGCTTAATCTCTAGAGACATCACTATACAAGGTGCTTTGGAGTTATTTGAAGTGTATTAAACCATCAGGAACCCTTTACTAACCATTGTAAAATCAGTAGGTCGTCACATCAGAAACTAATCGAAAACATACACTAAAAACCCCAGATACCTTTAATACCGATAGCCAACACTAGCTGCTGCTGGAAAAGTACGTTTAATTAATTAGATAGTTAAAACTTGCGATATATCTATCAAATATCTACGTGGCATTTATGCCTCCAGCAAAGTTCTTTAACAACGTGGATATCAACGTGGATGCAAACTAGTTTGGATAGCTAAATAGTTCTTACAGGACACTACTGCAGTACACTATAACACATCTGAAATGTGACAAGAATCATGGGTAAATTCACATTTGCAGAGCCTGTATTAATTTCCAAACTCAACCCTATTACTTTTTCTATAAATATTGCATGCTTTTGCATAGCCCATTTTTAGGAAAAGCTATGGTAGAAAAAGGCTTTTACCCAGTGTATTCTGACAGCATGACCACAGGGCTCATTAGTAAACTTTCAGGCCACCACATTGCCACCAACTGTTACTGAGATTCAGTACAGTCTCCCAGAATGGCGATCATATTTGGTCTCATAACATAATTGATGGCTGGCTGATTTACACACCAGGGGGAGCAGGTTTATACACTCCACCACCAGCTGTAGGACAATGTGACTGTCAGCTTTTGTGCCACTTACAGCAGTATAGGGTGTTCACAAACTTAGCACACACACACCACAATATTAAATGAATAAGATTTTCCTTCTTATAACAAATTTGAATTTCTAGTGCTGTATTGTTAAGCTCTTTGAGTTTGATGACAATGCTCTACATAAATAACATTTAATATTATCATTTAATGGTAAGCATGGCAGCAACCCACTCATTATCATAGGCAACATGGGGTAAGTGCAAAGCAAATTAAAAGCTTTCTTCTGTGCAAATCTAAACTAGAGCTCCTGTTGTAGATTCCTCATCAAATGGTAACCTACCAATGATAGGGAGACATAATTCCATATATCACACTAATTTACTTTTCAGTTAAAGAGCTTATTACTGGTATTGGCCATTAACAGTTCATGGCAACTAACATCTAAGGGCAAAGATGATATTCAACAGCTGATGATAAATACAATGCTGCTCTATCAGGTAGCTATTTGAGTTGCAATGTATGATACACATTTCTGTATACAAAATAAAGTGAATTGAATAATAACTAGATAACAATACACAAAAACATCAGTTAAAATACAATTTGAAGCTCAGCTTTTTGTTTATCAAACACAACAGTTCTCTTCAAGCTTATTTCTCTACATATTGTACAGTAAGTGCCTTTTCTTCAGATCAAGGTGCTCATTTTTCCACAACAGTAGGCTACATACATACAGTACATGCATAACTTAGTCCTATGCTTCATTAATCCATTCAGGGCTTCTTTTTAATTGTATAGAGCCTTTTTAAGACATCTGGTTGAGATTTTGAAGGAATACATCATTATTGCTGAAAATATATTTTGTACCGTTTATATTTACGATTTATTTTCATATTTTCTGATAAACACTAAAATATGTGTCATGTTTCCAAAAATGGGCTCTATATGAAAAGAACTCAGAATGCATAATGATATGTATTCCCAAAAGCCTTCACAGTCAACTGTGGTATAGGCTTTACATGCACATTCACAAATATGCCCATAGCATGAAACTGCTCCATTATTTGTGCTCAATATGTAGAACCTGGGGCTACTGGGGAACACCAGCAAATCAGAGACATTTGATTGTCAGCCCAGAAAAGGCCAATTTAGAAACAAAATACATTGCATATTGCATGCAGAGGTGGAAATATCCTCCCCAGTATTTCATTCCAATCGCCTGGATTTGCTAATTAGCACAATTCTTCAGCCAGGAGGTAAAACAAATTAGTGAAATCAGCTGGCTGAGTTCATGGGTGGAAAAAACACAGGGCTGGACTTTTGCTTTCTGACCCCAGGACTTTCGACCTCTGATTGCATGTTGGGCAGGATGAGCCTATTGCCCACCATTCTGGAAAAAAAGTGAAATCAGAAAAGACAGACAATTTAAATAATTATTGGTTATATACTGTGGATTATTTTACAGTATTCAGTAGATACAAAGGCATTTTCAATTGCACTGACCTTCAGTGAGCTGCTTAAATCAGTGGATTTACATAAGCAGCCCATTTGCTTCTTTAGAACCAAATCCTGTTAATATATCTGTGAGGCCAATTAATTCCAGCTAAAAACAGCCACATAAGTCACTAGGAGTGATCCTCATCTGGTTCATTGTCATTCCTGACCTTCAACTGTACCCTTGTTTATATCTAAATTTAAGAGAGCCTGTCTCCTGCCCAATGGAGTTATGTAGCTATGAAAGCAGATCCTTTGATAGATTAAATCATTTTACGCATACAAGCCCTATAAATAGGCTTACTTTACACGCACATCACTACAGCCCAGTGTTCTAAACCAGGGATCTCAGGCCCAAGTCCTGGAGGGCCACAGTGCCTGCTGGTTTTCAGAGTGTTTCAGTATTTCAGTGCTTAATTTAATTTTCTGCTTGTTTCCTAGACCTAAATTGACTGTTGACTGAAAGGAAATCACAGAGACTGTGGCCAATCAGGAGTTGAGATCCCCATTCTAAACTATCTCAGACTATGATAGCCACTGGTGAGCTGCTGCACCATTAGGAAGAGGCATGCGAACAAGTAATGTCTGGAGAGCATCTAATCTTCCTCAGCTCCTACACATTAATGAAAAAAGGTGCGAAAGGAACATATTGCACCTGAAATCCAAAAAAAAAAAAAAAAAGCACCATCGAGCTTGTCAAAATAGTATTTTTCATGAAACCCTAAAAGCACTTTACACTTAACATATTTTCACTGCTTACACAATGGTCTCATCTCACAGTGCTAATGGGTCTCTTCCATTATACCACTTGCACATAATGCACTGCACCAGTTTTTTTTCACTGGTTGATAGTAGGCACCTGTGAGGTGAAAGACAGGTTGGTGTGTTTCGGTGAGCACGCATCTAGTCCGAGTTCCTTTTGTTGCTATTGGCTTTGGCCCTGGCTTTGGACCGGGTATTCACTTCACACTGAGGGAGCTGGGACGATGTTGAGGGAGGGCAGGATGAGGAGGAAGAGAGGGGAAGCGAAGGGGGCTTTAGGTCTTCCTCGTCCTCCTCCTGCTCTTCCTCCTCCTCCACTTCTTTGGGCTCCGCCTCCCGCTCACTGTTCTGCCTCTGGTGCTTCCGGCAGTGTTTCTCGAAAGAGGCCATCTTGGCGTACGTCTTGTTGCAGACCATGCAGTGGTAGGGGCGCTCCCCGTCGTGCATGCGCATGTGCAGCTGCAGGTAGGAAGACCGGGCGAAGAGCGGTAGCACACGCCGCAGCGGAACGGCTCGCTATTATCGTGCGTCTTCTCGTGCTGCGTCAACGCGGACTGCGACTTGAACGTCTTGCTGCACCGGTCGCAGCAGAACCTGCGCTCGCCGGACTCCAGCGCCTGGTGGGAGAGTAGGTGGGCGGAGGAGCGGAAGGCCTTGCCGCACTTGTCGCATTTAAAAGGGCGCTCGCCTGTGTGCAGGCGGTGGTGCATGATGAGCCCCGCCTTCTGGGTGAAGGCCTTGTCGCACTGGGTGCACTTGAAGGGCTTCTCGCCCGTGTGGGAGCCGCCGGTGGGTCTTCAGGTGCGAGGCGCGGCCGAAGCCCTTCCCGCACTCGGGGCACTTGAAAGGCTTCTCCCCCGTGTGGATGGCCTTGTGGCGTACCAGGTGGGAGGACTGCAGGAAGAGCTTGCCGCAGACGCTGCACTTGTACTTGCGCTCGCCGGTGTGCGAGCGCAGGTGCAGGGCGAGGTGCGAGGAGGAGATGAACGTCTTGGCGCAGAGCGGGCAGTTGTGCGGGCGTTCGCCGGTGTGGATGCGCTTGTGCAGCACCAGGCCGGAGGAGAGGGCGAAGCGCTTCTCACAGGAGGGGCACTTGTACGGCTTCTCGCCCGTGTGCACACGCTGATGCTTGGTGAGGGCGGAGGTCTGGGCAAAGGTCTTGCCACACAGGTCGCAGGGGTAGGGACGCTCTGTGGTGTGGGACATCTCGTGCAGCTCCAGCTCTGGAAGCTGGGCGAAGGAGCGCCCGCACTCTGAACACTTGTAGGGCTTGCTGATGAGCCCTGCCTGGCCCTCTTCCTCACCAGTCGTGAGCACAGCACCCTCCATAGGTATGGAGTCCAGCAGAGAGGCAAAGGGCACCATGGTAGGAGAGGAGTGACTGTTGCTGGTCATTGCTCAGCTAATTGTGACCAAGAACTTCTCCCTGTAAGGAACAAGAAACAGAAGAAAGTCAGTTAAGGTTATCTCACAAGGCACAATAATCACATTACATTTAAAACACTGAAGCATTTTTCTTAAAATATATATATTTTTTTTTCTGCTTTATTGGACAGCACAGTGTAGAGACAGGAAGAATGGGGAGCGAGAGGGAGAGACACACAACAAATATATCTGAGGTATCAAACGATATGTGTAAAAATGGCTACAATTGCTACACGGCTCACCCGATATGGACATCAAATTAAAGCTGCACTTTAACCTCATAGTCGCTGTGCCATTTCAAATCCAATGTGCTGGAGTGCAGAGCCAAAACAACAAAAAATTTGTCACTGTCCTAACACTTTCAGAGTGCACTGTATACATAACACAGACACACAGCTGTCTGCTGGTTTTATTGCCTTCATGTTACCGAAGGCCAGCATCTGAACGAAGATGTAGCCTACTGACTATACCACAGCAGTATTAGTTTCGTCTACCTGTGTCGTATACCCGCAAGGCGTGTTATTCAGGCGATAGATAAATTAACGTTATTTGACACATTTTACAACACAGTGAAGAAGAAAATAATAAATTATGTCACTGATTTTCTACCGCAACAAGACACTGGCGACAGCCATATTTGTATCTGCAAAGCAACAAAAAACGTCTGCAGCTTTATAAAGTTATAGCATTATTATGCATCGATTTAATTAGCATGCACGATTGAAGTGAAGGTCGGCTCCGACACCCTAATTCGGCAATTGGTAGGCTATGCGAACGCATTTTGGTAAGATAGCAGCCATCATGGCGGGTATTCTGTTTACTGGACTCGGATATTCGCTCTGTACTCATTTTCTGAGATGGTATGCAAATGAAAACTCGCGTACTAACCAAAACATTCCGTTGGAATAAAGTAAAATGCATAACGCAATCTCTACCTACCAGGGTTTATATCCTTGTTGGCCTACATCAAAGCGCAGCATCACTCCATTCAAAGGACAAACTGTTTCAGTAGCCTATTAAACCATACAGAAAATATGAATATGAATATGAAACGCAGTGTAGGAGTATCTGTTCAAACCGCTGCTGTCTTTGGTAGTGAAAAAACAACAGATACAATGTCTGCCCCATACGTTTCATGTTTTCAGCGACCCAGACAGAATGCAGAAACTGCAGAAAATAAGCGAAGTTAAACGCTTGTGGAAAATGCAGCTCTGTCTGCGTAACGCTCCAAGCCCGGCTGATGGTTAGCTGCATATAGCTAGGCTACAGCACCAAGTCGTTTTTCTTTGACGGAATTGCAAGGAAAAATTAATAATCCAGCTCTTCGTGGACGGTAACGTTGTGGTCAATTCGTTCCGTGCAAGATTCATTTTTTTCCTGCACAGCCATAGTAAGAATGTAAGTTTTGCTCGCAGTATTTTCCGCCATTTTGAATACTCGCAAAAGTTTGGCACAGTTTGTTACAAAAGTATTGTTTTTTTCAGCATGCTATTTTTGTTCTTCCTCCGAATATATAGGCCTACAGATTTAATGCTGGCAAACTGCAACGAATATAGTCGTATAACATCTGGAGACATAGCACACAATGTAAATATAGGCTATTTATTTTAAATTTATATCTAGCCTAAGCCGACTATAACATCATCATTTAGTTCATAGTAAATGGCTGATCCATATGGGAGAGTGACTACTAAATGCAATCGTTATAGCGACACATGGTGAAATGTAATACAAAGGCCTATCTGTATGGGGGTATTATTGTCTCAAAAATAAATAAAGAAATAAATGTAACTGTTCCACAAATAAATGAATATTGTCCACAAATAAATGTATCTGATGCACAAATACATGTATCTGATGCACAAATAAATGAGTCTGATCCACAAATAACGTGTGGAATCGCGTGCATTCACTTTTGAGACAATCCTCACAGCAAAATTAGTGATGTGCAGTTCGCGAACGAATCGGTATTTTTGAACGACTCTTTATGCTGAGCCGTCTGAGTCGACTCGACAGTTCGAGGGGAATCGTGCTTACCCACGGCTCTGGCTCTTAGCTCTGGCTGCTTTCTACTACAGCCGGGAGGTCGCACGAATCTGTTTTATAATCATTTACGAATACATTTTAATTTGATCTAACAATATTGCAATTAGATAATCGCCCCAGCTCATTCCAAAGTGATAATTAGGCTACTACTGCTAACGGTTAAAAGATGTAGGCTCCCTACAGTCGCCTACTACCCAACTCTCATCAGTACGAAATCAACTCGACTCAGCGTCGTGAACCGAGGCAATATCCCACGGTTCCAGAGCCGTGACACAAACCAAAGTCCCTTTCGAGTTTTAATAGAGAGCAAATTCTGTAGCCTACACCATTAATAATCGGGGTTAGCCTACTTAGCGTCGGATCAACCAGAAACATTGACAAATGTATTCTGTTATATCTAATGATAGTCCGAGACGCCTACTTTTTATTACGAAATTATTCAGGCTACATGTGGCTGTTTGCAACCGAATTGCAGCATAAAACAGAATTAATATGCGATTGTGTTCAGCAAATAGGCTACTTATTTAAAGTGGTGGCATTTTTATTTTAGAACTCTTGACCAACAACAAACAGTGAACAGATAAATACAATTTTGTATAATAGAATAAATAAATAGCCTGGTTCAAATAAATGGTTCAAATAAACATATTTTATGGTGTCCAAAATTTTATTTACCAAATCTGATATTTAAAAGTAATAAACGAAACAGGCTCCTGTAGCCCACACACACACACACACACACACACACACACATCAAGATCTGGCTTGTTTGTCGGATTTGGCTGGCTATCTCTCCTACACAGCCATCTATCCACCACATTTTCAGTAGGCTACTGGGATTCTAGGATCTGATATAAAAATAAAAATATATTTGCATAGACTAATAAAATAGCAAATAAAATAAATCATCATCTGGTCTAAGACCTCTGTGTTGTCTCTGAGAAGACAGTTGCCTGTGCCCTTTTTCATCTTACAAGCAGGTGCTTGTAGGCTGCTTTAAACTATCTAGCATTGGGCTTGTTGTTGTACCCACCCACGGGCTCTGAGAAGAACTCCAAGTGCTCTTAATTCATTTTGTAGGTTAGAAGGTATCTGCATAGTGCATTAGCTGTCACAACAAGGTCATGATAGCCATTGAGTGCACTCCTGCCACTGGCAATGAAGCTGTAGATGGTCGTTTTTCTTTGTGTAGAGTGCACATTTGTTGTCCTTGTTCTTCACCATTGAGCCCATGTAGACATGTCCCTGGCCATCTGTAAGATGGCCTCAGGTGCTGTCTTTAATGTAGACATGTCCCTGGCCATTGTAAGATGGCCTCAGTGCTGTTTTTAATGTAGACATGTCCCTGGCCATTGTAAGATGGCCTCAGTGCTGTTTTTAATGTAGACATGTCCCTGACCATTGTAAGATGGCCTCAGTGCTGTCTTTAGCCGTCGGCTTGATAGGTGCTTTGGGCTCTTGTCCACGTGGATTGCGACTATTAAGGACATTAAAAGCAGCATCGATTGTAAACGGCAAACATGCACTGTTTGCCGCACATTCACTGAATCGAGGAAGTTTGAGTTCGCTTACTCACAGTATTCCAGTCCGCCACACTACTACTGAACAGCTGGGTGGCAAGGTTGACTTTCATTTTTTTGTTTTTGCCACTGGATATACACCATTTTCAGCTTGTTACCAAGCCACAACCTTCCTTCTCTTGAAGTTTGTTGAGGTCCTCTACGTACTGCCACTATATCTTCTTCCCATCTTCAGGGGTTTCAAAAAACCCCTGCTGTTGCAAAAGCATTTCGAAGAAGCTTGAGCATGTGGCATGGATCCAAGTGCACATGGACCTTTCAAGTTGCGCCTGCAAGATGGGGGAAGAAAGGTTTCATGTCTGAGATGTTAAGGTCAGTGCCAATCTCCCTTATGGCAAAGTTGCATGCAGGCCCGTCACATGTCAGTGAAACAACTCGGACTCTGAAGGTATGAAGTCCTACACAGACTCCCTACACAGACTCTCTGATAAGATTCGCTTTCAGATCCAGTCATAGTATAGATGAGAAAGTAGCTACATGGATCTTCCAGGACTCATTTATGGCTACAACCATGAAACCAGGGTTGGGTGGCTATTGTGCCATGAATTTGTCCAGTGCCAACAACCACGTAGCCCATGAATTTAGTCCCCTCCAAACTCTGTTTATTGGTATATTGCCATTTCATCCACTACCAAAACATAAACTGTTTCCTTGCCTTCCTTCTTCTCTGCAACATGACCCCTCAATCAGTAAAAGAAGCTTCAGTAAATCCAGGGGTGGGGCAATGCCAAATCAAACCTTCTCTCTCATATAGTCATATTTTTTGGAGAATAGAAGTGAGAGTTATAGCAAATTGCCTGATTTCCTCAGCGAACTTGGATATCTTTGTCTGATGTAGTCTTGTAAGAATTTCTCTTGGAACTTCGCTGACAGACTCAAGCAGTGTGGCACACTCTGTAGTATAACAATGGTCCTGCAATACTCATATATCACCAATAACACCACCCCCCCCCCCCCCCCCCCCCCCCACCAATAACAGCCCCTCCAACATGAACTTGTACATCTACTGTCACAGCAATGGTCACCATGATAGACATCATAGGCAGCAGAGGAATGCTCAGCATCATCACCTATCATGCCAGCATAGTTGGTCCTGACAGCAGAAATCCCAGCCAGTATTACTGTCTGCAACCACTTTAGCGCACACAGGTGGAGGTTTTTGTCCACTTACCTCTGCTTATGTACTTACCACATTCCTGTGTCTCTCCCTTAGTCTCTACCGGATGTTGAGTTAAGAGATCCGGAAAGGAGAAAATGGTAGGCACAGCTGTGCTCTTCAGATGTCATTTCCCCCTGGTATTGCATGGATAGGATTTACCAATGAATCAAAAAGTATATCAAAATTAACCTTTATCATAAAAGTAGTTTGCCACCTCAACCCAGGGCTGTGTATATCCAATTCCACCCCAATCTTGAATGTCCAACTATCTGCAACCACCCAGCAAATTCAGGAGGGCTGGGACATTCACGGTTTCTCTGAAACACGTGGGGTCCGCCCCCAATATTCTTCACTCCGCACCTCCTTTCCTCCACTACCACTCCTCTCCTACCCGGAAGTATGCAAAACTGCCTGAACGTTTAGATTACAAATATTTGCATGTACAGTATACAATGTACCTGACATTGCAGTTTGCGTTGAGACATTAAATAATATGTAATCATTAATACGTAATTAAGATGTAATCAGCAACATTATATTAAAACACAAAGATCTGTTTCCGGGGCACAGAGGACAGGAGGTGGTAGTGGAAGAAAGGAGGGTGCATTTTTCGAGTATTGGGACGAATCCCCAGTGTCAACAGCTACTTCTTATCGCGTCGCACAGAGTGGCATCGGAGGATCATGGAATTCATATCTGGTTTGGCATGCAGTTTTACAAGTGCCATTTCAGCCAAGAGTGATGAAACATGGATTGAACCCTCCCATACCCTGGCGACAGAGGCGGCAATTGTGCTTCACCTACCGGCCACCAGATGGGACTGGCACAGTCTGGATTTGAGAAGCGCCTCAAACCATTTAAGGTAAATTATCATGCATTAATAGCCCATCTGTCACATAATATATGAACATTCTCCAGATCATGTGGAAAAACTCCACAATGTCCAAAGGTCTAAACTTAAATTATACAACCTTGAATGGATGCTCACACTGTTACAAAATAACAAGAGGAGTATAGCAACAAAAATTACAGTTGTTTCAGATAAGAAAAGCACTTTATTTGAAAGTTCTGAACATAAATTAAAGAAAAGACAATGTCATCCAAATGCTTCATCATATAAATGTCCAGTTTTAAATGTGCTCAGAAAACGTTTAGAAGATGAAGGAACCAAACATCTTCGGGCTGCTGCTTCACAGCACAGCAGTCATTTTTCACTTTCAGATATTTGTGTGCTTCGCTTTTTACATTACAATTTTTTCTCAGTATCAATGTTACTATTTTCAATACAAAAATCTTACATGAGGTTTTTTTTCGTTGTTATTTACTGCTTATAAAACAAAACTACCACATTTAAAAATCTGGCTGATTTAGGAGTCTGTTCACAGCAGGTTCAGTCCTTCCTGCTACAACCAGGTCTGGAATGTCTGGGAGTCCCAGAAACCCCTTAATAAATTACACAAGATCTGTACATAATTACAGCAGGCTTGCCACCTGTTTCTGAGCACTGCACATAAGCTGGTGAAAAACAAGCATATTGAGGAAGCAAGTTTCAACAGCATTCCCACTGCACTCATTGGCTCAAGCTAGTCCAAAAACTGGTCTTAGGGTAAGAACCTGACATTTGAGGTGTAAAATTGAAAGAGCACTGGAACCTTGAGAAACTGAAATTGCCCTTCTGCATCAAATGAAATTAAATGTTATTAACATTGTTTAAGATCACTTTAGGATGCTGAAGGAATTCAATACTTTCCCACAAGGAAAGCACAAGTAAAATGATTAAAGAGCAATGTATGCAAAGCCAGCATTGATAATTTCACGTTGGATTTATATATTGCACCCTTTGTAAAACTAATGCAAGACATCCATCTTGTACACATTCAGCAAAGAAGCACAACCACACAACTTGTAATTCTGCCAAAACACATTTGTCACTTTCAAGAATTACTTTTTGTAGAGGTAATTCACCCTTGCCCTTAAATAATATTTATTCAAAGTCTAGGAAATGTGTGGATAACAGAATGGGGTCAATTCCATATTCTATGGAATTTGAATTCTCTAGCGGTTGCTACACAGGAAATTGAATTAGATAGGGTACAATTGACTACCAAATTTGGAGAAAATGTGGAAAAATCAGAAATAAAAAAATAAAATTCAATTTGCGGTTTAAATTTCCCAGGGGAAAAAGGGCAAATCCCCACGTTGAACACCATATGTTCCTACATCCAAGTGTTACTACAACCATAAAACTGAATTATTTGGCCCACTGCATTGTGACTACACCTGCAGAAAATGGGTTTAATCATTTAACCGCTTATCTGCCAACTCTCCTGCATTTACAACAAAGAGCAAACAAGAAGGACAGCACATTGGGATCAGATGGACATAACTAAGGATGCTTTCTTATCCATTGTGTCCACTGTATATAACAGTAGGGGCAGTGTAAAGTAAGTGAAGGGTTTCAATATAAAATAAATGAACAGTCTTATTTAAACATAAGGAACTGAATTAATAAAAACACATCATTGCATGTGAATTTACAAAAAAAAACGGTCAAACATTTTGAGTAAGACGAGAAACCAGAACAAGAATATTATTAAAAAACAAAATCAGATATGAAAGCACCAGATAGCAAATAGTAACTGAGGAATGAAATTGGTAAATTGGTAATTGTTATGACAAAGAGAAATCCAGAAATTAAAGAGTAATGTTATAAACAAGCAGAGTGAAATGAGGCACATTTAGAAAGCCACACCCCTCCTGTCCCCAGCACCACACCCCCTGTACCCTAGAATATATGCTACAGGAACAGGACTATGAGGGAGGCTGTGCTTTGGGTGCACAACTGGAAAAAAAACCAAACTAACATTCCAGAGAAATGAGACAACGGTAGACTGTCAGTCCAGCCATGATTGGAACAGGAATACATTTACTTTCAGATTGCCAGTGACAATGAAAAAGTCAGTATACGAAAATAAACATTGTATATAGCTATCTATATCTGCTAGGGGAAAATGTGTGGGAAGTCAAAGCTGCTATACAGTTGTCTCTGCCATTCCTCTTCTGTCTCATGTTCACATGAGGTAGACCTCGTAGATCAGGTCATTTATTGTAGACCTCGTATATGGGGTCACAGGTTGTGGGCTTTGTAGATGGGGTCACATTATGTAAGCCATGTAGATGGGGTCATGTATTGCAGGCCTTGTAGATGAGATCACATGTTGTAAGCCACATAGATGGGGTCTAACTGGTCAGCCAGGAAGCCATCGCGTAGGTGCATGCGCTGTTTCTCCCCCCTGGAGTTGATGGGGATGACCCCAGGATCCACCACCACCACCACCCCCACGATCAGGTAGTGTTCCTCCAGAACCACATTGGTCACCAGGGCCACTAAGTCCAGCGCCTCATGCTCGGAGCCCGCCAGCTCCACCACCACCACCAGCAGGTTGGTCCAGGTGAACACCGCGCTGTGGGAATGGCAACAGGGAAAGAGGGTGATCGTGCCAGAGCGGAAGGAGGGAAATACTTTTAGTTATACAATACACCGTTCAGGGAAACTGTGTATTGTCAAGTTGTTTTACTGAACTCATTCTGGATTTTTAATTGAAGAAATTCAGAATAATACTTTGCACAACAGAAGTGCACCACAAGGGATTCAGAACTACAATGTTCTGGGATAACTCAGCTGGCTAACTGTGTTGGGTAAAATCTGGAAAACCCAGAATATGGAACATATAAACTAACAGAAACACTGTTCCGGGTTTTACTCAGGGCAGTTAGCCAGCTACAAGGAATAGGGCCCAGTTCAGGGTTTCCCCACAAATACAAGACCATAAGAATGTTAGATGACAAGAAAAACGCATTCGGCCCACAAAGGCTGGTCATTTTGCCAACAATGACACACTGCTGTCCATTACACTATGCCTATAATTATATAATTACAACACGGAAAGGGGTCAAAGGGGCTTGTTTGATGGCTGCTCTCTCACCACTCTGCGATGCTCTTGTGCGATCGGATGATGGACGTCTCGATGTCGATGGGGTGGTACCGCATGCCCCTCAGCTCCAGGGTTTCGTCCAGGGAGCCCACTACGTAAAGTGCGTCGTGCCTCTCTGAAACGCAAATGCGCACAAGCAGACGCGCATTAACCGTGGAAGTATTCCTTTAGGCAAAAAAAGCAATCCCTGTTCTCAGGCAGAGCTTTCAGCTCACAGTAATGCGGGGATTGATTCTTTCATACATGTTTATTTACTTAGCAGATGCCTTTTTGAAGGGGACATACATTTCACTTGTTACCATTTACACGCATGGCCTCCTCCCCCTTTTGTCTTATTTGTAATAATAAATCACAACTTTAGGCCCTCCCCATCTCTGAAGCTGGCATCACTGCATTATACGGAGTGCCTTACCTGGATGCACTGCTCAACAGCCCAGAGGCTGAGGTTGTTTGACCTAAGCAGTTAAGCATGATTTACAGCCAACGCAAGTATGGGCTTTACAAACGAAGGTGTGCTGCATAGGCAAGCAGTCGCCCTCACATACAAACACAGCTACCTTGCGTCTGGATGGAGGACTATACCCATATCCACAAGGGGGCAGGCGTTTAAAGAAATGATGCAATAAAGTTTTGTGGGGAGAGGAATGCGTCCTTCTGAAAATTCTTATTCTTTTCGTCGACAAAGAAAAATGAAAAGAAGATTGTATGTGCAACCGCTGAATAAGTCAAAGATGGGTTCATATTTTTTGTTGTTGTCTGGTTGTCAATTTAGATGAACAAATGCACTGGAGATATTTTTAGTTGCCCACATATAAAATTGATGATCTGCTACATCAGATTTCCCAGCGCATCTCGCATGACAAAAATCACCGTGCTCCTTTGGATGATTCAGAGACAGCTGTCACTTTGCTGCTTTCTAACTTGCTCAATGATACATTCTTCCAATATTTCGGGCATCTTTTTCATGTGCTAATGTCTACAATGGAAGCTATAGTTCTTTGTGTTTTGATATGAACAGGCAGATTCCAGCATTTACTGCTTCTGTATGAAATGTGTGATATCACACCACGCGTTTGCGTCGCATTAGAAATTCTAGCAATTTCGAACGCGACAATGCGAGGCACCTTGCATCGTCATGTTCTGTCAATCCATGCATACTTTTGTTGACTATTAATTGACCTTAATGCACCTGAACCAGAGAAATCAAAATGCAACCTTCTGACCGCTCACCTCCGCTGGCGTCGGTCAGCTCCGTACGGCGTAGGAAGCCGAGGTACCCTGTGCGCGCCCAAACGGTCTGCGTGTCGCCGAAGCTGAGCCTGGTGTTGAAGTGGTCCGCATGCAGTACCTCCTCCCCATGCACAGTGTAGTAGCCTGAGGCATTGTGGGGGCTACTGACCCAGACCTAGAAACAGGAAACACCAATGCAACGGTTCAACAGCCACACACACACTCCCACACCAGAGCAAACAGTCACACAAACCATTCCTATATCAACTCCTCAGTCCCATCAAGGTATTACTGCCATCAGCACCCCAGAGTGTCCTGTGGTCACTCACCTCTCCCAGATGTGAATCTCCTAAAGGCCCTTTGGTTTCTGTGTTGGCAATGATCACCTTTACCCCCGGCAGGATCTGAGAGACAAACACATATACAGCACACATCACTTGTATTTATACTCTTCCTTTTAGGGAAATGAAACCATTCTGTTTTTGGCAGGGAATACCAAGGAAATGTAGTGTTTCTTGGGTTCTGTTTTAAGGTTCTCACCTTTCCAGACTCCATCAGAGGTAGGCTATGTGGAGACCCTCTCTCCACCAGACGCACCCTGTAAGGTACACACACACAAATGTTGACGTCTACCTCTGATAATGACAATGACAATGACAATCCCTTTAAATTGTGATAAATAGGCGGAATTCACACCGGTCGTGTCTCAAGGCCTTCATGTCCAGGTAGACTGTAGTGGGGTCTGGGCCAGCAGTACCCTGAGGAAGACAGAGAGATGATCATGATGCTCCTGCGGGAACTAGGCCTATATAGTGTTGTGCATATGGAGTATTCCCATAATGCCATGAGCTGACAAATGTAGAAAATGGTCCCTCCTACAGCCAGCTCTCGCGTCCAATAGCGTGCTTTCTTCATGTCAGTCTACACGGCTATCACTTCCTGTACTGCTGCATTATTTAATCATCACTGTCAAACTAATAGGCCAGGTTGCCGTCACACAAGGAGGGAGAGTCAATGAAAAATTGGGCTTTTTAAAAATCTGTTTTCTTTTTTATATATTTATTTTCATAAATTTGGCGGACACAGGTAAGTAGGGTGTTACCTGGGGCCAACTCTGGATCCTTCTGTTATAGCCTGCTGAGAGTGGCAGGGTATCCACTGTATAGTACAGTGGTTAACTCGGAAGTCACAGTTCTGATTCCCAGGTGGAGCACTGGTAAATATCCAGCTGTATAAGTGGATTGTATGTAAAATGTGAGTCCCTCTGGATAGGTGTCATATGGAAAGGCCAATACAATAGGGCCTTTCAACCCTGTGTCTGAGGACCCTGTGTCTGAGGACCCTGTGTATGAACATGGATGTTCTAATCCTAGTGTCAATTCTCCCTTCCCTTAGTATGAAATTTGGATGTTACATTTTTTTCCACTGTATTAGTCTGTTGAGGAAGTCACCAGACGTAAGTGATGGAGCTCATTAAAATAACTAATAACAGAGGGTGACACAGAAAACGTTTTCTAAACCCAGGCCTTTGGGTAGAGGAGGGAATTAATTACTTTGAATGAGCCTATTTAGGATGATCCTAAACGGCAGGCTGCTCTGGTGTGGGATTGGACCCTGTGTGTTTCTGAAGCCCCATGCACACCCAGCCTGAGCCCAGCACATGCCCTGAAAGCACAAGCCAGCAGCACGAGGGAAAGAGGAGGGAGATTTAAGCCAGACAACAGACACACACACAACACACAAACAACAAATGCACACCTCTTGTATGTACTGCCAGCGGGGCCCGTGGCATTCCACCACAGTTTTACAGCCTGCGAGTCAGTAACACAAAATATGCTACATGCTGCATTGTGATGATATCAGCTTTAGGGCCAAATTATGCAAAGACCTCAATGCATGTTTTAAACCTTGTATATTAAGAGGCAGGGTTTAAGCTTCCAACTTGCATTTTATTATTTTTTACATCAACAAATAACTTCAGGCACATCGCATAGCCCTTCATTCTCTCCCTGTGCCTGAATGGTCACTTATCTGGTTGATTTAATTGTTAGTCTCACTGCTGTCTCCTCCTGATAGAGTGGACAACTTAGTTCTCATTCTTTTTATGACAAAGAGCCAATGGCACACAGGATAATTCCTTGTATAAAGCCATTTTTTATGACTTGCCTTATGATTCACTTGCCCTTCAACCACTGAATCCAAAGGCAACACAAGCAGTAAACTTGTATTAATTAGCATATTAAATAAGAATGTATTTTTTTCTGAAAGTGCAGATGCTTCTTCATTAAGATCAAGATGGCAGAAGTCACAAAAGCCTTTTATAATGAATGTGTGTTTTTGGTGCTGGCTCTGATCACCAATAGAAGTGTCAACGTCGCGACTGCAATACGAATATTTTGGCCAAGGAGACCAAAACAGACAAAGCTATGTTGTATAGTTAACCAGAATTACAAAACTCAATAAACGAACGGTATTAATCAACGTTTTGGACAAACGACCAAACGCATTGTGGTAGAACTGTATTGAGTGACAGAGACCGCTTCCAGGCAATACTTGACTATAGTTGCTCCTTTTTATTATGATTTTTTTCTGTTCCAAATTCCATTAACCTGCACACACAACAGCAATATCAGCACAATATTTCAGTCAAAAACTCCATGTGACAGAAATTAACTGCCATAACACAACCCCATGCACACGCACACACATATAAGCCCTTTCCTATAGTCCCTCCTGAACATAACAGTACCTGCTCAGCCAGCTTCCCCAACCTGTTGGGCTAATGAGAGGGTACAGGCCGGGGACCCAGAAGAGGGGGACAGACAGACAGATACACAGAAGGACAAGAGGAGAATGATAAAAAGAAGCACAGAAATGGAAAAACAGTGGGAGAGGAGGTAGAAGTCAGATGAAAAAAAGAAAATACTCTCCCCCACTCTACAGCCAACTACTGAAATACATTTAAACTGACTTCAACAACCAGCTTTAAAAAAGTACTGCAAGTGTTCACAACTAATTCTCCAGCCCAAAGGAAACGTGAGCTGCTTGTAAACTATAGTGGTTATCTGCTTGTGCTACATGTAACCTCAGAACCTTTTCTCAACAAGAAGCCTTATTTTTGTGGAATTCTATATAACATGATAGGAGATCATGCCCTAGTTTGACAAACTGAGAAAACGCACACTCCTGGTAAACACACCCCATCTATCCTGTTAAACGCCCCCCCCCCCTCCACTTCCCGCCCTCACCTGCAGGCAGACCGCGACGTTGACCCTGCAGCCGAAGGTGGTGCTGACGGCGCGGCTGGAGAGACCCAGGTCCTTGAAGATTTTGGAGAAGGACTGAGTGAGGGAGATGCGCGGGCGCTCCTCGGCCACCACCATGCAGGTGCGCACGCAGGACAGGTTTACGTTCCGCATCTGGAGGACACGGGGGAACCCAGGAAGGGTGGAGAGAGAGAACAGCGAGGATAGAGACAGGAAGAAAGGGGGGCATCAAGGGGAGGATAAGAGATTAGTACTGGGCTGCTGTAGGGCTCATTTGGTTACGGCACCACACTGTGGTGCGTGGATGAGCCTCACGGCATTTGATCGAATCCGGAACGTGCCAGTGCCAACTATGGGCAGTAGTTCCATAGAGCGACGCCCAATTGGTGATTGTGTGGCCCAGGGAACGAGAGGGTTCAGTTGGATATGGTTGCATTGCTATCTAGCGACCTCTCCTGGTCGATCGAGGGCCCATAGATTGCAGTCAAAGCTGCATATGAAAGGTCTTCCTCTGACTCCACTCTATGTGAGCTTAGCTATAGCCTGTGGTGTGAAAAGTAGCAGCTGGCAACACCGACACCACGTGTTTCGAAAGAGAGCCATGGATGTCTACACTCCCATGAATCGGTAGTAGGATTTGTGCAATTGGCCGTGGTTGCAGATGATTGGCCATTCCAAATTCGGGTGGGAATTGGATATGCTGAGCCCCGCGTTGGGTGCCAAATTTTGTATTATTTCATAAAAAATAAAAAAAGAGATTAGTACTGAGACACGCTCCATCTCTTCTGAATATTGTAAGGAAAGAATGAGCACAGAAGCCAAGATCCCCTTATAGTGCAAATAAACTGAAAACAATGTTCTTTTTTAATGGTAAAATTACCATAATAATATAAAAGTAAATCATTCTTGAAATCGACAGGTTACAATTAAATACTCAAACTCCACTGCACTTTCACACAGAATGCTGGAACATAAACCTGAATTTGTTATATAAGGAACAGAGTCCCCCATTTAAAAATGACCCTGTAGAGCATGGGAGTCCAATCTTATCCGAAAAGGATCAGTGTGGGTGCAGTTTTTTGTTTTAGCCCAGAACTAAGACACCCGATTCTACCGATCAAGGTCTTGATTGAAGACCGTGATTAGTTATTTAGTTGAATCAGTTGAATCTAAAACCTGCACTGACACCGGCCCTTTTCAGATAAGATTGGACACCCGTGCTGTAGATGGTTCTGTAAATGAACAGCGTCAGGGGGGTTAGGATGTGGGACCTACCCGTAGCGCCTCCGTTTGGGAGCCCAGTCCCTTGGTGCACATCTCCATGACGGAGTAGGAGCAGAAAGTGACGCGCACCTTGTACTGGCTCACGGCCACCAGCCAAAGGGACACGTTGCTCTCCAGCTCCAGGGGAGGGACCAGGATGGACTGGTGTCCAGAGTACACACTGCGGACACACAGCAAAAACACACAGTGGCACCTCTGAATCAGTGGCTGTTTTTTTGTGGAATGTTTTTTCAACATTGTAAGTCAGTGCTCTAGAACTCTGTTGCTTTCAATTAACAGTAGCGATAGTTAAAGGAACTATATGTAACATTGACACCGAGCGTTTAAAATGGGTACTGCAATCCAAATTCAAAATATTGGAGAGAGTCGAGACACTGAACGAACACGAGCGCAACATTATATTTTGAGACGAGCTTATTCTATTTTGACAATGATAAGCGAGTCCTACACTGTAAGTTGATGAGCTAATGTATACGTTTGCAATTTGTTTATAATTTATTGTTTGCAAATTATAAACCAGCTCATGTGGATTTTTTATAACTCTGTCAATGTTAGCTAGATGCATGGCTGGCTATGTTTACGGTCACACAGATATAAGCTAACGTTAGTGGTATGTTTAGTGAGTAACTATATACATATATATATTTAAATCTTTAGCTAGCTAGCTAAATGGAAACGATGTTGAACTTAGCTTAGGCATTCGTAAATCGGCTGTCGGAGTACATCTGGTTGTTCGTAATGGGCAGTGGACTCGGAGTCAACTCGGAGAATAGTGAATCACACAGGCCAAAACAAATACAGACGTTCTGACCCGGAATGGAAATTTCAAAGGAGAACATACTGGCTGTAGCATTGTTGTTGGAGAAGCCAGTATTTCGACTTAGCATGTTTCCTTAATCTCTGACGACATATCATGGTCATTTTATGATTTAGTACAGTAAATGTGTTACATATAGCCCCCTTAAAGGCCCACTCAGTAATTTCTGTTGCTTATCAACAAAAATTCCGAAAATGATACCCTCAGTGGATCATGGTTCACATAGTTTTTTACTGTAACCAGCTACAATACAATATGACAGAACCATTTCTAAGGCATGGTTTATTTGGCAAAATGTTAGCTAACTATTCTTTTCGCTATATTATCTGATGCGTGAGCACCAAGTAAAAACAATGAGTGAGTGATAAGTTTGTTTCCATGGTGATGAGCTGTGCAAGGACTACAAAAAAAAATTTGATATTAAAAACAAAGAAGAAGAATGAAATGCGGAAGACGAACAAGGAAGTAGTGTTGGCCCGACACTTATTTTAAATACTTATTTTTCCTTTTGAAGTGCTTTTCATGAGGATCTTTATTGTTATCTTTATTGGGATAATAATTATATACTGTAATAGCATATCTTCGTCTTTTTTCTCGTTGTAAGCGTTGAGCATTTTTTTAGCAACCAAAATTACTGAGTGGGACTTTAAATCAGCATTAGAGTGTTCAGTTAAGAACCTTCTAATCATATATTTGTGATCTTAATTACACGATAAAGGGTTAAAGTTCAGAGCAAAGAACTTGATTTAGTGAATAAACTGGAGTTTTTAGTAAAGAAGCTGCCAGTGGCTGTGATGACAGCATCCCCTCTCAGTGTAGAGACGCACCTGCAGAGGCACCAGAGGGCGAATCCCAAGCCGCAGTAAGGGTCCAGGCAGATGGCGATCTGGCGGGAGGGGTACAGCTCGCACTGCAGCTTGATGGAGCGGCACAAGGCACTGGTAGCAGCATGGGACATCTAGGGGAGGAGGGGGACCAGTCAAATAAGCCACACTGTGACTAAACTACCATATAGTGTAAAATCTACCTCATAGTGTATAATCCACCAAATAGTGTATAATCCACCACACTGTGACTAAACTACCATATAGTGTAAAATCTACCTCATAGTGTATAATCCACCAAATAGTGTATAATCCACCACACTGTGACTAAACTACCATATAGTGTAAAATCTACCTCATAGTGTATAATCCACCACATAGTGTATAATCCACCACACTGTGACTAAACTACCATATAGTGTAAAATCTACCTCATAGTGTATAATCTACCTCATAGTGTATAATCCACCACACTGTGACATCATATTGTGAATGATGCACTACAATGAAAATTCCACCATACCAGAAATAAGCCACACGACTGAATAAATGACCACACTGAATTATCCTCCACAGTGTGAATAAACATATCATCCACACCGTCATAAATCCATTCCTCAAATGCTCAATACGTTGTGTCTGCAACAGTGGAGCAGAGCCTTACTTGCGCACAGTGTCTTATGAAGCCATATGAGGGTGAAGCAGTAGACCGATGAGGTGATGAGCACTACGGAGACATACCACTTCGCCTAATTTCCCCCAGAGTGCATTGTTTTAGCCATGCCACTTCCTGAGAAGTTTCTCTTTCTATGAATAACAATATTAAGGGAAAGGCCACACAAGTAAGGTGTGCAATGAAAGAGTCTGGTCAGGTTTGACAGCCCCAGGGCCAAAGCCTCGACCAGTACTTCAAACCTCGCTGTCCCAGGTTCGGTACCTTCACTCCTGCTAGTATGCCGGTGGTGGACACACTGAAGTCCAGGTATGCCAGCATCTCTGGGGTGGGTGGCTTGTAGATCTGCAGGGCCTTTTTTCTCGGGAGGTCATCTGAATGAATAACATACAGAACAGTACACAAAAGCATTAACCAAATGCTAACATCAAGAGCATTTATTTATTTTTTTTAAGTAAAAGTGAATTTACCGAAGTCCGCACTTACCCTACTTATCTTAATCACACCGTAGTGTTTCTTTTTTTATTAATCTTCCACTATTTATCCTATCCATACTCTATGTAACCCAAACGTACTGCTTATTCTAATCTATAAGACAGATAATTTCATCATGGTGCGGCCTTTAGTATGGCGCCATCCGACCAACATTAAATAAGGCCGGGAGAAATCAGAACATAGGCTTGCAGGGACTTGTGGAGTTTGCATGTGATTACCCGTGTCCAGCACCATCGGCCACGCCTTCACATCCACAGCTGCCATGGCCTCTTTGGATTTCAGCAGCCTTATTATTGCTTGCGTAGTCAGGATGCACACAGACTTGCTCACCTGTGACACACAGCATAGGGCAAACTGAGGCAGACCGTTCAGCATTTTGTCTCGGGAATCATCTTCGTTAGTTGGCATGGATCAAACATCTCACAGAATGTGCAGTACGTAAATGATCAATGGCATTCGGCAACTGGGCAACCGCTGCTTACTCTACCTCCACAATCATCTTGACGGTGGGGAGGGTGGTGGCCAGGTTCTGAGGATGAGGGGGTCTGACGGTTACTGGCACACAGCCGGCGTACAGACACCCATAGAAGGTGGCAATAAGATCGATGCCTGAAGAGGAACACAAACTAAGGGTGAGAGTGAGGAAAAGAGGAGTGGCAGAAGGTTGTGATCATATTTAAAAATTATTTTTTAAAAAAATTTCATTTCTTTGAACTTTAGAAGCCCAATCGTATGCTCTGAAAGTTTATTGGTCATCTTCAATACATTGGAATTCTTTGTCACAAGCTCAGTACATAAAACCTATACAAACAGTGTAGATACACTGCCCGGCCAAAAAAAAAGTCGCCATTGCACCCGTCATACATAGTGCCCACTGTACAAGCCTCTGGAGGCAGTGTTATGATCTGGGGTTGCTTCAGTTGGTCAGGTCTAGGCTCAGCAACATTATGCAGCAATAAAATGAAGTCAGCAAAGTACCTGAATGTACTGAATGACCAGGTTATCCCATCAATGGCCATATGCCAGGATGACAATGCCAAGATTCATCGGGCTCAAATTGTGAAAGAGTGGTTCAGGGAGCATGAGGAATCATTTTCACACATGAATTAGCCACCAGATTCCTGACCTTAACCCCATTGAAAGTCTTTGGGATGTGCTGGAGAACACTTTACGGAGTGGTTTAACTCTCCCGTCGTCAATACAAGATCTCAGCCTAAAACTTATGCTACTCTGGATAGAAATAAATGTTGTGACATTGCATAAGGTTGTCGAAACAATGCCACAACAAATGCGCGCCGTAATCAAAGCTAAAGGCGGTCCAACGAAATATTAGTGTGTGCGACTTTTTTTTTGGCCGGGCTGTGTATATATGAAAACAACATGGAAATACACATACTCCATAAATACAGCAGTTCAACAAAAAAGTATAGCTGAAATACTTATAGAATAGTGCTCTTGAATATAATCCCCACTAGAGGATAAAAATAAGTAAAAATATAGCTGCAAGCAGCAATGAAGGGGGCCAAAAAAATGTCATAAATAGCTAATAAAATCAGTATTATCAATCTTTTACATTTGTAATTATGTGGAAACTTAAACACAGTTTAATTGTTTGAATACATAGTTGACAATGTGAAGTAACAGAAGGAGTTAAAAAAAGATTAAACTAGGGTGACCTGTGTGGGCCCGTTCCATCGCTGTAACATTGTCAAGTTGGGAGAGCACATGCAGACAAGTTGGCACTTCTTTAACTCAGCAGTTCACCAACTAGGCTGCAGAAATATTACACTGGAGAACTGTACTCCATGAGCAATTAGTGCAGGTAGACTACAGGTGCCAAACTGACGAGGGGAGCAATGAGGCAGGGGTGACCATGCCAACTGAATCCTTCTCCTCCCCTCCTCCCAGGCAAATGCCATGTCTTATCATGTAACCCTTTGGGGCTTTCCAGCCCCATTTGGCACTGGCATAGTCAGGATTAGATTCTGGAGCCTGGGGTGTGTTCCGACAACAAGGGTTGTGCATAAGTTACTGAAACAACAACCAGAAGACCCCACCCTGTCATTATGAAGTCATGTTGAATGAATATACATTAGTGCAACTGCCACATGTCGCTGCCGCACGTGCACAACTGTGAGCCCAGAAGAGGATTGCTCACCTGGAGGATAGACCAGAGCCACATGGTCCCCTGTGTTTAGCCTCCCCTTCTCCATCAGTGCCACGGCAACTCTCTCCGCCCGCTTGTGCAGCTGCAGGCAGGTGGCAGTGCTGGCCACAGCGCCCTAGACACAACACAAACAACACAGATCACCCACACTCACCATGGAAATTGGCACAACAAGCAGCTACCATAACAAGACAGATATGCCAGCTTTTTTTTTTTTTTTTTAACAGTCATCGAATGTTCTTATTCACAGCGACTTACAATGCAGGAGAAACATAAATGCGTTCACCTGGTTCATAAATGCGTTCACCTAATGTTCATACATTAAAATCTGGACCTTGAATCCAAATCCAGCCCTGGTTTTCTTTCTCCCAGGTAATTAACTGAGCTATTAGTGCTACTGATTGGCCATGACTGTCTTTACACCTGGCTAACAATATTGCCAGACCAGGGAGTAAAGATGTAACATCACTAAACCACTATTGCAAGTCTATGCTAAGCAAAAACTAAAATACAAAATTCTCAATACATGTTGATTACAAACTAAAACAAGCCTTAAGAAGAGAACATAATACAAATATCATCTAAAATCAGGGCGTGGGGATGGGAGGGGAAGCAAGACACAGTCTGAAGAAGTGGTTCTTCTTCAGAAGATTACCAATGATTCTGCATCGAGACAGGCAGCATGACTAGGAGAAACGACCAAGCAGGGAGGAGATAGCCAGACACTTTGAGGTTTCTAGGTGGCTTGCATGGGATTGCTCTCATTTGTCTTAGCAATTGGTTCAGGACGGTTTATTGTTTAGAGTTTATTGTCCGCCGTAGTTGTGTGAAGAAGGAGCACCTTGGCATTTAGGAGCTGAAAGAGAGGGTGATCTGGAGTTGCTTGAGCTCTCCACTGTAGGACATCTTGCATGTACAGGAACTGTTGAAAAAGCAGTGGAGACATGAAATAAATCAGACTTGCAGAGATGGGAATGATTTCTGAGAATATACGATTAGAAAAGCACTTTTATTCCTAATGGAAATGGAGGCACATGGTGTGACTATGTACCTTACATACCTGCTCATTGTCCTCCAGTTGAGCCATGTCCCTGCCACAGGCCTGAGCAATTCTCTTCCCTGCCACCAGGTTCCCCACTATCATAGAAGCAGGGCCCACCTCTATCCAAAAACACCAGCAATATAAGCACACGTTATTCATAAACACACATTCCTTATAAATACTGTATATGCTATCCGTAACCACATATTCCTATACGTTATTCATAAAAACACATTCCTTATAAATATATGCTATCCGTAACCACATACTCCTATACGCTATTCATAAAAACACAAATAAATTATAACTATTCAAAGACACACATCCCTTATACACACATTTTCTGTAAATATGTGCTTGTCATAAACACACATTCTTAATAAATGCATGCTATTCGTAAACACACCAAACAAGCACAAAGCCCTCTTTAAATTCCTTTAGGCTAAAAGAAGATAACGAAATTAAAAGGATAGGTAAGAATGCTGGTATAATAAATTAAGGGGAAACAAAATTGCATCAGATAACATATCAGTTTCGGAAAAACATTGACTCCTTCACAAATGATGGCTCCTATCCCATAATACCTGGCTGTTTCTGACGGGGTTTGGGCAGGTTGGTGACGCAGGTGTGGGGGCACATGAGGACATTGCAGGGGTGCAAGGCCCCGTCCAGGAAACGCTGCTTGGTCTCTGAGATGTGAATGCCCCCCAGCGGGGCTTTGGGCAGTGTGTTGGCAGGAACCAGCGCCAGGCAGTACACCCCAACTTGGTGGATACTGTCAATGGCCTGGACAAGTGGGGTCAGGTGGGAACAGGTCAGAGGTCACTTGAGAGAAGCAGCAGTGACACAAAAACATGGCAGAAGAAATTCTGGTATATTCCGTGTGACTGTTTCTTCACAAAGGGCATCCAGCATTCTTTGTGTGCTGAATACCAAAAAAAGTAATTTGTTGGATATATTCTACTACAAGTTATTGAAAGTCTTCAAGAATTCTTCAAGAATGTGATTCTTGTAAAAACCCTCAAGTAATTCTGCCAGTGAACTGTCAATAATAATGTCAAATAGTACAATAATAACAACATGTAGATTACAATAAATACCCCAGCTGTGCTTTCACATTATTTATCAGTTGTCTGAGGTGGAATGGTCTATATCAGGGGTCTTCAACCTTATCCCGTGGGGGCCAGTGTGGGTGCGGGCTTTTGTTCCAACCAAGCAGCTACACACCTGATTCTACTAATCAATCACTAGAGTCTTTGCTAAGGACCTTGATTAGTAGAATCAGGTGTGTCACTGCTTGGTTGGAACAAAAGCCCGCACCCACACCGGCCCTTGCGGGATAAGGTTGAAGACCCCTGGTCTATATGGTGATGCACTTGTCAGAATCCATCACTATTGATCTAGCACGGATGACGCATCAGGTCACACAGGATAAGCAGGGGGGTGGGTCTTTACCTGAAGCACTCGACTCATCCACTGGAAACTGTCCTCCTCAGAAGCGTCTGGCCGCTGCTCTGCCACGACCACGATGCGCTCGTCGTGGAGCACCGACACCGAGAATACCGCTATCCTGAGAGAGCAGCGCCGCACACGAGGGCCTTAAAACCCACACTCTGAAATATTTATTTCACGTTTGCAGAAAAGCTTCAGATCAAACTGAAACGGGAGGGCCGTTTCTCACCTTCCCCTGTAGACGAACTTCATGGGCTCCACTGCCAGCGCCGTGGCAACTACGTCATCGGCGTTGTGTCTCCGCCCACTGACCACCATCAACCCCTCCATCTTCCCAACAACAAATATCAGGTTGTCCTAAAATGAAGACAGGAGAGTCATTAAAGGATCTTCCCCTTGTATCATCTTCAAAAAATTAACTCTGAATAACTTACTAATATCCTTTTATTTGTCCCAGTGATGTCATCCTTACTTACCGGTCCCACAAAGCCAAGCAGTGAGGTTCGAGTAAAGGGTCGGTCACTGATGGGAACCCCTGATTCTGTCACTGGGATTGTCTGAAAGCCAGAGGTGCCGTTACACATAGGAAACAGGAAACAGGAAATCTGGCCATCTGCTCAATATCAGAAACTCATGACTGTGTAGCCACAAAGGTAAAGAGTCAAATTACCTTCTCTTTTAAGGGTGCTATATTCCCTACAATGAAAAAACCTTCATAAATTGTGACTGCAGTGCAAGTTCTAGAAAGAACTGAAGCCCATCACAGGATATGAGGACACAAGCGAACAGAAGGACTATCCCGTGGGAACTAAGTGGATTCTTTGCCTGAGTTGAAGGAATATAGACGGGCTGATCCGTGGTGTTGTTTTTTTTCCCCCTGATTTGTCAAGCTAGTCTTTCCTCAGAACCTGATGCTAGCAATAGTCCTCTTACACTGAGATTTCTGTTGAGCAAGACAAACATGAAGCTTATTGCAACTTCAGAGCCTGACTGTGTCAAATGTGGGCATCCTAATAGTCTACAGGGATCAACTGCAATATTATGAAATATGGCAGTTATTAACTCCCACCACTAGATGTCCCTATGCGCTTGCTCTCCTATTCATTTTAGTCCAGCGGTATATTAGCAGGCAAATCAAGCTGTTAAAAATACTCATGCCATTTAGCAAGCTAGACTAATTACCAACCTATCAAACTAGATTTTTTTTAGATGTCCAGATACTGAACACCAAATGGAAAGCAAAGGAATCAGATTTAAAACTGAACGTAAGAATGTGAATCAAGGGAAGAATGTATCTAAATGTATCTAGTTTTGGATTTCTATTCATTTGTATGTGTCTTATTCAAAAATTTTAATCGACATATTAAAAAAGACATCAGTGACTACTTTTCCTTGTTCATGAAACCCCAGACAAGCTTGCCCGTGTTTCCTAAGAAAGCGATGTTTCGCATCTTTGCAGTAAATGTTTAACATGTCCTATGGGATTACTGCGCAGCAGCCTTTGTTGTGTGTGCCGCTGAGCTGTGCTGGGGAGAGCATCAGCATAGATCAAACAAACAAGATAAACAAGCTGATTAAAAGGCTGGTTCCAAAACTGACCTGGCCCCCAATCCCTGGGAATTAATTGCTGGGAGGAAACTTAAGAGGAAAACTCATGCAATATAAATTGCAATAAATAAACCATAAGGTGCAGAGGCCTGGATCTACGCACACACGCTGCTTGCCACATAGATTACATTTAATCCTCTGTTTACTGGTCTGCCATTTCATATTTTTCCATCCCTTTGAAAAATTAGCATAAGCATATTAGCATAAGTACCATCTCCTCATACACCCCGGATCCCCTTTGCACTGATTTTTTTTAGTTAAAGCAAAAGTCACCACAAGCCAACATTCTTGCAGCTATGTTGCTATCAAAAGTTGGTATCATTACCAATATACTGGAATTTAACCAACGTTCATAAATATACTGCAACTGTAATATTTAAAACAAAATACACAGTAATTGTAGTATTCTAAACAATTATTTGCAGGTCTGTTGTTCATTTGCTTATCTGTTTACAGCTGGCGACAGTCAAAATTTTCCCAACTAGCCAACTAGGGATACATAAAGTATTCATTTATATATTCCATTCAACACTATTCTATTCTAAGCGCAGCCCCAGGTTGCAGCACCAATAATCATTAGTCATTAGAACACACACCTCAAAGATGTTCTTGGTCATGCCTGGCAGGCCAAAGTAAGATATCCCAGTGCTGCTGGAGCTCACGCAGATCTCCCCCACCTCATCTGTCCGGCAAAGAGAGGGTGTCCCGTCCACCCGCACCACACAGACCAGTGCTGAGGACGCACGTAGACAAAATCTCACTCACACAACTTCCCACTGACCTGGGGGGGGGGGGGGGGGGGGGGGGTAATAGATTTCTGACAGTTTCTCATCTCGTTAGTGTACCATTGGTTCATTTAATTACAAGAAAATCCAAATGTAGTGTGCTGTCGGTTGAATTAATTGTAGTAAAATGAGAGAATATTTTCCTGTGGGTTAATTCAAAGGGGAATCAGAGTGTAGTTTACTGTGGGTTCATTTAAAGGAGAGTCAGAGTGTAGTTTACTGTGGGTTCATTTAAAGGAGAGTCAGAGTGTAGTTTACTGTGGGTTAATTCAAAGGAGAGTCAGAGTATAGTTTACTGTGGGTTCATTTAAAGGAGAGTCAGAGTGTAGTTTACTGTGGGTTCATTTAAAGGAGAGTCAGAGTGTAGTTTACTGTGGGTTAATTCAAAGGAGAGTCAGAGTGTAGTTTACTGTGGGTTCAATTTAAAGGGGGATCAGAGTGTAGTTTACTGTGGGTTAATTCAAAGGAGAATCAGAGTGTAGTTTACTGTGGGTTCATTTAAAGGAGAGTCAGAGTATAGTTTACTGTGGGTTAATTCAAAGGAGAATCAGAGTGTATTTTACTGTGGGTTAATTCAAGGGAGAATCAGAGTGTATTTTACTGTGGGTTAATTCAAAGGTGAATCAGAGTGTAGTTTACTGTGGGTTAATTCAAAGGTGAATCAGAGTGTAGTTTACTGTGGGTTAATTCAAAGGAGAATCAGAGTGTAGTTTACTGTGGGTTAATTCAAAGGAGAATCAGAGTGTAGTTTACTGTGGGTTAATTCAAAGGAGAATCAGAGTGTAGTTTACTGTGGGTTCATTCAAAGGAGAATCAGAGTGTATTTTACTGTGGGTTAATTCAAAG
This sequence comes from Synaphobranchus kaupii, assembly GCA_029718625.1. Lineage (NCBI taxonomy): Eukaryota > Metazoa > Chordata > Actinopteri > Anguilliformes > Synaphobranchidae > Synaphobranchus > Synaphobranchus kaupii. Next base: position 55,148,520 of record CM056383.1, on the reverse strand, counting down.
GTGAATCAGAGTGTATTTTACTGTGGGTTAATTCAAGGGAGAATCAGTGTACTGTGAGCTCATTTTAAGTGAGAGTTTAGAGGCACATACCGCCTGGCATGACCTGTCCCACGTCCTGCGCAGTCAGCACAGAGAGCTTCTCCTCAGTGTCCACCCTGATCACGCTGTGACTCAGACCGCTCATGGACAGCACCGCCTTTCCTGGAGGGGGAACGCCCATCTCCGGGGGCCTGAAGCACACACACAGACACACACACAAAGGCACACCTATGCAGGTAAACACAGAAGCACGCGCTCTTACACACACATGCGCAGCACAGCAATAAGAGGACGCCACAGGGTGGTGTTGATGATCAAAAGGTTTGCGAACGCTGTCAACATAATTATATAATCGGTGCAGCTGCTCCCTTGTAAAATAAGCGTGTGGTTGCGAGTGAAAGTGGACGTGTGTGCGCACGCGTGTGTGTATATGTGTTGTGCCTGCATATGCTTTGGTGGTGCAGTTGCGCCTGGTCACCTGCGGATGGCGACTGTCAAGCCTTCAGCAGAGCTGGCACTGGGGCAGATCACTTCCGGCCGGAGCCCCCGGGCCTGAAACACGTTGAGGAAGGCATCGCAGGAGGAGATGGACCCTGTGGAAACACACATATAGATGCATGCATATGCATACACACACACACACACATGCACACACACACACACACACACACACACACACACACGTGCGCGCGCGCAGACACACACACAAACACAAACAACCAAACATGCAGAGACAGGGGGAAGTATTACATACATATATCTATGTAGCATCATTATTATGTTTATTATATAAATACAGTACAGTGACCACTGATTGACAGATAGCGGCACTCACAGGGGTTTGCTCCGTCTGCTACGATGAGCATCCGTAGTGAACCGAGGCTGATATCCCTTTGATCCCGCTGGGCCAGAAGTGACCAGTGCATGTCCCGCGACTTCACCACCGCTACCCGGGCTGCCGAGCAGAACGCAACAACATAACAGGCCTCGGCCAATCAGAACGCTGTCGCACAACAGGCCTCGGCCAATCAGAACACAGTGGCAGAGCATGCTTCAGCCAGTGAGACGAGCAACTTCACTGTGAAAAGAACCGACGGCAGTTGACAAACGACATAGGCTGAGGCACAAAGAGAGAGGAAACTCAGTGAGATTGGCTCTCACCTTTGTAGGTGTGCACCTTCTGAATCCAGGAGAGAGGATTGACTTTCATCAGAGAATAGGGGATGCTGATGACGTGCATCCTGTTCATTACACTCTGTCATGCAATCACAACAACACGGCACACGTCACACGTCTGCTCTCTCGGGGACAGAAGTTGAAGACAGAGGCCATTGTCACTGTTTGAATAGCACACGCTACATAGGAGACTTTCTATAAGGGAAAACACACTTCAACCATACACAATAACTAATCTGTAGAGTCTGTGGCAATACCTTCTGATTAAGGTGTGTGTGTGTGTGTCTCTGTGTGTGCGAATGAGTGGCTGTACTCACTGTGAGAACTCCGTGCCAAAGGCCAGCATCCCTTTTGAAGTCCAGTACATTAGTGATGGTCTCGGCTGAGGGAGGAGGCATCCCATTAGAGAAACACACTCCAAACCACGTATCAGCATGTGTCATATTTAAAAGACATCGGAATCAGCGTGAAGCTTGCTAGCGTGAGGTGTGCACTAGAGGTCGTCCCGTGTGGGGTAGAGAGATGACACACTCACCCTCGGTGTAGCCGCAGGCCTGTGTGAGGGCGTGGCAGTGCGCCAGCATGGCAGAATGGGGCACCGTCACGCCCATGGTGCTGCCCTCTTTGCTGGTCTTGTACTGCATTTCGAGACAAGTGAGTATACGACGTTAGTACACTCACATTCACATTCACATCCATCAGTAAACCAGGAGGGGCAGTGAAATTTCATAAGCTAGCGCAGAAATTCAGTGCTGAAGACTGCCAAAGGCCCCTCAGCGCACACGGTCAGACACAGTATCGCTTAACAAAGATGTGCTTTGGACACTTTCCCCGGTTTATGTGTTGAAACCACCCTGTTACCGTTCAACGGCGTCGATCGCTCGGCAGTCAGAATGGTCTCACCTCAATGTAAGCGAACTCGTTGCTGGCGTCCCGTACCGGCGGGTGCCAGTCCTTCGGGGGCTTGACTACATGCTTTCCATCCGTCACAAACCACAGAACCCGAGGCCAGCCTGCGCACACATACACACGCATTATTATTCATACAGCTTGTTCATCAATTTATACAACAACAATTCAAGTTAAGTTTCCACGCATACTGCTTGCTGTACCCTAGCAAGCGTCTGTATTACACTTCCACAACCACAACTTAATTCATAAGACCTATTTTTTTCTATGACTGAATGCTGGTCTCTATACTCTAGGGACGCAGTATATCGTGGGTGGGCCCGAAGCACTGGCAGGCAATGTTTACCTTTGAAGGTCGCGACCTCTCCTGTCTGAGCCTTGGGCAGGCCCTTCTGACAGGCATCTGTGGTCAGAGCCAGGGTCACCCCACAGCTGCCCAACAGGAAGCCGATCTGTTGACTTCCTGCATCCTATGGGGACCAAAAGAAAAGGGGCGGTCTCAATGCGCTGTCTGAACAAGCCCCTCCTTCCCTGACTCCATCACCTTCCTTCTCTTCATCACACCCACCCAGAACACCATAAAATGACAATTTGGCTATTGAGAGAATAATCACCTCGACCCAATGCAAACACAATTGTCAGTTTGTAAATTCTATGGTAAAGGTCATAGTTCACACACTTAACCATATGATCATGGGTGCGTCCCAATACTAAAAAAATGCTCCCTCCTTTCCTCCACTACCACCTCCTCTCCTCCGTGCCCTAGAAACAAATCTTTGTGTTCTACTCTAGTGTTGCTGATTACATCTTAATTACGTATTAATGGTTACATATTAATTAATGTCTTGACGCAAACCGCAATGTCAGGCACATTGTATACTGTAAATGCAAATACTTGTACTCAAAACGTTCTGGCAGTTTTGGATACTTCCGGGTAGGAGAGGAGTGGTAGTGGGGGAGTGGAGGAAAGGAGGTGGGGAGTGAAGAATATTGGGACGCAGCCCGTGTGTTCAAAATGTTCATACACAATGATCCTGACAGAGCGACTGAGGACCAGGATGTGTTTCCGGGCAGAAGGACACCGGGCGCTGCTGCCTAAAGAGCAGCCTGCTCCTTTTTCCACTCTTCCAAAGCCGTTTTCAGGCTCTCCAGTCCGGCGCACAGGAGCCGCAGGAATACGGCCTTCATTTAATCACAGAACCTCACACATTAAAGTTAACGGTCCCGTAAAAATGCGCAATTCCTACATTTTGCTTTAACGGTCTCCTTGGCCTTGGGACAGGAAAGACAGACGATTCTGCATCTTCTTGCCAACTTCCAAGTACTTGTGAAATGCGAGCAGGCACTAGGCAGGCGACGGCCAGTAAAACTCGATCCTTTATAAAGGCACAGTTGTTAACCTTGCTATGATCCGTAGGTTCTGATTAGGATTTGAAGCTATCTTTTATATCGATTTCTCAGTATGGTCAAAGTCAGCCACGGGTGCCAAACTGCCCTAAGTACCTGTCTATAAGTTTTACAGGACCTATAAAAGACACTGCAGTGTTTGTCAGCGTCTTTTCTGAAAAGGACCGCAAAATGTCCTAATGACACAGCTGACCAGAGCCTGTTTCTAATCTATTATCTCGTTGCACAGCAGCCTAATCACAAATGTGTTTTGTCTGCAGTCTCCTTGATAATTCGCATCACAAAGGCAAGGGGCAAACTCTGGCTGACTGTACATGAGATGAGAGCTCATGTCCAGAACGCGGTGAGATCCAAAACCAGGTGGGCCCCTGCTGTGGCAGTACACACTGCCTCTGTATTCATTCTCTGCGGTTTTGAGGTTCTGAACACTCATTCGAAGACAATGCCTAGACCGCTCGATAACACAATCTCAATAACAGTAGCCCAAACACCCCCCCAGCCCCAAGTACTGGGATGGATATTTACCTCAATGGCAAAATGAGCCAGAGCTGTTACACAGGCGGAGGGCGGAGATGAAAGAAATCCTTTCAACCACTCTTTTTAATGTTTAAGAGTTAACAAAGCAATTGAGCATTAAAATGACTTCAAATTTGGTTTTGCTGGCATGTTTGTTTATAAACCCCCGCAATCAAGATTTTGACCGTCAATATAAAAGACGCTGTCCATCATACTAACAAAAAAAGGGAGAAAAATAACTCTCCTATGAGCACCAGAAGAGCAGTCCCCATCCTGACCACCTGGGGGCAGCACTGCACTTCAGTAAGAGTAGGACAGAACACAGAATCCAACAGTCACAGTACCTTCCGTGTCAGGGGCACCTCAATGGGCACAGGCACCAGTCCTGCCAGGAGACACCCATAGAACGCCACCATAAACATCACCGGGTCATTGTTTGGGATCACGAGTGCAACCTGAAAAAAAAAGTTTCAATCATCAGCCAATCTAAATCTAGTCCAAGACCAGAACCAGTGCCATGAGATGTCAGTCTCTGTATTAGTATGACCTTGTCATATGAATAAAGTAATTAGAGTAAAGCTTATGCTTAACATGAGTATAAGCCTTACAGATCATGAGGGCAGGTACAAAATGTAATCTTGTCACTAATGTTAACATCAATGTGAAGTCTGTAATTTTGAGACATAAATACCACACCTTGACAGTGACCTAGTACAGTACTATACCTCAGCTAGGTAAGTCTGACTTACAGTACAGTGAACAGTGAACAATATGACACACTGGGAGAGTGTAGTGGACAGTATGACACACTGGGAGAGTGTAGTGGACAGTATGACACACTGGGAGAGTGTAGTGGACAGTATGACATTACATTACATTACATTTATTTAGCAGACGCTTTTATCCAAAGCGACGTACAGTAAGTGCGTACAGAGACATTATCAAGATCACTACAGAACAGACAAGGCAAAGCACATCCTTCACATAATGTAGCAGCTATCCCTAGCAATGAACGTCGACTGTAGTTCACAGTAAGCTGTGGGCAAATCAGCAACACCACACTACCATTCCAAATACTATTGTAAACTATAATAAACAGACAGGAAAACACAGGGAACAGGGAACTGATATTCCTAGGTGAGGATATCAGTCAAGGTGGAGTCTGAAGAGGTGTGTCTTCAGGCCTCGACGGAATGCAGGCAGGGTTGGAGTAGAACGTAGGGGAATGGGAAGTTCATTCCACCACTGAGGAGCTAATGTGGAAAAACTCCGCAGTCGGGACAAGCGAGAGCCTTTGACACGGAGGGGGGGAAGTGCCAGTCGCCCTGCTGTAGAAGAGCGAAGTGGTCGAGCAGGAACATAGTTCTGGATTAAGTCCTGCAGGAAGGCGGGGCCTGTCCTATTGGCTGCAGTGTAGGCCAGGGTCAGAACTTTGAACCTGATCCTGGCTGCAACTGGCAGCCAGTGGAGGGACCTCAGCAGGGGGGTTACGTGGGAAAATTTCGGGAGGTTGAACACAAGCCGGGCAGCTGCATTCTGGATCAGTTGAAGAGGCGCCGGCCACTCACTGGGAGAGTGTAGTGGATAATATGACACACTGGGCGAGTGTAGTGGACAGTATGACACACTGGGAGAGTGTAGTGGACAGTATGACACACTGGGAGAGTGTAGTGGACAGTACGACACACTGGGAGAGTGTAGTGGACAGTACGACACACTGGGAGAGTGTAGTGGACAGTACGACACACTGGGAGTGGCAGAACTCACTCGATCTCCAGGCCGCAGAAGGGGCTCGTTCCTGGAGCTCAGTTTGTTCAGCAGGGTGTATGCCAACTTCAGACACCTGGTCCACAGCTTTCCTGTGAACACAGACAATATAAAACCACACACCAGCACACATGAATACATCCAGACTCTTCTGTAAATATACACCTGCTACAGGGCATAATGGCTGGTGTCAGGGCAGACTGGTTGACTCTGCAGTGTGCTGCTGCTCTCACCGTAAGTGAGGGTGTAGGTAGGCTTGCCGGCATTGTCCAGCGCAGTTAGGCAAGGGCTTTTTGGCTGGGTAGTGCCCCAGCGTTGCAGGGAGGCCAGCAGGGAGGGGGGCCAGTTAGCGACCACGCCCAGGGGTTCGCCACTGAGAGGGCTCATCTGGTTTCCCTCGGGCTTGGGTTGGTTTGGATCAGGCTGCTGGACTGTGTGTTGAGTGAGAGAACCCATACAGAACCCGGATTAGATATCATGTCATCACTCAGAAAATCCATTACCGTTCTTGGAAAATCTCACAACAAAAGCATTTATCTCAGAACCACATGCTTTCATACCGGTCACAGGTTTTTTTTTTAAAGGATGGGCAGGAACAAGATGAACCTAAAGGAAGTGCAGGTAATGTAGGCAGATGTGTGCAGTATTTTAAAGAGAACTTCCTCTCTCAGCACAACGGCTGAATTGCGTTATTCCGACAGCGTTGCCTGCTGCAGAACAAACGGGTCCAGAGGCCATCCTTGCGTTTTTAAATACCATCCTAATCTGTGTTGTTGTGCAAAATTATTTGAGGTTGCCAGTTACTGCCCAAAAGACAAAGAGAGGGGTCCTTGCAGGAAACCAGCCAAACTACCAGAAACAATTCAATCAAACCGCAACGTACCTTATCAATAATGCTGACGAAAACCAATCACGCAACATTCGATTCACTCACAACCTTATGTCACTTTCATTTACTGTACATTTTATTAGTCAGCATCGTTTGGGTTTAACAATAATGTCATTTTGATGCATTGGGGGGAAAAAAAAGACTTGTGCTCACTGCTTACCATCCAGCATCTCTTCAAAGTCATCGACAAAGAACTCGCGCAAGGGTGGGCGCTTGGGTCTCTTCAGTGTGTTGAGCAATTGCTGGATTTTAGAGGAGACCCGACTGTTCACCGGAACACCTGAGCACAAGGAATGGGTGGAGGAGAGAGAGAGGGAGGGAGGGAGGGAGCACAGGAGAGCGAGAGAGGGAGGGAGTGATGGATGAAACGGAAAGGTCAATGAGCTCGGTGTGACAGGCTGCAGGATATTCCGGCTGTCAGTCGCGCCGAAACGGACAGCCTGGAAATGTCGCCTGGGAGACAAGGTGTTACCTGGGTTCACAATCTGCTGCCTAGCAACAGCTAGTCCACTTCATTAACGATTCAGGACGTTTTCAATACACAAGCATTATTACACGTACTACTCTACGTGTACTTTCAAATACCACATCACCAAATTCCAATATCACCAAAATTGCGGTTTCTGACAGAGTAAAAGACCTGAAATGTAATCACGGTTCAATTGAAAGCGGCATACTTGACCACGTAGAATAGAAACAACGGAATTACAATGGCCATTAAAAACCAACCTTGCAACATAAAAGCAGGAATTTAAAAGCACCATGCTAAATTTTAAGCTTTGACCACACATTTTTCTAAGGATCTGCAAAGCTTGGATGCAGAACAATAAAAGGCTTATTGAGTTTTTTTTTGTCAAGCAAAACAAAACCCCTTCAGGTACAGAGAGGACACGGAAATATGTTTTTCAACTGTATAAAAGAAAGTGGGTCATTTGCACTTCCTGGGCTCCAATTATGATGTTAATGATAGCACAGTTGTCATTAATGTCCCTGCTCAGATATTCTCAGACACAGGGGATCAGAGCCACAGCTGCAGTCTGCCTGACTGCTCATCTCACTCACCTCTGGTGACTTTACTTTCATGAAAAGTATACTTCACTTTATGGGTTTAAAAAAAAAAAATTTTTCAGTTTCAGTATATGTTTTTTTTTCAATTGGCCTGGACAGTTTTAGTGTGTGATGAAGGATATTTTAGATATATACAGGTGTTTACACTAATTCACTTAATTAGTTTGATTAATGCAATGATTATATTGAATGTCATTGTTTGATATGTTTGTGTGTTGTGGGTCTGCCCCACTGTCTATGTCTTTTTTGTTGTTGCTGGGGCTACAACTGAAGTTCCCTAGCGGGAAAATAAAAGTTATTCTATTCTATTCTATTCTATTTCTAACGACCAATCAGCTTTAGTTGGTATAGGGGCATTTAGAGAGCAAGAATAGCAAGAAATAAAGCAAGAAATCACACTTGAAGTAACTCCACAGCAGCTTGTACCATGGTGTTATGTATCCAGAGGCTGTACATTTACTTTATAGCATTTCCTCACAATTATATACATAAAACTGTTTTGTTTTTTTTTCCTGCTGGTACTTCTTTCATTGACCACAGCAGTCTCAGGTGGCATTTTCCAACCAAAGATTAAACATAATTTTTGAAAGAATGCTTAGGCGATATGCACGAGTACAACCTCTGCAGGCACAAGCTGCTTTGGAGTTACTTGAAGTGTATTTTCTTGTTTTAGACCAAACCCGTTGATGCCTCTACACCAGCCACTGTAAAGCTGCCAGGTCGTCAACAACTTATGTATACATTTAAAATATCCGTCATCACACAAAAAAATTGTTTGGGCCAATCAAAAACCTGCACTAAAACTGACATGATATTTTTTTTTAAATCGACTAAGAACAAACCTGCATCTTAAGACTAAAGAACAAGATCAGAGGTCAGGGGTTAGGGGTCAGGTCCAATGAAAACACATTCAAAACAAGCTGACCTGTGATAGGTAGAACTCATTAAGTAAGAATGATAAATTATGTACTCCAGTCACACACAGACTAGAATCCAAATTATAATAATAGGCCAATATAATATAATCCATGAGGGTCAGCTATGTTATTAGAACACACACAGCCAACTATTAGTACTGCTTTGAACACCCCTATGAAATAAAAGCCCTGATTTATTCATGGAATAATAGATGTAATTCACTGAAATATTGGATAACAGGCTATCATTCCAGACATTTCAATCTGGTTTCAACAATTTTTTCCTTGAGATTTTAATTTTTTATTTTTTTTAAATGTATGCTTTTACATTACATACAGCGCAGCAAGTCTCTTTCAGTATTGGTAGACCTATAACATGCAAATTTCTATTTGCCTTTATTTGCAACTGCCCTTTTTTTACACGCAGCTATAATAATTAACTGCATGAAAACCGATACAGCTTAACTGCCATTATTCTTGTCTAAAAGTAGGGATTCAACTTGCGCATAAAATGACCTAAATCAACACTGAATCACACTGCCATTAAAATCCACGCAAACGTCTCATTAAATTCTGGATGATGACTGGCTGAACGCACAATTCTGGGTACATTTGCTCATTATTCACTTGTTTGAAATAATTATTTCAGAATAAATGTCTGTGGTAATTATCTTTGCAGAAGATATTTTAAAAAGCAAACATGAGGTAATTTTTTATTTTTTTAAATGCCACTGACAGCAGTGCTGCCAACAACCAGGTGGATCCACACAGCCAACAAAATGTTGTTCTACACAATTGAATGTTAAGAATTGAATCATGAAACACCCTAACATGCATTCCCAATAAATGTGTGCATCCATCAATCTTTAACGCGAGTGGACATCACATTATCTTTCTGACCCAAAGCTTTTCTTGTGTTGAAGTACTCAGGTGTCTGGGTTAAGTGCAGTCAGACGGACTTGGAGTAATCGCATTGCCCTGCCGTCTGGCAGGCGGGCACACTGATAGTCAATGATACTCGCAGCAGTGGGATCAATTAATCCTCGCAAACAAGCCAAACGTATTAATTCATAACCACAGGTGTGGATGTATCAGACACATACATGATTTAAATGAATTTTTATCCCTGTCTGGTATTGAATCCAGACTGTGTCAGTGTTGGCTCTGGCTGACAGCCCCGCAGGGTGGCACAGCTCTGCCCAGGAGGGGGAGGGGCTTAGTCACTGGGGGTTTCCTCCCAATTTGAAATGCCCATTTGGTCCCTCTCATTACTGTAACGCCCTCTGTCAGTTCAGAAGCACGTGGCCAGGAATGAGCCCTCCTTAGCTGGCATCAGCACATACATGAGAGATGCTGAGAGGAGACCGGCCACATTATGCCCATTGTATTTGTGTTCATCTGTGTTCCTTCGGCCGGGATAGAAGCCGGGTCATGAGACCCAGAGTTAAATAACGGAGCGCAGGACTGAGGCACACGGAGTGCATGTCTGCAGGCAGCTGGAGAACAGTGTATATCAAGGGTACTCAAGCTTATCCAGAAAGGGACAGTGTGGGTGCAGTTTTTTGTTCCAACCAAGCAGTAACACACCTGATTCTACTAATCAACAATTATTAGGATTTGCTAAGGACCTTGATTAGTAGAATCAGGTGCGTTACTTCTTGTTTGGAACAAAAGCCTGCACCCACACCGGCCCTTACCGGATAAGATTGAGGTCCCTGGTGTATATAATACCATTTGCTGCACAGGAGACAGAGAGGCCCTTCCCCTGCAGTCTGAGGAAAGGTGAGTGTGTCACTCTGTGAATATGCACACCCCCTCTGTGGAATGAACACACATACAAAATACACATGCGCGCACATACACATACACATACACACACATACACAAACAAACAAACAAACAAAACAAACACACACCAGTTTCTGTGGTGTATCAAGAAATCTCAGCTCAGGAGTGATGGCAGAGCCATTCGCTGCCTAACAGCGAGCTGAACGGCCTTTGTCTGATCAGCACTAATATATTTGCCTCTCATCCCCAGCCAGACAATCAAGTTAGGTCCCTGTATAATCTTCAGGAATGACCAGAGAAGGGTTCTGTCCATTAGGGGCGAAAATCCATCTCACGCTGAGCAGAGACGAGTGAGATAAACAGACATGCAAACGCAGGAAAGGAATTCAGCAGAAAAAGGCCCCGCCCATTTCTGTCTCAATCTCCAAGCTGTGAAACAACTCCATTACCTCCATCTCCATACATTTCCACTGCACGATTTGCCACGTTTAAAAAATTATGTTTTTTCAGTATATTAACCCTTTAGAAATGCACGTCGTAAATATACTTTCGTACTTGGGAGTACTACCCCTCCATTAGTAAGGGAGATGTAGTTTCCGTTTGACTGCTTACTGCTTAATAACGCTTGCAAATCAAAAGGAAGGTGACAGTTTCAGTGCCTGTGTTGCCATGGATGCGGGGTCACAGAGTGCGCGCTGAGAGGGCGCCAGTAAAATAGAGGGGCTCACCATCTGCGGTCTCCAGGCCGCCGGCGTGGCTGTACCCCCGGGAGACCCCTCGCACCGACGCCACCTGGGGCCTCTCCACGTGCACCGAGCGCTCCAGTAGGCCTGTCACATCTGGGGGTGCAGAGTGGTTATCTGCAAGGGGAGTGGGGGGTGGTGGCGGCGTGGTCACAAATCACAGGTCAAAGGTCGTAAGTGGGAAAGGGTGAGAATCAGTAATTATGCGCTCACAAATCCTTATTATTAAGGGACCACAAATCCCATCAGTTCCCAAAGCATTCACTCTGTAACAGTCCAATACCGTATTACCTGTAATACAGTAATGGAGTTTTCAAGACATTCTTGTTTATTATAGCTGTAAGGTAAATCCTCACTGAAAAATGTAGATTCCTTTGTCATCGTGTACTGTATAACACTTAATTTTTTTTTTTTAAATTACAATGGACCGTTTATTTATAATCATTTTGCTTTTTTTCAGTAAACAGAGCAGAAATGCCACAGTTTTGCCCCTGCAAATACAACCAAAGACATGAGACCCCCTTCTTTGTCTTTTAGAAAACAGTTGAGTTCATATAATCACTCCCAACAGTGTCATAAGAATGCACTGATGAAAACAGATGGTTATCCCCCTTGGCAAGGATAAACTAAGAGGATGCATAAGATGATTTTGTGGTCGATAAATCAAAAGGAAGAATGAAGCCTTCAGTCAGGATCCAATTATATAGATCCCAGTTTTTGCCTCCAGGGCAGCGCTCTCATTTTTATACACTTAGGAGTATTCACTTGGGAGGAAGAGCTTGGTAGAACCCAAGACTATCTTTAAGCAACATAACGGAGAAACCAAGGTTTTATCTCCAGACTTGAGGGTATGCCAAATGTCCTCATAATGTACCAGTGACGGGTCATGATGTCACAAACTCATTCACAGACCGCCTCATCTGTGCCCTCCCCAACAGCAGCACACGTTTCACAGACTAAAGTGTTTTTATACATTTTCAACACCACTTTATGCCATTTTCTAGCCTGCTTATGCTTACAGAGTTTCAGGAGCTAATTTTGATATTGAGCAACCTGAAAGTGCAATCTTATGGGAAATTAACTGTTTATCAAAAACGCAAAGCCGCAACACTAGCCGTTGAAATAATGATGCACGCACATTCCGTACATGCGGTTATGTGTATATGACGAGTGTCCAAAAAGCAATCATTTTCTCCATGTCTCTGAAACAAGTTTGTAAGGAGTTTTGCATATGACCTAGATATATCATGTACATATGGGTCAGATCAAGCCTGAGAACACTGCGGCATTTTGCACTGAAGTTTTGTCCTCTTGGCATCTAATAATGGTCCCAACACAAGTTTGTGCTCTTGATCAACTTCAAAATCAACGATTCCGATCTGGCTAGAACTCTGTATCATGATGTTCGATGTCTTACTGGTAGTCTGACTGGGTAAAATACATATTTTGTTGATTAATCAATCACTGCAAGTTAAAATAAGATAATCGGTGTTGTGTAAAAAATGCTTGATTCCTGGGTAAAATTCTAGTGGGGGAGCTAACATGGCGTTAAAGAGGTTTTCCACAACTCTTGCGAGAGGAGGCTTGGCTTTGTCGCTCTTATTTTAGCAACTTTTAACTTAATGGAACGCAGGCTACTTTTTCCACACAGAGGGCTCATAACACAATGGGAGCTTGTGGATTATTCGCACACAAACCGAGACCTGTCTGATAGATGGAGGCCTGAGGGGAGGTCTGAGAGGGGGTTCTGGGGGACTGTTCTACTGGTACGGCAGGTGACAGCACTGTGAGCTGGTGTAGCTGGAGGGAGATAAACCTACAGAATCTCATTAACAATTTATCCGAAACCCATTAAAAATAAAAATGCGACTTGTCAGAAAGGCGAGAACATGTTACTGATGTTGGAATGATTTGTGAAAAGACTGCGAGAGGGGCCAATTAAAGCAGCAAACTCCTCTCTGCTCCTTTGTTTGCCTCTGAAGCTAACAAGACGCACAATAACACGCTCATATCAGGAAAGATAAGCTCTGGGCTGCAGCACGGCAATGCCAGTACACAGTGTGCTCTACAACAGCGAGAGAGCACTTCCTTTCAAGGAGCCTTACCACTCTGATCTATTGTCTGTGTGAAAAGCCGCAGAACGATGACATCACTTAAAGCAAGACCTGAATATGCCACAGAACAAATATAGCAAATGCCGCAGAGATCTGAAACGGCTGACCCGCTGCCGCATTTCTACTCCAGCCCAGAGGAGGGCGCTGCGGGCTACCAGGCCTGGCGATGTGGTGGAGTTCAGAGGTGAGGGCTCAGAAGAAACAGGCAACAGTTGCACTAAGGGAGGCGAGCAGGAGTAAAAGTGAGGTGTGGTGGTGGGGGCCGGTGGCGGTGGAACCGTTACTGACCTAGCTGAGTGTGGGCCATGAGGTGGGCCAGCACGGTGGTGGCCGAGGAGCTGGTGTTGGTGGCGTGGGGCCTCCCTCCGGGGATGGATGAGGTGGAGGATGCGGAGGATGAGGTGGAGGAGCCCTGGATGACCCTGTTAAACCAGTGCTCCACGCTGGGGTGGGCCTGGTAGGGAGTGGAGGAGGCGGTCCGGCCTTGCCGACGCAGTGAGCCCTCGTCTTCCGAAGCCGATGAGGTGTCTGTGTGGTCAACACGGAGAGCGTCACGAAAATAGCAGACATAAGAGTGGAGCGCGATGGCAAAGACAGGCAGCATCACCAAATTTACAGAAATATGAGCAGAATGAGGTAGCGATGATGATGGCTTCTGCAGAGGGTGATAATGGAGATGGGAGGGACAGATGGCATGATATGAGATATAAATATGCGCACTGGTGAGGGTAATGAAGGGGGAGGAATTCAGCTGTCTCAGAGACCACTGTGTACAGAACCTCTTCTTTAATTAAGAAATGATTACTGGGCCATACTGGTACAGTCAGACTGTCGAGGTACTGAGACACAAGCTTGGCTATGTGTAATAATACAATACCACATGAAAGTGAGACTCAGAGGTAAAGACGTCTTCACACTCAAAGCAGAGGTGGAGAGGAAACACAATAGAGACAAGAAAAGATCTTTGCTGATGTAAAGTACATTTCCTGTCAAGAGTATGACACATTCACAGCAGAAAAGCCTATTATAGGCTTATTTTCAGAGCCAGACAGAAAAGTGTCTCTTCCCTCCAGCAATGCAGTGGGCCAAAACAAACACCAAACCACCGAGTGAAAGCTGACTGAATCCCAGAGCAGGTTTGGGTTTTTTTTTTTTAGCACTTGGATCCTACACACAACTGGATCAATAAGACTGAAAACCTGAAACACTTGAAAGTAAAAATACACTTTCCGCATAAAGTTATTTCCCCTCAAGCTATAGGCTCACATCCAAGTAGCTCTGTTAAAACAAGAAAAAAAAGCAATACAGGGTCGTGCTCCAGTAACTACCACCGTTTAAGTAGCACATGCCAGTTTTGTGTTGACACATAAAATATTATTTTATAAATGACTGCCCTGAACTCATTCATAGAGTAATATACCCAACAGAAAATGGACAGATATATTTTATACATAAAAACTAAAACATAACTTTGTGAGGGAGACCTACAACAACAGATGAAAACTCAGTCAGCAGAAGATACGGAGAGCTAGAGAAAGCAAAATAACAGACAGAGAAGACATATTGCCTGAAGAAGGGGACTGTGGAAGAAAGGGGGTCAAAAAGGGGTCTGAGGAAGAAGGGGCCTCAAAAAGGAGTCTGAGGAAGAAAAGGACTCAAAAAGGAGTCTGGGAAAGAAGAGGTCTCAAAAAAGGGTCTGAGGAAGAAGGGGACTCAAAAAGGAGTCTGGGGAAAAGGGGTCTCAAAAAGGGGTCTGGGGAAGAAGGGGTCTCAAAAAGGGGTCTGAGGAAGAATGGGACTCAAAAAGGGGTCTGAGGAAGAAGGGGACTCAAAAAGGAGTCTAGGGAAAAGGGGGTCTCAAAAAGGGGTCTGAGGAAGAATGGGACTCAAAAAGTAGTCTAGGGAAAAAGGGGTCTCAAAAAGGAGTCTGTGGAAGAAGGGGACTCAAAAAGGAGTCTGGGGAAGAAGGGGTCTCAAAAAGGGGTCTGAGGAAGAATGGGACTCAAAAAGGAGTCTGGGGAAAAAGGGGTCTCAAAAAGGAGTCTGGGGAAGAAGGGGTCTCAAAAAGGGGTCTGAGGAAGAAGGGGTCTCAAAAAGGGGCTGGGGAAGAAGGGACCTCAAACAAGGGCGCTGAGTAAAAAGGGTTGGTGGGTAGTGGTAGTGTGCGCTGAGAAAGAGGGTTGAGAAGGACAATGGTGATGGATGGATGGGGCTGTGAATATGATGGAACAGACCTGTATGTCCCCCCAGGAAGGGGCTAAATATACACCCACAGGCCCAGTTAGGAGAGTGAGCATTCTTTTGACTCTACCCAGTGTCCTCACTTGACTTACGATAAATAATTTATCAAGATGCAGAATTAAGTTCCACTATTAGCAGCAGCTGAATACTTACTGCTGCCATGACCTACAAAATATGTGGAAGCATAGTGGATTTACACAAGGCAGCATTCATGGAAAAATCACAAAGTCCTCACAGTGCAATGACATCCTGCCATTCCTCTGTGACTGAACACTGCTACTCAGAGATGTCAAAGCTCCTGTTGATCCTGCCAAAAACTAACACAAAACACCTAGAAATACCAGCCCTTTTCTCTCATTCTTGAATTTTAACATACAGTACAGCCCTGTGTTAGAAACAGGTTCATAGTCACCTTCGTTGTTTTCCGATGCATGACACGACTTGAAACCCCCCACCCCACCCCACCCTGCCCCCGCCTACTGTAATGTCTTCATTCATTTTAAAAAAGGAGGTTTATTAGTTTAGTATACTCTCTCTCCCTCTATCTATCCCTCACTAACCTTGACACAGTTGCAGGAGGAGGGTGGGAAAGAGTGTGGGAGAAGAGGGAGATAAAGAAAGATCAGCTGAGGTTTCAAATCCTCCTACTACCTCACTGGGGAAAAACGCATATGTGTTACAATACCGAAAATCAAGCCAGAGCAATAGCAGCCTTTTTGTTCTAATCCTTTCCCTCTTTGTCTACAGAAAAGCGCTCATTAGAGACGTGCGTTGCTTTGCCTGTACATCTGTGATTCAGTACAGCAATAACCCATATGTATGACCCCGAGGCATCAGAACTAGGAGATCAAGCTTAGCTCCAATTCTGTTCAACACTGCATACTCAACTCTTGTCAAACGTGTCCAACATAGCTTACCTCTGACCAAATGCACATGACTGGGGACCAAACCACAGCAGGGGGATTAAGGGATATGGTTAGTTAAGAGGGGGGATTCTGGGATATTTTTAAGTAAGGGGGGGGGGGGGCGGGTTCTGAGACATTGTTAATGTAGGGAGAGATTCTCGGATATTGTTAAGTAAGGGGGAGATTCTGGTATACTGTCAATGTAGGAAGCAATTCTGTGACATTCCTAGGTGAGAGGGATATTGGGATATTGTTAGTGTAGGGGGATATTCTAGGACATTGTTAGGTAAGGGGGGATTCTGGGATATTGTTCAGTAAGGGTGAAATTCTGGTTTACTGTAAGTGCAGGAGGAGATTCAGAGATATCTGTGGACTTTGGTTGTGCTCTGTAGTCAGAAAAGATGTTCCCCAATGTGATCCCGACACAAAGCTGTCCAGGTGTCCATGTTTTCAACAGGACCGGGATGGCAGGGTAGGGCTGTTGGGTATGCTGGTAGGCGACACCAGGCCAGACAGATAACCTAATCCATACATTGTTTAGGATTCGATATGGTCTTATGTGGCCTGTCAGCTGTTGTTGTGGGCGCACTTGGGTTCATGTGCGTTATCGCTTGTAAAACACTAAGGAGGCCATGGACCACGTCGACTGGGAGAAATTCCTAAGGGATGCTTATTTCAACAAAGAAAGGGTTACCACACTGCTCACCTCAATCCCCCACCCTCTCGCTCCTTAATCCTTTAAACCAGGGGTGTCAAACTCCAGTCCTGGAGGGCCGCAGTGTCTACAGGTATTTGTGGTTTCCTTTCAATCAGCACCCAGTTAAAGCATTGAGAACAAGGTGTGTGGACTTCTTAGCCAATTAGTGACTTAAATTAATCACTTGTGCTTAAACGCACCAAAAACCAGCAGACACTGCGGCCCTCCAGGACCGGATCTTGACACCCCTGCTTTAAACCCTTTCAGTTGAATTCGACTTCTTAATAACAACATAATAGCTTCATTTTTATAGCACCTTTCCTACAATAGGATGCATCACAAAGTGCTTCACAGAACATAAGAGTAAATCAAATGGGGCAGTCTAAGTAGTGTAATAAAAGTAAGGGAATGATAAAAGAATGTAAAATATATAGAACATAATTTGAGAGAAAGAATATGGAATAAAAATAAAGTGAAGTAAAAAAGGTACTGATAAAAGACAATAAAATACAACGAATACAATTACTATAAAATTATAATAATTACAAAGATCAGTAGATAGGCAAAAAATCATAATTTAAAGAGTCCTAAAAATTAGATTTAAAACTACTCAGGTATCGAGTCTGCTGTGAAATGGAGTTAAATAGTTTTGGTGCATAAAAACAGAAAGCAGCCTCCTATGTGTAACAGCAGGAATAACTGACAGGGTAGCATTTGCAGAGTGGAGTCCTCGTTGAGGTTGATCCAGTGCTCGAGAGCCAACAATACTATAAAATAAGGACAGCACGCGTTTCTCTACGCCATTCCAAACTGACACAGGAGGGGCGCACGCGATGGACCAACAAACAATTTGCCATTCTAAATTGGCAGAGAAAACAAACTGGGGTTTAAAAAAAAGTTAATTTGCGGTGCATTATGGAATTAGAGGAGTCAGTGGACCCAGCTGAAATCAGCATGTCTTACCTGGTGGCGTGTATGCCTCCACGGAGGACTGCACTAACACCGAGCGCCTCTTTGACGGCATGGGCATCTTCCTCTCTCTTTGTACTTGGCCAAGGCTGCATGGACGGCTTCAGTGTGGAGGTCTGAGTAATGACAGTTTGCACAGTTTTGCATGGGCAGACACAAACAAAACAACAGGGAATGCAGGAATCGGCCCAAATCGGGCAACATCAAACCCATCTCAACTGCTGGGATTCTTTGTTCAAAAGGGTGCAATTATACATTGGGTGCGTCCCAATATTCTTCACTCCCCACCTCCCCTCCCCCCACTACCTCTCCTACCCGGAAATATGCAAAACTGCCTGAACGTTTTGAGTACAAGTACTTGCATGTACAGTATCCAATGTACATGACATTGCGGTTTGCGTCGAGACATTAATTAATATGTAAGCATTAATACGTGATTAAGATGTAATCAGCGACATTAGATTAAAACAGAAAGATCCGTTTCCGGGGCACGGAGTGGTAGTGGAGGAGGAAAGGTGGCATTTTTCAACTATTGGGACGCACCCATTATTATCAAACTGATCCCATCTTCAGCTTTACACTTTTAGTTTTTACGCTTGGAAAACTCTCACATTAACAGAGCTGCAGATTAAAACAGTGTTAGCTGCATCTAAACAAACCTCTGAGATTTTGGCACATTATCGAAATGAATGAATTCAGTAATAATGAGGTGCTTCAGTGGAACTCACTGAAGTGTATCGTGGGGATCCGAGGAGATATCTGACAGGGAAGGTCCCACAGAGGAGGAGGGGTGGGGGGGGGGGGGGGGCGGGTAGTGCACGTACTTCAGGAATCTCTCAGCATTGAGCAGTGAGTGTACTGCTGTACTGTATGTAGGATTGCAAAGGGAAGAGGGGAAATATCCGGAAATTTTGTTTATGAAACTTTGTGAATTTAGCGTTTTTTTTTTTTAGTCCTGCACACACACACACACAAGGACAGTATTCTCAGTTTATATCAGGCCCAAACTTACTAATAGAGGGTTCATTAAACAATTGGTCTTTTTATCCTTAATTTGTTTTCATTCACAAAGTTCCATGTGTCCTGAATTCTAACATATCGGGTGAGCAATTAGGTACCTGTACCTGGGAGAGCAGCAATGCACAGATCATGCTTTCATCACATTGCACACTGGGAAAACAATTTTTCCAACTGTGCAACTGTTGTCCTCCTCAGGGACCAGTACTCTCATGGGTCAGGTAAACTGCTGATAGTACATGTGGTGGTAACATGTAGAATAGTGTAAATACGGTACTGTGATGTCACCACACAGCTTTCCCTAAGGATAAGGACTTCCCTAGTCAGAGAGACAAGAATGCATATCAGCTTGGAACAGTAATCATGAATCAGCTGCAGCCCACCCAGACATTGAACTTGATTTAAATTTATACATATGTATTTTTTTTAAGGGATTTCAATGCTACAAAAATGTAAAAAAGTTTGTGAAACTGCTTTTATTTGTCTTTAAGAGTATATATGAATTGATGCCCATTAAAATAAAAGAATTATAACATAATTAGCGTGCAAAAAAAGCCTGCTATTCCCAAAAATTAATATTAATTTAGCAAAATAAATAATTGATAATTTGTAATGGAATGTAATGGAAACTGTTGGTCAACATACATTGCTTGAATATATCTTCACTGCTTTTGAGCCCCATAAAATGGCTTCCTGCAGGTAGATCTGAATCGAGTGATTAAATAAACACCAGCAGTCTAATTGATATTGAAACTGTGCATTGAAGAGATGAGTTGGTTCTGAGCACATGCTT
Organism: Synaphobranchus kaupii; assembly: GCA_029718625.1. Taxonomy (NCBI): domain Eukaryota; kingdom Metazoa; phylum Chordata; class Actinopteri; order Anguilliformes; family Synaphobranchidae; genus Synaphobranchus; species Synaphobranchus kaupii. The sequence continues at coordinate 55,128,565 of CM056383.1, read as the reverse complement.
CCAGGCTAAATATCCAGCCGGTCCGAGCTCCTTACCCGATCGAAAGCGCTCATCCCGTGAGTTGGCAGCATGGGCTCTGTTCTGCTTGGAGACAGCAGGACTGACCTGCGGGGACTTGGACTCTGCTGTCAATCTGGAGAGATGGGTCTACACCTGGAAACATACAGGCAGCAACATGAGCTGTACACACACACACACACACAGATCAGAGATGGGTCTACACCTGGAACATACAGGCAGCAACATGAGCTGTACACACACACACACACACGCGTACGTGCACACACACACACACACACACACACACACACACACACACACACACACGCACGCGCACACACACACACACACACAAACCATCAGATCAGAGATGGGTCTACACCTGGAACATACAGGCAGCAACATGAGCTGTACAACACACACACACACACACACGCGTACGTGCACACACACACACCACACACACACACACGCACGCGCACAGCGCACACACACACACTATGAAGACCCATTGATGTCAAAAATAACGAAACACATGCGCAGCAACGCCTGCTTTGATGCATGTGCAGCACAGCAGCGCCTGACGTGTCATGTAATTTCCCCATTGACTTATAACGGTCACGCGTGCACAGCGTTACGTTCACGCGTAATGACTGTTGCGCACCACTAATCGTATTTATGAGACGGTCCAACAGTGTCAAAAATAACGAAACACATGCGCAGCAACGCGTGTGTGCCTGCGTGATTAACTTGGTAAATTTTGGTACGCGTGCGTGCGTGTGTCCCGTTGTTACGTGCGCATTGTATTTCACGCGTGACAAGATGATGCGTACTGCACTCAAAGCGTGTACACGTTCGTCTGTCACTGTTAGAGAAATTTTGTTATGCGTTCACAACACACACCCGTTCGCATTTTTTGATGCTACGCAACCGAAAGGTCTGGAGACCCATACGTCTCATAATGCGACTGAACGTGTCACACACACACCTGCTTTGATGCCAATTTCCCCATTGACTTATAACGGTCACAGCGTGCACGCGTACGTTCACGCGTAATGACTGTTGCGCACCACTAATCGTATTTATGAGACGGTCCAACAGTGTCAAAAATAACGAACCACATGCGCAGCAACGCCTGCTTTGATGCCTGTGCAGCACAGCAGCGGCCTGAGCTGTCATGTAATTTCCCCATTGACTTATAACGGTCACGCGTTCACGTGTAATGGACTGTTGCGCACCACTAATCGTATTTATGAGACGGTCCAACAGTGTCAAAAATAACGAAACACATGCGCAGCATCCCGCGTACATGGCCGCGTACATGGACGCGTACATGGCCGCGTACATGGACTTACTAACGGTCACGCGTTCACCGTGTAATGACTGTTGCGCACCACTAATCGTATTTATGAGACAGGTCCAACAGTGTCAAAAATAACGAAACACATGCGCAGCATCCCGCGTACATGGCCGCGTACATGGACGCGTACATGGCCGCGTACATGGACGCGTACATGAATTTTTACCGACCTACCTTTCAAAATCTAATACTCCATGTAAAATATAGGGAAATATTTTCAGTCTCAACAGACTAATGTCCATATAGTCCTATGCTGGAATCACTGTAAACGTTAAATAGACATACATTATAGTTTACATTAAAAATCTAACAAAAAAGATCATTTGTTTTATAATTGCCTTGAAGATCAAATGTTCCCATAGAACTAAGGCTGCAACTAGCTATTTTGATAATTAGAAGAAGTTTTTGTAGTCCAAGGCAGCTCTACAAAATTAAAAAAGCCTTTATTGAATGGCTCACATTATTTAGAATATTAAAAAACCAACATGTTTCGGCCTACATAGGGACTTCATCAGCTGGTGCTGAAAGAATGGAACAATATATAACATAGCCAGAAGGGGTCAGATCGAGATACAATCTATTAAATAGATCGTTATATAGATCATTATGTCAAATGAATAAACAATATTACTTACAAAATAATGCATCAAACTAATACATAATGTATATATATTATATATAGTATTATATATATATATATAAACAACAACTCAAAAAACTAAAAGGAAAAAATAAATACTGTAGCAACATAAGAAAACAAGTCAGACCAAATCAATAAGTCAAACATACTAGATTGATGTTAAACAGAAAATAATATAATATAAACAATATAATATAAAAATATAATGTAAAAATAAAATAAAGAAAATAAAGAAAATATCAGGAAATGAGCAATGAACAATGGACAAAGTAATAAAGTAACCTACTTAACCTATAGAAATGACACCAAGTCTATGGAGTCATTTAGACCTGGGGGGTGAGGTGGCCTGTAGCCTATCGATCCAGCGGCTCTCTTTTTGGTTTAATTTCTTCTGTCTATCTCCTCCCCCTAGAGGTGGGGGGGGGGGTGGGGGGGGGGCCATGTCAATGCCGATAGCTGTAAATATAACTGAGGCACTTTGGTGAGCGTTTTTTAAGATGTTTAGCCATCGCGTAATCCATATTGATGCCTTGTCCAACATATTCCTGACCCCTCCTCTCTGTACATTTAGAAGAGCCCCCAATCTCGGAGATAAATTAGTACGAAGCCATCTACCGGCTGATGTTAAATCCACATGGTTCAAGCCTCCTGCAGCAGAACTTATAGATGCGGTCACTGTAAACAATGTGATGTGGTGAGAGATCTAAAGGGTTCACCCACCCAGTAACTAAACAAACATATACATCTAACAGCTTCATTAATTGTCAAACTACTCATGTTATTTATATACTGTCCTGCTCTAAATGTAATTCTTTTTATGTGGGTCGTAACGAAACGCCCGCTTACTTGATCGACTGGCTGATCACAAATATGCAATAAAAAACAAAACAATATGGATTACGCGATGGCTAAACATCTTAAAAACGCTCACCAAAGTGCCTCAGTTATATTTACAGCTATCGGCATTGACATGGTCCCCCCCACCTCTAGGGGAGGAGATAGACAGAAGAAATTAAACCAAAAAGAGAGCCGCTGGATCGATAGGCTACAGGCCACCTCACCCCCAGGTCTAAATGACTCCATAGACTTGGTGTCATTTTCTATAGGTTAAGTAGGTTACTTTATTACTTTGTCCATTGTTCATTGCTCATTTCCTGATATTTTCTTTATTTTCTTTATTTTATTTTACATTATATTTTTATATTATATTGTTTATATTATATTATTTTTCTGTTTAACATCAATCTAGTATGTTTGACTTATTGATTTGGTCTGACTTGTTTTCTTATGTTGCTACAGTATTTATTTTTTTCCTTTTAGTTTTTTGAGTTGTTGTTTAGTATATATATATATATATATATAATTATATATATATATATATATATATATATATATATATATATATACATTATTGTATTAGTTTGATGCATTATTTTGTAAGTAATATTGTTTATTCATTTGACATAATGATCTATATAACGATCTATTTAATAGATTGTATCTCGACTGACCCCTTCTGGCTATGTTATATATTGTTCCATTCTTTCAGCACCAGCTGATGAAGTCCCTATGTAGGCCGAAACATGTTGGTTTTTTAATATTCTAAATAATGTGAGCCATTCAATAAAGGCTTTTTAATTTTGTAGAGCTGCCTTGGACTACAAAACTTCTTCTAATTATCAAAATAGCTAGTTGCAGCCTTAGTTCTATGGGAACATTTGATCTTCAAGGCAAATATAAAACAAATGATCTTTTTTGTTAGATTTTTAATGTAAACTATAAATGTATGTCCTATTTAACGTTTACAGTGATTCCAGCATAGGACTATATGGACATTAGTCTGTTGAGACTGAAAATATTTCCCTATATTTTACATGGAGTATTAGATTTTGAAAGGTAGGTCGGTAAAATTCATGTACGCGTCCATGTACGCGGCCATGTACGCGTCCATGTACGCTGGCCATGTACGCGGGATGCTGCGCATGTGTTTCGTTATTTTTGACACTGTTGGACCGTCTCATAAATACGATTAGTGGTGCGCAACAGTCATTACACGTGAACGCGTGACCGTTATAAGTCCATGTACGCGGCCATGTACGCGTCCATGTACGCGGCCATGTACGCGGGATGCTGCGCATGTGTTTCGTTATTTTTGACACTGTTGGACCGTCTCATAAATACGATTAGTGGTGCGCAACAGTCATTACACAGTGAACGCGTGACCGTTATAAGTCAATGGGGAAATTACATGACACGTCAGGCGCTGCTGTGCTGCACAGGCATCAAAGCAGGCGTTGCTGCGCATGTGGTTCGTTTATTTTTGACACTGTTGGACCGTCTCATAATACGATTAGTGGTGCGCAACAGTCATTACGCTGTGAACGTACGCGTGCACGCGTGACCGTTATAAGTCAATGGGGAAATTGGCATCAAAGCAGGTGTGTGTGTGACACGTTCAGTCGCATTATGAGACGTATGGGTCTCCAGACCTTTCGGTTGCGTAGCATCAAAAAATGCGAACGGGTGTGTGTGTGAACGCATAACAAAATTTCTCTAACAGTGACAGACGAACGTGTACACGCTTTGAGTGCAGTACGCATCATCTTGTCACGCGTGAAATACAATGCGCACGTAACAACGGACACACGCACGCACGCGTACCAAAATTTACCAAGTTAATCACGCAGGCACACACGCGTTGCTGCGCATGTGTTTCGTTATTTTTGACACTGTTGGACCGTCTCATAAATACGATTAGTGGTGCGCAACAGTCATTACGCAGTGAACTGTACGCGTGCACGCGTGACCGTTATAAGTCAATGGGGAAATTACATGACACGTCAGGCGCTGCTGTGCTGCACATGCATCAAAGTAGGCGTTGCTGCGCATGTGTTTCGTTATTTTTGACATCAATGGGTCTTCATACACACACACACACACGCACGCGCACACACACACACACACACAAACCATCAGATCAGAGATGGGTCTACACCTGGAACATACAGGCAGCAACATGAGCTGTACACACACACACACACACACACACACACACACGCGTACGTGCAACACACATAACACACACACATACACAAACCATCAGATCAGAGATGGGTCTACACCTGGAACATACAGGCAGCAACATGAGCTGTACACACACACACACACGCGTAACGTGCACACAACACACACACACACACACACGCACGCCGCACACACACACACACAAACCATCAGATCAGAGATGGGGTCTACACCTGGAACATACAGGCAGAAAACATGAGCTGTACACACACACACACACACACACGTCACACACACACTCGCGTACGTGCACACACACACACACACACACACACACACACACACACACAGATCAGAGATGGGTCTACACCTGGAACATACAGGCAGCAACATGACTGTACACACACAACACACACACACGTACGTGCACACGTAAACCACACACATCACACACACACACAGATCAGAGATGGGTCTACACCTGGAACATACAGGCAGCAACATGACTGTACACACACACACACACACACACACGCATGCGCACACATGTACACACACACACACACACACACACACACACACGACACACACACACACACACACACACACAACACACACACACACACACACACACAAACCATCAGATCTACTTCACCTGCTTTTTTTGTGTGGTTTTCATTGCGTATCTGCATTAATACTTCTTAGCACTAAGACGTTAAACTCCAAGATAAACTTCAAGTTAAACTCCCCGAGACTCTGTGAGAGTGATGCGCAGGGATATGGCCTCTGGAAATTGCCCGCACAGCATAAGATAACCTGTCACCCATCTCCCAAAAACCCCATTTCAGGACGGCCAGGGCCCTAGTGTCATCAGCAAGGAATGCCATTTGTAAAGGGCTGACCGGTTCACCGGCACTTTTGATTCCATATAAGCCAGGCAGCAGTCTACGAGGCGATAAAACATCCATCCTCAACGTGATACTCAAAGAAACCAAATAGAGGAACGACCCGCGGAGAGAATGCTCGACAGTGCTGCGGGTATGACTCGGATCACCGACCCATCATCTGTCATACGTTCACACAGCGGTAGATCACATTGCAGTCACTCCCGGCACTAGTGTTCCACGTTATCTCCGTCTGCGTAACAAAGCCAAAAAGCTCAGCTTCAAAGTTCTTTCATGCCGCTGGATTTTGAAGCTGACTAGCGCTCTGCGGAACACGACTGTTTCACATGCTTAAATGGTCCCTTTCTCTTCCAATTAAAATCATTCTTCCCAGTCTTGCCGGCGGGCCCAACAGGACATGACACCTGTTTTATGATGAATTTGAAACTAAAGCGCAGGTCTTATGTTTGATTTACTTTAAATTCTCCCAGTGGTTAAAGTGAATAATATATTCTGCATTCGTATTAGATGATCGACACATTTGCATTATAAAGGCCTCATATGAAGGAAATATATGAAACAGTTGCCATATCTGCCTGCTTCAAAAGAAGACAGCAGAGTTAATCATGCATTCCTTTGAATTTTAGAAAAAGATGATACATTTGACTGAGGAGAAAATGCTAACTGGTATTACCCTGAGAGTAGGGAGTGAATAACATTGACAAATAACTTAAAATGAATACAAAGACAGACAAAATCAGACCCGACAATAGCTCATATATCGATCTCTGGTAAATGCAGTTTCCTTCAGTCTATGAGTCTACCAGACAAAATGAAAGTCAGTAAAGAACAGAGTAGAATAAAGTAATCTTTGGATTTTGATAGGTAGTTTAAGCCAACATACTGTCAGTATAATCACAATGTTGGACTCTATGCTTTATACACCAAGATCTATCCTTCAATTGTCACACAGCAGTTCAGTTCAACTGTGCACCCAAACTAGACTAGGCAGAAACACGGACAGCCTCATCTCGAGTGCGAGACCGTCTCTGCTTTCAAAGCCCCAAAGACTCTCACTAATTTACAGTAAGTGGGGTAAATTGTCCCCTAAAAGTGTTAAAATGTATAAATTGACATCAACCCTGAATTAAAAGCGAGTGGTATGTTAAAACTACTCCTTCACCTCATCATTCCAATTTAAATAAGCCTGTCAATGTTCACAATTTCCATTTTCACTACATGACATTTGAGTCTCTACATAGTGCTGTGGTTAAATTACTCGTATTCAGATTTGTTTTCAATAACAGGTAAAGTCAAAATTATCATCTTCAATCCAGTTAAAAATCCAGATCATATAAACTTTGTTTCGAAACTATACAACTCAATAAACTTAAAAAAACTTCATCCCAGAATTCCTAAGGCTTAACAAAGACAGTTGAGAGGGTGATCAAATGATCCACTGACGCCGAACTTAAATGTAACCAAAGCACGTTTAAAAACCTTCCCCCACTTTAGATACGGAAAACACCAGAAGGACGTTCTGATTTTGAAAGCGTGTCTTAGGCTACATTCAGACTGCATACTTTGAGTTTGACTGTTCATATTCATTTCTGAAAGTAAGCCAACAGGACTGCCAATGCAAAATTATGATCGCATTAACCTGTCGCATGGAGAGATGTCCGCCATCGCTCAGTGCTTTGTTTGATTGAGGGCATACCCAGCTCAACTGGCGCACACCAGCATACTAAACACACGTGTGGACTGAACAATTCTGATTTCAGCATCCACACAGGTCATATGTAAGTTGTATGGCTACGTATAATAATTATTCCCACATACAGATGTAGCTTGAATCAGACCCAAAGGTGCGATTGTATGTGGGTTTTTTTTTGCTATTCACACTACTAAAAACGTCTGAACTACGTCACATACGATTGAAAAAATCATACTTGGGAGACTTTCAGCTGCAGTCTGAACTACCCTGGAAATGCACAATCCTCTCTGAGGCCCACAGACGAGACAAAAAGTGGCAATCACTGCATCTCCTGCTGTGGCCGCCCATTCATGTGGGGTCCTGATGAATGGCCATGGAGTTTGCCGGGGCCACAGCCACTTAGCCTCTATGGTTAGCCTCCCCACAGTATTACAATGGCAAACCACACAGAACATGCCTCAGGGCAACGGATTCCCTAACCATGCCATATGAACAATTTTATCATATTAAACAATATCTCAACTTTTTTATATATATTCCTAATGAATGTCAAAAAGAAAGACTGCTGATAAGACATTAGTAATAAGACTTGTCTTGGTGAATGTCCGTTAGGACTAAAAGCAATGTTTCAACGTTGCAGATGCTAACAGCACGCACGCACGCACAGGGGTGTCTTTATCTCTTAGCCTGTGTCCGAATAAGACCCCTACACCCTTTTGAGGGCGCATATTTGAGTCCACTTCGTCAAAAAGCTTTTGAGTGGGCGACTTTTTCTCACAAATGGGGGCACTTAAAATACCAGGATGAACCCCTTATTTCCGGGGTTTTGTTGAGAAAATTCAGGAGCACACTCATCTGCATAACGGTGCACTCATCCAACAATTTCAGTAAGTAACTCGGAAGTAAAAACGTAAAAGACGCAGAGCGTATATGCATATCTATGGTACAAGAGTGGGCCATATTACGAAATACACTTTTTTTATTTTTGTTAATTCTATCTTCATTCATAATCTACACTTTGTAACAATTGTCATATGTTAACTGATTTATATTCTCAAAAAAAAAATTCTAAATTTAAATAAATATTACAAACTTCCTCACTAGTTTGGAAAGAGTTTTGCAGGGTTTCTTTCGCACACAAAGTGCAAAGTGAGGGGACAGAGCACATAGTAGACAGGGGTCTGAGTGGACAGGGAACAGGGCACATAGTAGACAGGGGTCTGAGTGGACAGGGAACAGGGCACATAGTAGACAGGGGTCTGAGTGGACAGGGAACAGGGCACATAGTAGACAGGGGTCTGAGTGGACAGGGAACAGGGCACATAGTAGACAGGGGTCTGAGTGGACAGGGAACAGGGCACATAGTAGACAGGGGTCTGAGTGGACAGGGAACAGGGCACATAGTAGACAGGGGTCTGAGTGGACAGGGAACAGGGCACATAGTAGACAGGGGTCTGAGTGGACAGGGAACAGGGCACATAGTAGACAGGGGTCTGAGTGGACAGGGAACAGGGCACATAGTAGACAGGGGTCTGAGTGGACAGGGGACAGGGCACATAGTAGACAGGGGTCTGAGTGGACAGGGAACAGGGGCCTTATTCGGACACAGCCCTAACTGCTAAACTGACCGCATGAGGAAGTCATCCCAGAAAAGGTCATTGGTCCCTCCACAGTTTGGTCCCCCTCCCCTCTCGCTGGCGGACAGGGGTTCCAGCCCTTTCTAGGGACAAACTCTCATTTCCAGCTGAATCTGGCCCTACAAATGCATGCTTCAACAGCAGCTTAGGAGAATCAATGCGCAGCCCGCCGTCAGCAACTCTGAGACGGGAAAATGCAACGCTGCTTTACGAGCCCAGCGGTACAGTACCGACTCCCCCGTGCGCCAGCACCACCCCCCCCCCCCCCAATCACTGAGATGTACCCTCCGCTGTGTTATTCTAACAGTGCCATTTTACAATGAAGCAGTCAGGCTTGCGCTGCAGAGAAAGCAAAAGCGATCAGGAGACAGACTGCCCGGTCTAGTTGCTGGGGGAAGCTGGACCTCACAGGCAGGAGATATCGCACCAATCGGAGCGCTGCTTTTCCACCACACAGCCTCCTATTGGCTACAGTTATAATACGTCTCAAGAAAAGATTTATTATTGCCCTGGGCAACAATTTTTATTAGGTTCTTGCAAAAAAAATAAAAAAGTTGTTCATCTGTGAACAAACTGTAAGACGGATTTTTTAATTTATTGGACAAACCTGGTGCACAGCAATCTGAAAACACCTTTTGAAAATCAGGGAAGCTCAGAAAACCTTCAAATGTAAAAGGAACAAAGAAACGTAATACAAAAGTGAGCATAGATGAGATTTAGGCCTAATGAAGGTTGATTTTCTGAGGGCTGACCTGTTTTGGGATAAATCATTTTCGTAGGATTACAATACTTTTAAAATACAAAGCTCTTAAAGCTCTGTCCTGCTTTGTACATGGAGGATATATTTGTGTAGTTCCAGCAGGAAACTGTATAGCATATACATTTTCTCCTTTGATCTGAATTGCCATTAACACCATTAGTCACATTCAGGCCTACAGCCTTTGCACACTCCACAGAGGTGAAATAAAAGTGTGAATGAGACGCTTTATCACAGGTTTCCATAAGCCCTGCTTCGGAGTATCATTTACATCGTCAGAAACATCTGAGCCTCGTGCACAATTCTGAAATATGAGCGATTTGCTCCCAGTATAAATCACTACAGCTCCCAGAACACCAGAGCAGTACAGAGAGGGACTCCCTTCTGTTCCCATGTCGACATTGCATATACCGTGCTGTAGGTACCCTCATTTAGGTCAAAATGACATCAGCGTGACCTCAGCAGCATGCCAAGGTTTGGCACAGGGGTGTTTCATATCGCCTGGAAACAATGCCAAGCTCCTTAAAAGTCTCTTACCTCCACTGAAGACAAGAGCTTTAGGTTTATTGGGCTTTTGGTGCCATCAACCTCAAAAGCATCAGCATGTTGAACAGTAAGAGATGGTTTTCCCAACTCGAAGCACCAAAATCAATACAGAATTAGAATCACGAGAAAGCCAACCAATACAGAATTAGAATCATGAGAAAGCCAACCAAATCAATACCAAATTAGTATTAGAGGCCAAATCACCTAAGTCGATAATAAATTAGAATCCTAATGAGCCGAATCGCCTACATCGGTACTGAACTGGAATAATAATGTGAGGATCTGTGAACCGCTGATTCAGAGCCAGTCTTTTTCCAAATCAAGCACACTTCCTTCACATTGTTAGTGACAAATTCATGGTTCAGAATTAAAGGTATATTGAACATTAGTTACATTAAAGCGGTGTTTACAGAGTCCAGTCATAGGGCCTCAACAGTGCACTTTACGTGGTCTATGAATATTAGTGCAGTTGCTCCACTATGCCATTTAAACAAAGTGGCCTTGCTCTATAAATGACGATATTCAAGGCCTGCTTGGTCCCATACAGGGATATAGGACGTGGACAGGATATGCTTCCTGGGTACTCATTTTCCATACATTAATATTTCCTGTATATTGATGCTTATGAAACACACACCTTGCACACACAGACACACACAGCAGAGGATGAAGGGGAGGTACCTCGAATCAGTGGGACGTATGGAGCTAGGAGCTTTCCTCTCTTCTTTTCATACCCCTTCTGTGTGATGTCCCCTGTGGAGAGATATTACATACTGGTCAGTCACATGGTTTATGCGTCTCTCTTCTCAGTGCCATCCACCTGCAGTGGCACAGTGGGGTACCTGTGTGTGATGGAACAGACGCTCAATGTGTGGGAAAAGACTAATAACTACTCCACCGATCAGACAGAGGAAACAACTGAGGGGCCTTCTCACCTCCAGACCACTATCCCCACAACACCCTGTCTTCTCCTAAATACACACACACACACACACACACACACACACACACACACACACACACACAGCCAATACCCTGTCCTCTTCCAAATACACATACACACACACACACACACACAGCCAATACCCTGTCCTCTTCCAAATACACATACACACACAGCCGATACCCTGTCCTCTCTCAAATACACTAACTAACATACACACACAAACACACACAGCCAATACCCTGTCCTCTTCCAAATACACATACACACACAGCCGATACCCTGTCCTCTCTCAAATACACTAACTAACATACACACACAAACACACACACACACACACAGCCAATACCCTGTCCTCTCCAAATACACGCACACAGACACAGTCACCAACACACACTCCACGCATGCACACACGCAAGTATCTCTTCCAAACATTGTGCTATTGACTGGCTCAAGAGTTACAGTGCTTGATGTGTATTCATGAGGCCTACATCCTGTTCAATAATGAATTCCTATCCTGGATGAAGACAGTTTGTAATTATAATCAAAATGAGTAATAATGGATTTGTTCAAAAACTCAATAAAATTGTAAGCCTGGCCTTGATAAAGCCCACTTGAGATTCATTAACACAAAATAAAAGCAACTTTGCACGCACACAAAGACCAAGTTCTTAAACAATAAAGCCGCTTCAGTTAAAAATCGTTTGTGCAGCAAATTAGTAATGATTTGCCGTCAGATATGTCACAGGCAAAAACTGCTGTCATATGTACATTTCATTAAAGCCCGTCTGGACAACATGCAATTATACAGACCATACTGAACACTTTGCTTCAACAACTCAATAACATAGAAAACAGACACAATTCTGATAACATGAGAAGACATGGAAATAAAAATCAATATGCTGAATTTTTATGGAAGAGAAATTGTCCAATCATTTAAATCAGGTATTTCTCAACATTCCCTCGTGTAACTACATTGACTGATCCTCATCCATCTATGTAACTGCACTGACTGATCCACACGCCCTGTGTAACGGAACTGAGTGATTCTCATGCCCTGTATAACTGAAATGACTGATCCTTATTATGACTGATCCTTTTGTTATTTGCCATACTTATTATTATTCTGCCACTTTTTGAGAACCTATCTCCTCCTACACCATTCACACCATCAACACCATTCATACCTCATATTATACCTTTATACACCCTCCAGGTTGCTATTACTTTTTACCTTTATACCATATACACTTTTTCAGATAATTGACCTTTTATTGCAAAAATAATGAATGGGAGTCAATGGGCACAGTTTGAAAACCGATGCAATAGAATGTGGATGCTGTAACATATTACACTGCTTATGACATCACAATGGCTTCCTACAACACTGTTATGACCTAACAATACTATCCCAGATGATTTGACATTAGCTTTGTGTGCTTTCATCACAATTCATTACTTCTTTGTATCACTTCCAGGTTCTTTAGTTTAGACCCTATTTTTATACAGTCTATGGTTTAGACTACTTACCACAAAATACATCACCATATTTTAACACTTTCACCTTCTTTAGATCCCTTTATACCGCATTACCATGTCATACCATTTCCACCTTTTATTTACCACCTCACACTATACCATATTACCATGTTTCTATACCATTTCTAGCAATTGATACCACTGTGAAGCAACCACACCTACAATTTCTTTAGGAATTGTTAATCTAGTTTCTCTGTGTAACTGCACAGATGGATCCTCATCCCCAGTGTACCTGCACTGATTAATTTGTTCTATTGGGGATCACATTATGTTCACTGTATTGCTTAATGACAGAGAAGGGCAGTAAGACAACTATTAGTGGTTATCAACACAAAAAAATGTTTATAACTAAAAACATAAAGAGTGCTTTGGATCCAACTATACTGTTTTGGTAACTTTTGGTAATTTTCAGCCATGGTCATGTGACAGTGGCAGGAAATTCACACTAACACAAATCAACACTGTACCATCTCAGTGAAGTCAGACTCCAACATAATGAGCGATAGGATTTCACACCACATGTTCAGTTCAATCATGCAGTTCAATGGGCTGCCATTTTTAGAGAGGCGTGGTTTGTCCACTGAAGGAAGCCAATCACGAACACATACAGTAGCACCAGGCTCGTGAGGAAAACAGTCGGAGAATGTGAGAGGCAATCATGAAGCCAATCAGCAGGTTGTAGTGGCTGCGATAGAAATGGTTATGGAGATGACGGAGGTTACTGAACTGCTGAGGTTACAGACATGACGGATGCATTTTAGGTTACAGAGGTTATGGATTTCACTGAGTTTGCTGAGCTTATGAAGCTTTATGAGGGATTGCATAAGCATGTCCGTAGACATACAGCACTGACTGGATGGAGGCCGAGAAAAAGCCTGCTCCCTGGTTATTCCAGTCCCTGCCGCACATCCTGATAATAATGTGGAGACTCATTCTAATCGCTACAAAAGCGTTACTGATTCAAAACCTGGCCCCGCTGGTTGACATCACTATTAATGTGTGAGCCATTGAAACAGGCCCTGACATGCTTCTCTCTCATGAAACGTATTCTACTCCCAACAAAGAGAACAGCTGTAATCAAGGCCCACTTCTGGGTCACAGACAGCAGGGCATAGACAGAGCCTACAAGGCACACTGAGGATGTGATCCTAGGAGAGGGAGCACAAACATGCTATAGCAAGAGGAAGATGTGTCATTTATACAGGCAGGTGGGTCACATCACAAATGCTGTGACATCTGGTGACTCGGCAGTAACCACTGTACGGTAGGGCTGGGCGATATATCGCAACGATAATTATCGTTTGTAATAACGGCCGTTGCCAGCATGTGGGGTATTGCCTTTCTTTTTGTCTTTTTTTCTTTAATTATACCTGATGCGGTAGTAATCTAAACTTCAAAACCTGTGTGAAATTCTTCCGGGGAAAAAAAACGTCATCACTGTCTACTGCGTGTTGATAAGACAGACAATCACAGAAAGGCGTTGCACCTTTCACAGAGACCCTCCCGAAAATCTCTGCCTTTCATGCGATTGACAAAAACACATCACATGATCACGTGAAAGCTGTACGACCTTGCTGCTAGTTGGCTGTCTTATCAACACTCAATAGATATCAGCGGTGATGTTTTTTTCCGGAAGCATTTCACGCGCCCTCTGAAGTTTGGATGTATACTGCCGTATATTGGGTATACTTAAAGAAAAAAAGAAGAAAAGAAAGGCGCCCCACACCGTGGCAACGGCCGTTATTGCATTCGATAATTATCGATGTTGTATATCGCCCAGCCCTACTGTACGGCCCTGGGCCTCGAGTGGCCTGTGTTCGTGTGAGTGCTGAGCAATGAGGCAATGGCTCGCTCTATGAGCGCGCGCCCCAGGAACACAAAGCTAGCTGTGTCTCCAGGCTCCTTGGACAGACACAATTGAGGCCTATTCTTCCTGCACTGCTCTGTGCACCCCTGTCAGATACCAGTTCCTCCAGGGTTAAACCTCCAGGGTTAAAAAAAATGGGACAAAAGCCTAATTAAAATGTTGATGACAATGTGGAAATTATGAATTGGGTTGTAGTTAGAGTTACCCCTCTAGTTAATAATCCCAGGTGCTGGACACAACTGTGCTGCACACAACTGCTGTGCAAACAGACGTTGTTGCGTTGTTTCAGTTTCTGGTGGACTGATTTTATCGCTCTGCTAAACATTTAAATCTCTAAATCTCAGTGCTCATTCAAACACACACACACACACACACACACACACACACACACACACACACACACACACACACACACGTGGGTAGCGTTGTAAAGTTCCAGGAAAATTTCCCCTTTCGAGGGATTTTCAGGTAATTTTGGAAACTTTCAGGTAATTTTAGGAATTTATACTGTTAACATTAACAATATTTTTCATAAATCGTAAGTATGTCTTTGGTTTTTTGTGGATTGGGCTTATTGAAGGGGGTCACTGAAAATACTTTGCACACATTGTTAGAGAGAAAAAATGTAACAAGCATTAGGTTGGTCTACCACAATGTGTACACACTTATTTGTATGTTTGTTTTTTTTTCCAAATACAGTTTATTTAACAAAAATCATATTAAATAAGGAAACAAAGGCAAAATATATTTTACTAATTTCCTTCCATCTAAGACAGCAAATTAGATAGGTCTATGTATTATGAATAAATTAATCTTTTGACTAAAATAAGGTTAAACAAAATAAATTTACTTGACTTCCTTGACCTAGGCTAATAATTTACCTCAACCATAGCTAGCTTCATCTTCAGAAAGTGACTCTGGAGAATCTGGACAATCCTCCTCAGATTCAAGTTGTGTAGTGCCCTCTATAATGGGCTTAAAGAGTTTCAAGTTTGACCGAATAGCCACCAGTTTCTCAACTCTTTCATTTGCCAGCCTAATACACACTCTGCTGTGTGTTCCACCAAACAGGGACCAATTCTGCTCTGATGCAGCTGATGGTGTTGGGATCTGGAAAATAATTGAAGCAACAGGGGACATGGGTTCAGACTTAGAGTCCCTTCCACCAGTTTGTTGCCTTGATTTGTTTGGCTGCCTCCCAGATGGTATCAGCACTCAACAGCCCTTCCTTGCTGGAAAGTTTAGCCAAACTTCCAAGAAATTTCCCCTGATCTAGATTATCTAGGTGCTGTGCTATGACAGTGACGGTACCATATGGTGCAGGAACCTGCTCTCCAGAAAGGACCTGGGCCTGTTCAGCACATTTTGTTTGTTTATTGTTTTCGTCAATTTGTTGTGTTTTATTAGCCTTGTTTAACCTTCCTATTATGTTAGGGTCTATATGACCCGAAATGACCTTTTCTTTTTGTACAATTTCAAATTGGTGATTTTCTTCAGCAAATGCCTGTAAGGGGGAGTGTAAGGTTCGGAGAACCAGGCGCGACAGCCAAGGAATTCTAAAAGTGTATATAGTAAAATATACACCACAAAAGCAGATAGCTCCGCGGCAGGAAGGGAACAAACGAAAAATGGGAATAAAGACCTCCTGGCATAAGAAGCCAAATCAAAAACAACCCCAAAAGAGGGGCGAACTCGATAATAGTGAGTAATCAAACAACAAAAGAACCTCACGCCCCACGCCCTCACGCTCTCACACAAAGAGCCTCATGCTCTCACACAAAGAGCGCATAACAGGAGGTCAGAGAAAAACAAAAGAAAGCCAGTGTAAAAGGGCAAAAGAAACAAAAATAGAAATAGAACCTGTTACCTTAAGCTCTAGGAGCGAAAGAGCTGAACAAAAAGGTAACCGGTAGAGGAGTTTAAAGGATAAAGAGAGAAAGGAAAGAAAAAGACTAAAATAAATCTTTCTCCTAACTCTAAACCGGACTTGCTGCGTTTCTTATTCGTACGAACCAGAAATGCAGCGACTGAATCCTATACCTTACCGACTTTGTTGTCAACATAGCAAAGACAATAACGAAGCACAGGAAAGCGGAAACCCTGAGCTTATATAGCCGACAGGAAACTCAACACAGGTGCGAGGAATCACAGCCGAGTGATAGCAAAGCACCAGAACGGAATATGGAAAATCCGATAGAGTGACCTGACGTCGCTAAAAGAAAGGACGACCATAGAAATAACCGGCTGCCAGAAACCATGACAATGCCTTCACGACATCCTAGAGAAATAGGAAATGCATGCAAATAAAAAGATATTTGGAACTTTTTTTTATATTGACCCGTAACAATAACGTAACATAAATGGCAGTAAAATGCTAACACAATAGGAAAGTTAGGCATGTACACTGTGTGGTAATTTTCCCTTGAAAATGACCAACAGTTACCTGGAAAATTCCCTCCCTTTGCAACCCTACATGTGGGTACACATGCACGTGAACACACATGCACACATAAACACCATAAAATTAATGTTCCTATTTGGTCCAAAAAAAAAAAAAAAAAGATTCATGCAAAAAGTACATATCTGCACTTCTAATCTGCTAATATGAAATTAACATACAAATGAGCTCTTTGTTCAAGGTCTTAAAGAGCTGCTGATGGCTGCTGCAGAAATGCTCATATCTGCACAGAGCTGTTGGGAGCCCTAAAACAGATTTTCTTCAGACAGACGGATGGGATTTCAAGGCCCAATCCACGTGACGCCCGGGGAGCGCGGCAGGGGGGGTTGGAGTCGCCCCTTTTTTAATGCGTTTGAGTACGAAGGTTAGTGTTAAGCACAGATCTCCAGAAACAGCTAAGGGCCTTTGCTGCTGAATCGAAATGTAGCCTTTTGATGTGTAAAGAAACACAGAGGTAAGTCCAGGATTGCAGATAAGCACCTGGAGTGAAGGTCTCCATGGGGGAACTGAGCTCTATTGAGGAGGACCGAGCCTGTGTCCATGACAACACTGAGCTCAGCTCTGGGGCTCGTTCCCTCCACACCCGTGTTGTGTCCTGAGAGGACGGAGTGCTCTCTTTGTTCTCCGTCATCCTTCCACTTTATCCATCCGCACCCACTTCTCCACATTCCCCACTCTTCTCCTCTTTTCTCCTCCCTCTGTTCCCAATCTCGACTCAGGTATGTTTGTCCCAGGTGAACGTGACTTCTGCGGGGGCGTCTCGGTGGCGTAGCCTGTAAGAGCGTAGCCCATATGCTCGTTGCGAGCCGTGACGCCGGTGGTTCGGATCGGGCCGCGCAACCTTCGGTCGCATGTCTCTACCTCCTCTCGCTCCCATTCTTCATGTCTTTCTACACCTTAAATCCGTATTATTTGTCTGTAAAATCATACAACTCATTTATAAGCAGCCATTCCCCCATTGTTTCTTAATTGCTGAAAGTAAATACTTGAGGTCAAGTGGATCCATTTCCCTGTGTGTTATTGAGAGGAATTAAGCTGACAGGTGAGGAGCAGCTCAGACCACCTTAGGAAACAAACGTTTCCAATTTCCAGTCTTCACACAACTGAGAAAAGATATAATTATGCACTATTAATAAATCATGACCTGCTTGGCATACCTGATGGATGCAGTGTACCAGAGCATTATGGGTCTGATACTGGACCAGAGCATTATGGGTCTGATACAGGACCAGAGCGTTATGGGTCTGACACTGGAACAGAGCATTATGGGTCTGATACTGGAACAGAGCATTATGGGTCTGATACTGGACCAGAGCGTTATGGGTCTGACACAGGACCAGAGCATTATGGGTCTGACACTGGACCAGAGCGTTATGGGTCTGACACTGGACCAGAGCGTTATGGGTCGGATACTGGACCAGAGTGTTAGTGGTCAGGTACTGGATCAGAGCATTATGGGTCTGATACTGGACCAGGGGCCGTATTACAGAAACATTGTATCTTAAGCCCAAGTTAAGATGCGACAAGTCTAAGATACTAAGTCTAAGATAGCATTATGGGTTTGACACAGGACCAGAGCATTATGGGTCTGACACTGGACCAGAGCGTTATGGGTCTGACACTGGACCAGAGCGTTATGGGTCGGATACTGGACCAGAGTGTTAGGGGTCGGGTACTGGATCAGAGCATTATGGGTCTGATACTGGACCAGGGGCCATATTACAGAAACATTGTATCTTAAGCCCAAGTTAAGATGCGACAAGTCTAAGATACTAAGTCTAAGATAGCATTATGGGTTTGACACAGGACCAGAGCATTATGGGTCTGACACTGGACCAGAGCGTTATGGGTCTGACACTGGACCAGAGCGTTATGGGTCGGATACTGGACTAGAGTGTTAGTGGTCAGGTACTGGATCAGAGCATTATGGGTCTGATACTGGACCAGGGGCCGTATTACAGAAACATTGTATCTTAAGCCCAAGTTAAGATGCGACAAGTCTAAGATACTAAGTCTAAGATAGCATTATGGGTTTGACACAGGACCAGAGCATTATGGGTCTGACACTGGACCAGAGCGTTATGGGTCTGACACTGGACCAGAGCGTTATGGGTCGGATACTGGACCAGAGTGTTAGGGGTCGGGTACTGGATCAGAGCATTATGGGTCTGATACTGGACCAGGGGCCATATTACAGAAACATTGTATCTTAAGCCCAAGTTAAGATGCGACAAGTCTAAGATACTAAGTCTAAGATAGCATTATGGGTTTGACACAGGACCAGAGCATTATGGGTCTGACACTGGACCAGAGCGTTATGGGTCTGACACTGGACCAGAGCGTTATGGGTCGGATACTGGACCAGAGTGTTAGGGGTCGGGTACTGGATCAGAGCATTATGGGTCTGATACTGGACCAGGGGCCATATTACAGAAACATTGTATCTTAAGCCCAAGTTAAGATGCGACAAGTCTAAGATACTAAGTCTAAGATAGCATTATGGGTTTGACACAGGACCAGAGCATTATGGGTCTGACACTGGACCAGAGCGTTATGGGTCTGACACTGGACCAGAGCGTTATGGGTCGGATACTGGACCAGAGTGTTAGGGGTCGGGTACTGGATCAGAGCATTATGGGTCTGATACTGGACCAGAGCGTTATGGGTCTGACACTGGACCAGAGCGTTATGGGTCGGATACTGGACCAGAGTGTTAGGGGTCGGGTACTGGATCAGAGCATTATGGGTCTGATACTGGACCAGGGGCCATATTACAGAAACATTGTATCTTAAGCCCAAGTTAAGATGCGACAAGTCTAAGATACTAAGTCTAAGATAGCATTATGGGTTTGACACAGGACCAGAGCCTTATGGGTCTGACACTGGACCAGAGCATTATGGGTCTGATACTGGACCAGAGCATTATGGGTCTGATACAGGACCAGAGTGTTAGGGGTCTGATACAGGACCAGAGTGTTAGGGGTCTGATACAGGACCAGAGCGTTCGGGGTCTGACACTGGACCAGAGCTTATGGGTCTGACACTGGACCAGAACATTAGGGGTCTGTTACAGGACCAGAGCGTTCAGGTTCTGATACTGGACCAGAGCGTTCAGGGTCTGATACTGGACCAGAGCGTTAGGGGTCTGTTACAAGACCAGAGTGTTAGGGGTCTGTTACAAGACCAGAGTGTTAGGGGTCTGAGAATTTCAGGACTTTGCTGTTGTATACTTGAGCAAGGCAGCTATACATGGGTAATGTGGTAAAACGAATAGCCAAGGGCAAAATTACTTCTAAAATCCCACTCATCGCATGTAAATGTAATTCAGTAGCAGAGAGCACTTTGAACTGTAGCCATATGTGTGCTGGACCAGCATCAAGAGTCCACACTGTAATTAGCAATTATTGTGCATTTTATTGCACAGGAAGAACAGGAGGAGACGTATCCTACAGCCCCAGGTGCAGCTTTCCAGAGACGATTCTCTCTCCTACAGCGAATTGGCCTCGTGCCCAGAGTCTCCTTGTCATCCGAGTTCCGCTCCGCTGCCTCCCACCAATGCAGGCTTCAGAGACCCCATCATTTGAACAATACACCCCCCCCCCCCCCCCCCCCCCCTATCAGGAGACAGGACACCCTCACAGATTATCCAGTTTTTAGGCCCAGCTTGTCAAACATAACAAGGTTGAGCTCCATTTCAGCGCAGCCTGCAATCTCCACACATACAGGTAACAGACGTCCACGATGCGCGCTTTGTCTGCACTGACAGGAGGTGATGTCACTTTGCTTGAGGAATCTGGTTTCAGGTACATATCTAAGTACATCTTTTAGGTGCTCGTCTGTGATTTATCGGTTTGTAGCACAGCCTGGAGGCACCCAATAAAGAGCAGTGGTGTTATGTGTGCTAATAACCGTGCTCGGCGACACTTTCTCCGGACGCGAGAAATAGGATCTCCGGGTGAAACTGCAGCTGTGCCCCTGAGGGCCTTATTCTGTCAACATTTATCAACCTCTTTCTGTTCCCACGGTGACAGACCCCACCCTCCCCATCCCCCCCAGACCCCTGACCGGTCCCCAGTTTGTTCATTCAGACACAGGAACCCATAATATTCTGCCCACCCAATGGATCCCTGCCTCCCTGTGTGAAATTCAATACTCTATTAATGTGCTCACCATAGCCACAGAACACCAGCCTCAGAGATAATACCGTCATCATTCTTTACAGTGGGCCATACACCAAAACCACTTTCATTCCTAACAGTGGGCCATACACCAAAACCACTTTCATTCCTAACAGTGGGCCATATACCAAAACCACTTTCATTCCTAACAGTGGGCCATATACCAAAACCACTTTCATTCCTAACAGTGGGCCATATACCAAAACCACTTTCATTCCTAACAGTGGGGCATACACCAAAAGCTATTTCATTCTTAATAGTGGTGCATAACCCAACATCGCTGTCATTCTACACAGTGCCACATAGCCTAAAACTTCTTTCATTCTTTACCAAACCCACCCTCCAATCAGAAAGACAGATTCCATCTCTCCTCCTCAGCGGGAGGTCTCTCCCTCTGCTCCCCCTGGGTCAACAGCATGTCCCCACCACCAGTCACCTCACCTCCTCCCTCCCTCTCAGAGATGGTTACACTGCCAGACTGGCAAGCCGAGAGCCAAGCCACACAGCTGCGGACGTATGCGTGAGTACAGCGCACCGCGTTTTGCTTCCATGCACAATCATCTCCCAGGAATGTGCAGGCAGTCACTGCTACTCCCTAGAGACATGTCTGAGTGAAACACAATATTCACCCCCCTTCGGCCACTACACCGGCTCTACAGACCTTTCCTGAGTTAACTAAGTTGCATAAACTGCAATCCCCTTGACATCCTCAATACTTTAGGCATATGGAGTAATTTACACTTATGAAGAGGCACGAACTGCCCCACAAATTCTATTTCCAGGCAAAGAATTCCCCAAAGCTTTGAAAGATAACAAATATGCAAAACATATTTTGAAATAATAAGAGCATTGTTGCTTTGCAGCATCACGCAAGCAAATTTTGGGGGGAAAAAAGCTATGCATGCTCAATTATGGATGTTAGTTCAGTATGTAAATAAAGATATGTCCCAAAAAAGATCTCTGGAGAATTTTCCCCACACTGGCTGCAGGCGACACTTCTCAGCCCCGGTCCTGACCCCTCTTCCAGGTCCTGACCCCTCTCCCAGCCCCTGTCCCACCTACGTCCCCCCGACAGCAACATTTCCAAAAGGCTCAGCGACCGTACCTCCACATCCTGTGCATCCAGAGCTGCAGCTGGGATCCCTATGGATGAGGCGACTCCTAAACGCTGGGATGGGGATGAGGAGCAGAGAGACTGCAGGGACAGTCCCTACAGACCGGCCCTTTTGTAAGTGCAGTCGGGACAGCAGGCAGACCCGGCCCCGGACCAGGTGATCTACGCAGCTGGGCCAGCGAAACAGACACGCCGCATGCTGGAAATCCACTCAGTCAACTGCACAGTCCCGGATGGCGGCAGACAGCAGAGACGCCTCCTGCCTACAGCTGTGTGCAAGCACCAGCCCAGCACAATAATAAATTGAGCGGTGTATTAAATAAGATGCAGAAGAGCCCTAGCTGATGGAGGTGCGAGCGTGCTAGCTGTCTCACTGGCCCGTGGGTGCCCTGTGCTACAACTCAAGCGCGGGGGCTTTAGAGATTTCTTTGTTCCCTTTCATAAATTGTTTCTCTCACACAATCCCTCCCTCCCTCTCCCCATCTCTAACCGTCTCCTCTCCTCCCATCCGCCCCTCCCTCTCTCTCCCACACTGGCTCCTCCACAGCCAAGTCCCAACACAAAGCCGAGCTGGGCTCTGTGGGATTAGACTGTCAAAGCAGGTCCCTACCCCCACATACCAAACCCTGTCCGTTCTCCTCTCTCTCTCTCCCACATGAATATGACCTGTTATGGAAAAAAAAGACTGGTCGAGACTGACCCTCAAGTAGTACAGTGAAGGCGACAGTGCATGGTCTTACAGAGCCACTACACATATTATTTTCTCATATGGGTGGGCGATATGACATCAATACCGTCAAAGGTACAACTTCAGCCATCCATCCTTTTCCAGCAAATCGTAGGAATCATCTCTCAAAATTATCTGAAAAGCTACTCTGGGTATGACAGCTAATCAGCTAACATGCCAACCAGTCTTTTGCTTCTTGCCATTAGCTGTAATGATATTTCAACCAATGGTGATGGATTTGTCACTATATTAAAATAGAACTGCAATAAAACTGCATAGTATGTTTCTACATTATGTTTTTTTTTTTTTTTAAGCCTAAGGTCGCTTGCTGCTAGGCATGTAACAGTATGGGTTTGTAACAATATGATAACCGCCCTGAAGAATTCTGTGGTAATAGATCAATAAAATACATGAATTAAGGCATTTCTTATCCAGAGTGACTTACGAATTTTCAATACACCCCCCCCCCCCCCAAACACACACACACACAGACACACGACACATTGACACAGCACGCACATAAACAGTGTGTGGAACTGACTTTGACCGGCAGGGAAAGAGTGGGAGAAGGTCATTTAAGTTCACTCCTTCCGAATCCCTTTTGCAGAAACAGACCTTACATGACCTCTCTGAATGAGTGTGTGCCACTTGAAACAGCAGAGCCTCTAAACAGAAGAGTTTCATAAATCACGGGGAACTGTGGTCGATACATTAGGAAGACTGTCAGGCATGCTGAATGAAGAGAGCAACCTGAATGTGAGAAGGTACCGTTCATTATTTTGCTTGCTGAGAACGTTCTTGCAGGGCCAACAAACGGCAGAATTGTCCACTTGAACCGGCTATGAAAAGTCATGTTTAACCCACCTCTCCTAATACAACAGTTAAAAGGTTTATTTAATCTCCAGTTTCATCAAAGAGATCATCACTATTCCAGTGACCTCAGGGGTGGAGGGAACGGGAGGGTGGAGGGAGAACTATCAGACATCAGTAATCGCAATGAATAGCTCCTCATCAATTCATCTTCTCTGGGGATTATGAGATAATGACTGTACACAAAGGCAGGCCACAATGGGCTTTAATTACAGAGCCAAAACACAAGGAGAGGGCTCTTCACCTGACGGGAAGGGAGAAGCTTCACTTTTACTTTTAACGTGACTCTTATTCGAGGACCAGAGGCTTTCAAAAGCTGCAATCAGAACATGAACAATTCTCAACTGAATGCATTCAGTTGTGATGAACTCAAGTTGCAGCTGCAAGTATTTCCTATTCAAAGCAAAACTAATGGATATTGAGTGGGTGGTGCTTGAACTTCACGATAATTGAGTAGGAGGTGTTTTACCTTTGCAGTTAATGAGTGGGAGGTGTTTCAAGATTCAGGTGAATCAAGATTCAGTATTTTAGTGGATTATTTAGGAGAGTCTATGAAAAAAGGGAGAGTTTATGAACAGGACGCCACGTTGTTCCAGTTTTAAAACGTGGAGCCAAAACGAAAGGAACGTAGAGGGTCTAACCAATCAGGTGCCGGCTGTTTCCGTTGTGGGCGACAACAATTATCCGAATGATGTAGAGGTACCTCCAAAGAGGTACTCTGACATCACAATTGGGGCGGGGGGGGGGGGGCAGTGTGGGAAGCAGAAAGGGAATTTCAACCGTTAGAGGGCAGCACAAAGACACTTTTCTACCAGTTTCTTATTATATACAATATTATTTCAGAATTGTTAAAATAACGGAATGGATGAATATGTTTCATTATAAGGTAGGCATACAAACATGCTTACAGCGGGGAAAAAAGTGATCTAGGGTGTACTTACCCTTTAATGAGTGGGTAGTGTTTTACCTTTACATTTAATGAGTGGGAGGTGTTACCTTTGCAGTTATTCAGTAAGTATTTACTTTCTTGGTAACTGAGTGGATGGGTTTCACTTTCTTGGTTATTGAGTGGAGGGTGTTTTTCCTTTGTTTATATTGAGTGGGTGTTGTTTTCCCATCATTACCATTGAGTGAGTGGTGTTTTACCTTCATGGTTGATTTGCATTTCATTGATTTGCATTTTAACATGCCCTTGTATGAGATATTAAAACAGGATAGTAAGAAATAAAAGACATTACGCCACAGGAGATGGTGAAAGAGGGGTGGGAGAGCAAGCTAACAAAAGATAAATAGATAGAGAAAGAGAGTGCGGGAAAGAATGAGTGATAGGCAGAGAGAAACAGTGAGGGCTAACAAAGAATAGCAGCCGGGTAGAGAGATAAAAACAGAGGGGGAGTCAGAGGAAAAATGAGTGAGAAACATCAAGATAGATGGAAAGAATGAGGAAAGAATGGAAATCGAGAGGAGACATGAGATATGAACAATTTGACTTCCTCCTTTGTCACCTCCGCCCTCCACCCCCCTAAAAACTGTCAGGGTGTCACCCTGTCACCATCCATCATTGCATCCAATCACACCCAAGAGTTTTTAATCAGCCCACCCTCCAAATGAGTCCTCCATCACACACATGCAAATGGCTCCGGTTCCCCCAAACACTTGAAGTATCAGACTGCATGAATAATAAGACATCAGACAGCAAACGGGGTGTCACCAGCTGTGAGTGTTAGAATTAGGACACTGATTACACACTCACAGGGAGGACTGAACACCATAAACTCCATTATCTGTTTGCTTAGCGCACGCCTCAATCAAATTACACAGCTTGCATTTGATATCTGTTCCAGTTATACAGCGATATATACTGAAATAGTTCCGATTAAAAACATGCTCATGTTACAAGGGTACAAACCATACTGGGTTTTGGACTTGCACACATACATGCCCATGCATACACACATGCGCAAAGGTCGTACTAGCTTTCAGAAATTTCTCAATGCAGGCCATGAAAAAAATTTTCACCTGCGTATATGACATGATTAATAATCAGTGGGTTGTATCTTTTGAATGCTAATGTGCATCCACACTATTACTTATCAAGTAATATTATGCTAAACATTTACTAAACTGTCCAGTTTGCTATGCTTTTAAATGTGAGTTTATGAACTAGCTTGTTAACTGTCATGGCTTGCTAAAGTTGGCTAGAAAATTAATAAAATACCCAGCTAGCATTAGTAGCTAATGTACAACAGGTATGAAGGTATGAAGTCAAAAGTGTAAGATTAACACATTGGGCCTCATTCAAGAAACAGTCTCTTATTTTTCTCTTAACTTTCTCTTATATTCGTTCATGAGAGATGTTCGTATGAGGACTTCAAGCTGGATTCACCAAAAAGCTTTCTTAACCTCCAAAAATCTTCTCACAGGCCAGTGTAAATTCACCTGTTCTTGAATGAACGCGCGTTCACATGAATTCCCTATTAGCACAATTAATGCCCCCAAAATGCCGTATAGGGCCAGCTGTCCTGCCCCCTGTACCAAGAAGATGCATTGATAAAACTGGCATCTTTCTTAAAATGGTTAGAGAAAAAAGATGACAAGTCTTCATGACTTGAGCACATAGTTCAAGACATATCCCACATGCACTGTCTTGCTGCACCAGTAAGAAGTTCCTTCCTGGCCTCAGCCAGTGAATCGTATGGGAGGAAAAGAAGAGAAAAAAGATGTTAATGGCGAATTAGTAATTCACAGGTTGGAGTGAAACGGGATGTATTTCAAGATGATAAGATCAGGGAAGTCGTGTGGTCCTCTCGACCAGACAGTGATCGAGGACGAGTTGTATTTTGCACCTATAGGCTGTAAACTTGGACATTGATGTGATAGGCTATTATTTTAGATTGAAGAAGGTAAATGCAGGTTTCTGGCTATACATTTATGTGTTGGCTACAAATTTCAAATATCATCATATAATTTTAACGAAATGACAGAATAATTTTAACATGGTAAGCAATTATGGCGAGCAATTTATAAATTCAAACTAAAATATTCTTTTACATAATCAAAATCAACCCCTTTGTGCAGTGACCCTAGTGGCGTAGACCCTGGGGTCTACATCACAAACATCCTGGTGTACCACCTCAGAAATCAAGGTACCATGGCGTCTTCATCAGTGCAAGTTGGGCTATTGTCGGGTAAAACATGAAGTTCAACCGTGCCACCGTTCTTTCGTATTTCATATCGACCAATCTACAGTGTGATCTACTTGAGAGCGAATCGGGTTAAAGATACTGGACACCTAAATATATTTAGAAGTTGGTTACAGTTGTTCGTTAACCACCAAAAATTTTTATCTATTACAGCAACAATAAAAAAAAAGCACATAAGGTCCTGGATATAGGTAAATTAAACTGCTATTTTGCTGCTCACTTATTAGAGTTAATTTCTGTCATCATCACATAATTTCCTTCTGCTATGAAAATCTCTCATAAAATATGGAATAAAGTCATAACCTTACCTGTATTATTAAAGCCAGATACGTCCTTTCTAAGATTATGTATTTATTTTCTGCCTTTTCTACCTATACGTGGTGTACAGTCTAAGTTTCAACATGGGCGAAATCGCAAAAAATTCGTCTGCAGAACATTACGCAATTCAAATTGGGAGTAGTAATGTCTTGGAACTAATTGTAATTGATTGACAGCCTTAATATCCAAAGCTAATATCCAATTCTAACCTTTCCAAAGATGTATTATCATTAGTCATTAGACAATTGGAAGTGATTGTCAGAGCTACGCGTGTCACGCGCGTATTTCAAAACAACACGCGCCGGCGTCTGCGTCTCTGTGGTTTTGCGCATGAGAGCGCATCGCTAGTGAACTCCGGAGAGAAATTGTTTTATTTGTACTATGGCGTGACAAAGATTGTGACAAAAGTGACAAAAATATTTTCACTGCTTGAAACTGCTGGATGCTGTAATCGTCCTCTGGATTCAGATGAGGAGATTTACATCCATGACTCTTCTTCTGAAGCAGACAGCATGGATTCCATCGCTAAGTGTTGCCTTGTGTACAAGGTGTGCGTGGTTTGGTGGATTATTTGTGGTGTATGGTGTTGTATTCATAATAGTATAGCTAGCTAGCCACAGAAAGTGGTCGGTCATATCGGTCGATATGAAATATGAAAGTGGTGCTGAATTCAGAATTAAAGGACCTGTAGTCTCTCTTATTCTGGTTTAATTTAGTTTAAACCTAGTTAGCTAGCAACCTATTAGGTATTGGCTATAAACTTAGCCTGCATAAGGCTCAATGATAAAGTATGGGTTGTCTGTGGAAAAAAGTCCCTGCTTGAGGCGACTTGGATTTCTATACCATAAGTAATGACAATGGTGGTGAGCTGTCAGTCTGTTACGGCTAGACTCTAACTACTGGGAATGTATACTACACTATAGTAGAAGCTTTCATGTGTGGCCTAGCCATTCATTACGTTGAGTGAAACAGCATAGCTAATATAGGGACATAAACGGATGACACGGCAGCTAGTTGTGCCGTAGAGTAATCCATGGGCTGGCATATGTTTATATAGGAGATAATTATAGTAGTTGCAATAGTAATAATTGTAGTAATTCATATGACGCTGTAAATTGTGTGCATGTTCTCATACATTGTTAGTTTGACTCGTTGGTAGTAAATTCCCTTTTATGACGAGAATGGGCTGTGTTTGACATTTTTGGCACTGGAAACTAAACCGAGACAAAGAAATTGATTATCTAAGGGTCAGTCCCCTCATTAATTGCCTCCTCATAGGACATAATAATGTGCTTCAAATAGACACTAAAGCTGTGTTCATGTTTGGATAGCGTGGATAGCTTTGGATAGCTTGGATGTTTCCATGGGTTTGGAAAGGTTTGGGACACTTATAACCATTCCCCTAATCTTTAGCAAAAGATGCAAATATATTTCCAACAAGTCAAAAGAGTTTATCTGTGGAAAAAATTTGATTATCTCCTGAATTACTGTGATACACAATTATCCATTTTAGGTAGATATTTGGACACAATGGTACACCGTTTCAAATTGCCTCTTAGGATTTGAGCAGTAATACATATCACTTTCATATTTTGTACACACGCAGACAGGATGTTTGCAAACCAGAAAATGTAAAGTTTAACCTTATTCACATATTTGACTCTCAGGTGTTCACTGTAAACTAGAATGGTGGAACTTTTTTTTCCCACCGGGGGTTGTGCATTCACTGCCAATAATTTACATCTGAGTCATGAAAATAATTTAATTTAAGGCATGAATATAAATGGTACCACGGTCTTCTTTAATTTAGGCCATTATTGGTGGTAGTGTTACATTGATATCTGGAGTTATAAAGCTTTAAACAGAACAGTACAAAACAGGCAAAAATGGGTAAAATGAAGCCTCTGCGCAAAGGGGTTAAAACAACGTATAATACGACATATACAGGTCGCAACCATTCTTAAATTTAGTTCTTACTACGAGTACATCCAAAATAAGAGAAAAATGGTGAATCCCATAGAATTGTGTAAACCATTCTCACCTACCACGTAAGAACGGATTTGTTCGTACGAGCATTTCTTGCATGGGGCCCAATGTCAGAGATGTGGGAGCCTACGTTTTTTGGTAGTTTTGGAAGCTGCAAGCAGGCTCGCTTGACAAGTATTCTGTACTTTGATAAGCTTGCACCAAATTCTATAAGAATCTCAAACGGTACTGCGTCAGCAAGGAATAAATGCAGATGTCCTGATAGCTTCTGCAGGACAGGGTTTAATTCCTAGCAAAACTGCACAGAGAACATTACAGTATTCATTCAGTATTGGCCAAATAGCCTCCCCTTTATCTTCCCCTAAAGGGTGCACACATGTCCACCCCCCCAACTCTACATCTACCGTCATAGTACAGAGGATTAGTGCGAGGACATGGACAACGATGCAGAGTATCCCATTGTCCCTACAGCACGAAGGAACTCCATTATGACCAGCTGGGACTGTTTAGGCTTATGAAAGATTTCATGATTTGATGAAATACTGAAACCTGTGATTTTTCCATGAGCAACTGTGAATGATGCCTCTCTATATTTTCTATGAAAGAGGCTATTTACTTTGTCTTGTCTAAGTATTCCCAAAAGAAAAGGCTCCTCTTGGATGCGTTTCCTCTTGCTCATTATTAACATATAAATTACGGCATTTCCTTCTGCCTGCCCTTCTAATGAAGACAAATGGGTGTTTTCACAGAAAATACATCAGTGCACTCGCATGGTCACTGTGGATAACACACACACACACACACACGCATGCATGCACGCACACAAGCACACACTCGCACACAAACACGGACATACAGACACGCATTCAGAGCAGACACACGTACCCTTTAACATACTGTCACATACACAAATATAAAAACATACGCACACATATGCACACACACACGCCTGCTCCTTTCATTGATGGGTGCTGAGCTGGACGACCAGCAGAGCCTTCCTCTCCCTCACCATCTGCTACCAAATAAGACCAGATATGACACTGACTGACTGACTGACTGACTGACTGACTGACTGACTGACTGACTGACTGACTGACTGACTGACTGACTGACTGACTGACTGACTGACTGACTGACTGACTCACTCACTCACTCACTCACTCACTCACTCACTCACTCACTCACTCACACACACACACACACACACACATTAAATACAGACAGAGTGGTAGTCCAGCAAATATTTTTATTTGATGTATTTATACTTCCTTAAACTATTACCAGTATTTTCTATATAGTTCTGAAATAATATTTCAGATACCTTCATGAAATAACCTACAATGCCCAAGAATACATGGGAGCCAGAGAAATGAATATACAAATCCATAGCTATATTAGCCTATTTCAAATAAATCAATTTATGAGACCTTAAAAATGTTCTAAACTGGATAATGTCTGCTTTCTGACTAGGTCTTTGAAGCCCTAAGTGCAACATTAAAAAAATAAGGGGAAAAAGGACAAAACTTGACCACACCGACAAACATCCTATACAGGATAGTATTAGAGCCTGACTGATATGGGATTTTTGAGACCAATACCAATATTGATTTTAGAGGGGGGGGTTTCACCGATTACCGATATGGCAGCCGATATAGTGAAGTTTTGAACTTGAATGAAAATAGACCTTTTCTACATGGATTGTGCACAGATTTAGCACCAATATGACTATGCAAAGGTATTCAGAATACTTCTTTCTTAAACAAATAACTATTATTGATTTGCAGTGACCCTTTCCTCTAAGGGGACAATATGACCCAAATAATGCCAGGAAAATGTCCTCCACAGCATAACAGAGCCACCGGACACTGTAGGGGTTTTTCCTTTAATTTGTCACCCGTCTGTATTTATACAGTGCCCTCCACTATTATTGGCATCCCTGGTAAAGACGAGTTAAAAGGGTTATAAAAAATTAACCGTTTGGTGAATTAGCTTAATCTCACACTGAAAAAATGAGAAAAATCCAACCTTTAATTGAAGTTAATTTATTATGTTAAAAAAAATCCCTGTAATAATATGGTTAAGTGCCTTAAAAAAAGTTCCTTATAGGTGGAGTAACTGGGATTGTTGAAAAACTAAGCAGTAATTTTGGTAACCAGATCATTCTAATAAGATTTATTCTTCCAATGAGATTGATAGGTAGATTAGTCCACTTCTTGTCTTCATTCATTTAATGAATTAATGGCCTTAAGTTATCATTTAATAGCTGCTTTTTAATTCAGCTAATGTGGTATCCTAGATATTTAATACATTTGTTTGCCATTTAAATCCTTTAAAATAATCTCGATTGTAATGAATGTCTTGATTAATTGGCATTATTTCAGTTTTCTCTTTATTGATCTTAAAGCCAGAATGTTTAGAATATTCATCAAATAAAGAGAGGAGTGGAGTTAGTGACAAAGAGCTATTTTCTATATAAAAAAAATCATCTGCATAAAGTTTTAATTTATGTTTCTTTGTCAATAGTTCCTCCTTTAATTTCTTTAGTTTGCCTAATTTATGGGGTTAAGGGTCCATTGCTAAGGCAAACAAGGGGAATAAAGGGCATCCTTTCCTCGTATCTCTTGATAAATACAGGTTATTCAATAATATATCTTAGTATTTGTGCTTGGGGGGACTTATATAATATTTTAATAAAGTATAGTTCTTTAGGAAAATGAATTTTTTCCATAACTTTTAATAAAAAGGACCATTCTAATAATCAAATGCTTTTACTACTCATCAGCTATTAATAGCTAATCTGCTATTATCTAATATCTTGGAAATTAATTTCACATCACTATTAATTAAAGAAATAGGTCTATAGTCTTTGGTAAAATATCCTGGGCATCCTGGTTTTAAAATCACCAATATAACAGCTTGGTACATGGACGGAGGAGGTGATTGATAAAACATCATTTTGTACATAACCTTCAAAATAAACCTTCATCCCAGAATCTTAATTAAAATTCTGATGGAAAACCATCTGGTGCTTTTCTTTTTGGTAAAATCTTCAACGTGTCTTTAATTTCTGCTTCTGTAATGACCTCCTTTCAGTATATTCTTTTGTTTATCTTTATCTCTTTAAATTGAATTGAATTGAGAACTGGTTCAGGGTTCAGTAGTGTAGTAATATCAGATTTATATGTTTTCATAAAATGCTTTAAATTTCTCATTAATTGTGATATTGTTTCGTATTAGGTTTAAATCATCATCTTTCAGCATAGTTAAGGGTTACGCATTGTTTTTGTTAAGGAACATAACTGTTTCCCTGAATTGTCTGCACCTATATAATACAATGGAGTTTAATAAAAAGTATTTTCTGTCAAGTTCTAGCGTCAAGTTCTAGTTTGTTTTCATCAAGTTCCTTTTTTATAATTTTCTTTCTTTTTTATGTATTTTTTCAATTTGAGAGATATTCCTTTCTTCTTCCAAAATCTTCTTCTCCAATTCTGTTTTTTGCCACATAAATAATCATTCCTCTTATGTATGCTTTAAAAGAGTCCCAGATAATAAGCAAATTTGGTTTATCTTGATCTTCTATTTCTATACATTAGTCTTCTTCAATACTCAAATCTGCTCTTGGATATATTTTATCAAGCCCAGATCTTCTAAGTATTCTCTATCAAATCGCCAAATTTTGTGTGATGATTTATTTACTAAAGGAATTATTGTACTTGGCACTGAGGCATGGTCCCAAATAATAATATCATGAATTTTAGAAAATATAATATTCTCAGATGCAGAGGAAGACATAAAAATATAGTCAAGTCTCCAGTCACTCTTTTGGGAATGGGCGAAAAAGGTATAGTCTCTAGAATCTGGGTTTAATATGTTTAGATCTCTTACCAATTCTATAATTTTTGCAAAAAGTATGATTTATATCTCCTGCTAGAATTAAAATGCCTGTATCTATGACATCCAGAATCTTTTGGATCTTATCTAAGAATGCCATATTTGAGTTGGAAGGGATATAAATTGAGATAAGTGTGTATCTTTCTCCTTAATGTATCGTCCTTCTGTGTCTGTATTACTGTGAATTTAATAATTTAGTAAAGGGGGTGTTTTTATTCATTAATATACCTACCTCTCGATTATTTGGACAATATATGGAAGCAAAAACTTCTACCCAATTCCTTCCTAAATATTCAATTCACCTTTTTCTTTTAAATGTAATGCTTGTAAAAAAGCTACAGCTGTTGTTAGCTTCTTTAAGCTCTTTAAGACCATTAACTTTTTTGTTCTATCATGCAATCCATTAACGTTCCATGTCGTCAACTGTAATTTATAACTGGAATTGTTTCTGTTTTTCCATTTCCATTCCACATGTTATAAGATAAGATTATGCTGTGAAATGTGGATAGAGCTTAAACTGGTAAACTGGTATCATCATTGTATATGTATACTGTATATATGTTTGTGTATATATACATATATAATTTTTAAAAATCAAGCATATAATCGGGACAGTGGGGGCTATTTTAAATCATGGCAGCATGGCTGTATTCCACTTTAATTCAATTGATTAATGAAATGATTCGATTGAATGTCTTTATTTGATATGTTTGTTTGTGTGCTGTCGGTCTGCCCCACTGTCTGTCTTTTTGTTGTTGCTGGGGCTACAACTGAAGTTCCCAAACGGGAAAATAAAAGTTATTCTATTATATTCTATACAGCCAGTATCTCATTATACAAAAAAAAACAAAAAAACTTGTCACCTATTTTCAAAAGTGGGCAAAGGTTAAACGGTGCACACTACCATGAGCTACTGTGAGTGCCAGGTGCAACAAAAACAAGAATGACCAATCTGTATCATGTCAGTTGTAAATCTATGGGCTCTGAGTGTACCAGACTATTTCCAAATGCATCCACAAAACTGTATCACCGTATCACTTTGCAATTGCAACTCCTTACTAAATCAATTACCGTGTGCAGCGGTTAGCACCAAAGAAAGAGGTTCTGGGTTCAAGTCCCGGTCTGGGTCCTCTCTGCCTGGAGTTTACATGTTCTCCCTGTGTTCTCGTGGGTTTCCTCTGGGTACTCCGGTTTCCTCCCACACCAAAGACATGCATGTCAGGTTAGGTATACTCCTGCCACTGGTCTCAGAACTGTAGTTGGTCCCTGGGCGCCGCACTGCAGCTGCCCACTGCTCCTAGTAGTAAGGATGGGTCAAATGCAGAGGACAAATTACCTCACCGAGTCAATAAAGTACAACTTAACTTATCTTATCTTATAACACGTGCTTGCATATTCAGTATGGTGAATCAGAGCGCAGCCTCTGAAGTTCACCACAGATAGTTTCAGCGCCTCATTCAGTGTTGATGAGACGGTCTCCAGCCTCCACAGAGCTGATCCCAGACCAGTGCTTATCAGCACGTTAGTCAGCAGATCAGCTGAAAAGCCTCAGGCGAGACTGCCGTCTCAGCATGGCTCAACCTGATGGCCTATGTATTATGCATCAGCGGGACGCTCAGATCGTGTTCAATAATTCACCAGAATCATGTACTCATTTTGCATACCATTAACTGCCGTGTCTCTGTGCCCCAAGTCAAGACACTAAAGGGAGAAGTGATGCTGTACTATGCGAAACTGCCTTTGTTGAACACATCCGGCAGGCCCGGCTTTAACTTTACAAGAGTATTAGCGGCTACGCACTGCAGTGAACCACCATCAACACTGAACTGTCACCACATTACAAAGGGCTAACTTGCACCACACAACTTTTAACAGATGGAATGGACACACAGCCTAAAATGTCTAAGATGTTAATTACGTTTGTGAGAAGCATTCAGAAAACTTGCTAGAGTCAGCGATATAAATAAACTGAGTGTGGCTGACAGTTGAGAGGTCTTGACCCCCCAGGAACTGTCACTATGGAGCAGAGCACTATGAGCAAAATGCAGCCATTAATGAGACTATATGTGTGCACTACACTTACAGATGATTTAGTGCAAGTGTGTCTCCATGTGCACTACATTTACAGATGATTAGCTACTGCTTTTGAGTCTGAATGTGTGCACTACACTTACAGAGTATGACTGCTAGTGCGTCTACATGTGTGTACTACATTTACAGATGATTTAGTGCAAGTGTGTCTCCATGTGTGCACTACATTTACAGATGATTTAGTGCTTTTGAGTCTGAATGTGTGCACTACACTTAGATTATTAGTCTGCTAGCGAGTCTACATGTGTGCACTACACTTACAGAGTATTACTGCTAGTGAGTCTACACGTGTGTACTACACTGACAGATTAGTACTGCTAGTGAATCTACACGTGTGTACTACACTGACAGATTAGTACTGCTAGTGAGTCTACATGTGTGTACTACACTGACAGATTAGTACTGCCAGTGAGTCTCTAAGTGTTCACTGCATGCATCAGTTCTATTACTGCAGCGAGGGTAGTGTAGATGATACAGGCATCACCAGTTGTGGCTGATTAAGCAGTAAAGGTGGTGTAGATGATATAGACCGCACTGGGGGGTGGTTAACCAATCATCTTAGTCATTTAAGCTCCAACCAGGACAACCTTAGACTCAAAACTAAGAGTAAAGATTTTGATGGGATGGCCAGCAGGGGGTGTAAAAGTAACACCAACACTGGTTCAAGCAGCACCATGGCACGCCACACCGCCCTCTGTCTCTCTGTGC
Source organism: Synaphobranchus kaupii (assembly GCA_029718625.1). Classification (NCBI taxonomy): domain Eukaryota; kingdom Metazoa; phylum Chordata; class Actinopteri; order Anguilliformes; family Synaphobranchidae; genus Synaphobranchus; species Synaphobranchus kaupii. The sequence continues at coordinate 55,092,107 of CM056383.1, read as the reverse complement.
CTCCCCTGTCCACAATCTGTCTTCAGTCCCTCTACTGTCATCCCATCCCCTCCAATCACTGCAATCCACCTGAATGAGAGAAGTGTGTGTGTGTGTGTGTGTGTGTGTGTGTGTGTGTGTGTGTGTGTGTGTGTGTGTGTGTGTGTGTGTGTGTGTGTCCACCTGCTTAATCAGTGACATGCAATGCTAAAAGCTATGAAGGACTTCCTCTCCATCCTACATACAGGGCTGGATGAAATTCCTGGGCCGGGGACAACGATTTCTGTGTGTATCATTCAGTAATATTTACCACAAGTTCACAGACCATTAGGCCCTCTCTTCCCAGGCCCAGGACAACGTACCCGGTTGGCCCTGCCTATACATATTAAGAGCTCAGCTTTGCTCCTGAATGCTGGGTGCCATACCCACTATCTGCAGTAAGCTAACCGCCATTAAGGACCAGCAGGGCTGTCCTTTCGAAATGATTGCATCAGAATCACCAATTAACTTGAACAGCAAATTGAAGCCTCAATTTCATTTGAAGTTATAGTGGGGGGGGGGGGGGGGGGGGGGGTGTCATTAGGCCTTTGAAAATTAACCCTTGAAATATGGTCAGTTGGACACACCAAGCAATTTAAGATCGCATCAAAGCTGATTTATAAATGCTTGCCACATCCAATCAAAACCTTTCGCTGGATTTTATTTCCGAATGGACCTCCTCGCCAGACGCCTCTTAAATGCGCTGTCTGTCCTACAGTGATTCATAGGCTCAGGTTTTATTGTCAGTGCTGAGAAGGGCCCAGCCTCTATACCACATGGGGTGAAGTGGCGGTGCGGCACGCTGAGAAAGAAACACTGGGGCTCACAGAGCTTTACTGATGTCACCGAAAAGCCAGTCCTTGTGTAAGCGTGCTCGGCAGGCTCGGTTACTTAATTACCAAGCTTTAACAAGGGACTGCTCTCGTCTCAGCAGTTTCACTTCCACTGATCCGCATATAATTGCACAGCTGATCGTACCACAGATCAGTGTCTCAGATCAGATGTATCAGACGCATCTGAAAGCCTTAAGCGTTTGTGACTTCACATCCTGACTAAGGCCGCATTTACACTGCAGGTCTTGATGCCCAGTTCCGATTTTTAGCCTATATCCGATTTTTTTGACCGCCTGTTTACATCTACTTTTGAAAGTGACCCATATCCGATACCTGTGTTTACACTTGCTTAACACTTGAAACAACCCGCATGCGTACAAGAGGGTTTGGTTACCGAAACGAAAAAACGAAAGTAAACAACCAGCCGGCACTTTCTCGCAATGGACGCAAACGAGACCGAAATAATAATTCAAGCAATTGCTTTCCGAAGCATCTTTAAAGGTCCGCAAAATATATATATATATATAATTTCACTTGCGCCGTTTTTTTCCCACCGGAGAGTAGTTGTGCACGTGAAAGTAACGTTATACGTCATTAAAATGCAAAAAAGTACAAGATCGTCGCATTTTCAATGACGTGAGAATCGCAATGACAGGGAATATCCGATCTGTCCGTTTAGATGGCAGTCGCATTGGCAGATATCCGATTCATATCAGATTTATTTCCACATATGATTGAGGCCTGAAACGGATCTGAGAATATCCGATTCCATGTGCTTTTTTCCTGTTTACACGTTCATAATACATATCCGATCTGTGCCACATTCCGCAAAAAATCGGAATTGGGTCACTTTTACCAGGTAGTGTAAAGGCAGCCTAAGTGTGACTGCAATACCAGACTGTTCACATGCGCATACAGTGGCGTCCAAAAGTCTGAGACCACATTGAAAATCTGATGATTTTTTTTCCATGTAAATTTGGAAATAAACAGTCAGTTTGTGGATTTTGGAAAAAAATCTAAAACAAAGACAAGTTATGACATGTGAAATGAAGAGTTGTTTAGATTCTGCACTATTTCCAGGTCACTAATCAAATTTCCTTGAGTCTTATCTCTTCCATTGAAGCACGTGTTCAGACAACACTCAGGTGGATTTGAACTACTCAACAGTGGCTTGTTAGTTAATTGGCTTGCAGCTGTTGTTCACCTGTTATAAATGTGGGTGAATCTCAGGTTCTTAGGAGAACATTTCATACCAAGTAGCATTGTGAAAGTGGGAAATATGGCATCTGAGCTAAGTGAAAATGTCAGAAGTCAAATAGTTATTCTAAGCAAAGTGGGGCTTTCTCAGTGCCAAATTATGGCTAGACTTAAAATCTTTAAGGGGGCAGTGCATGGCACTCTAAAACACTTTGCCGAAACTGGATCAGTTGTATCCAAAGCACGATCAGGAAGACCAAAAGTGACCACACCATCAGAAGACCAATACATAAAGCTTTGTTTACTGAGAGAGAGAACATCAACTACATCACAGATATAGAATGTGCTGAATAAAGAACAAGAGACTCCAATCAGTAAAAGTACTGTCAAAAGCAGGCTAGCTAGTAGTGGTCTCAAAGGACGAGTAGCAGTCTCTAAACCACTTCTCAGGAGGGGAAACAAGGCCAAACGATTGGCATGGGCTAAGACATACCAGCATTTCACAGTGGATCACTGGAAAAAAGTCCTTTTTACTGATGAATCCAAGTTTGAAATTTATGGCAGTAACCGAGGGGTTTATGTAAGGAGACGAACTGGAGAGCGATTGATACCACAGTGCATCAAAACAACAGTGAAATATGGTGGTGGGAATATTCAAGTCTGGGGCTGTTTTGCCTACTCTGGAGTTGGACACCAGCACCGAATCCACTACACCCTGATAAAAAGAAATGTACCACTCCATTCTTCAGAGACATGCTATACCCTCTGGTTTGGAGCTTTGTGGAGGATTCATACTGCAACAGGATAATGACCCCAAACACACCTCAAAGCTTTGCAAGAACTACTTGAAGACCAAATAGGAGCAAGGAGTGCTGACTGTCATGGACTTCCCTCCAGAGTCACCTGACCTCAACCCCATCGAACATTTGTGGGGGCACTTGAAGACAGAGAAAGCTAAGCATTCAGTAACATCACAAGATACTCTTTGGAACATTGTCAAATCATTTTGGGATAACATGGATCACAGGTTCTGCACAAACTTGTGGAGTCCATGCCAGCTTGAGTAGAAGCCGTCATCAAAGCAAAAGGGGGACATACCAAATACTAATAATTTTTTTCATTCATGTGAAGTTTTTAAAAATTTAACTTTTCATTCAAATTGTTATGCTGATAATATCATTTCTAATGAAAGAAATTGCATTAAATTAGAAAAGAATGCAAATAGAAGCAAAAGTCTCAGACTTTTGAACCCTACTGTACATGCACATACACACAGCAAAAACGGGGGGGGGGGGGATTTACTGGGAGAGGGGACAATTACTACCATTTATTTACAGACACGCCACATTCTGGACTAAGCCAAAGAAACACACAAGACTCTATTTAGAACCAAGAAACGGTCACCAAACAGGCCTCTAATGTTCTCATGTGCTGAATATGTACAATATACTGTATAATATATACATGTGCATGGTGTTGTACCTGACCCTTTTCAAGCCATCTCAAGACACTTGTCAAACTGAAAAACTCAAATTCAGCAAAAGGCAAATTGCTTGGTTTTAATGACATGTGCGGCATTAAAAATGCAGACACGTGTGCAGGAAGCCGGGTTGTAATGAGGAGCTTGTGAAGCTCGCTCAGTAACGAGGCCCTGAAGTAATTAAGCGCTCCTCAGTAAGGCAGAAGTGACATGTTAACTGGTGAACCTGCCGTCATGTAAAATGGAGATAATATCCTGGACCACTACAGGAAGAACCACTCCTTTATGATAGCTCCTTTTCTTTCTTTTTACAATTTCCCCCCTTTTATCTCTCATTTTGAAGCGACACTTGTGCCTCTGGAATTACCTCCCTGCACCTGTGTAAGGAGCACTACAGCTGAAGCACATAGCATTTACAGCAGCATTCATGTTGTAAATTGCCTGGAAGCACGTGACCAGGTTTGGTCCCCAGTGGGGCTGGGAATCCTTATGAAGTTTCTGGAATGGCAGGATGCCCCCAGCCAGAAGGTTCTGGTTCCCTTTGAAGCAGAGGGCCCAGGACCAGACAGGGCTTTCCATAGTCTAGGCCGCAGGGGCAGGTGGGGTTGAGGTAACGGTACGCTCTCGTTGCCAGCACACATCTGGACAAGGGGGAATTTCCAACTCCCGTCACAAAAGATCACAACTCGCGCTGTACGCTCAGGCAGTCCACAGTGTGTCAGCTTCAGCCAGTGGCTTCAAAATGATTTGGCTCTTTCTGTTCTATGAAGCTGGCCACAGTAGCAGGGTCCAAGCCTCGTTAACAAATAAAAAAAATTAAATAATTACTTACTGCCATTGACTCTTACATAATTAATATTATACACAATATAAAATTCTGTTTTGTTTTATATGTAGGGGATAATGACCGAGTGGGCTGGTCATTACGTAGTTTAAATGCCTGACGCAGAGGTAGTAAATTGCCAGAGGCAAAGCCAAATTGTAATCAAAACATGCATTTCAAATGGAATTCTATTGCAATGGAAACATTACTCAAGTATTCCAGCAAATATCCCAAACCCTGTACCACTTTGCAAAGAACCACTTAGTCTCTCTCAGGTTAGATGGCAAGCTAGCTTTATGCTAGGTTCGGCTATTAAAATTCTGTTTGGTTTTAGGTCAAAATGGTCTCGAGGTCAAAATGTTTCTTATCACGGAAGGCTAGCTAGCCAACTATTGAATTATATTCAAAATAGAGGCTAAACTATAAACATAGTTACTCTCATAATCATTGTCCTCTCCAAATATATTAAAATTCATGACAAAAAAATCATCATTGTCCATGTTTGTTTTATCGAATCAGATCGCTGATGCGTATTAATTTAGAACTGTGATTGAACTTTGGTCAGTGCTACTTCATAGAAGGACATGTTAGACTAATATAATGCACACCTCCCAGCCAATCAGAATTGCGTATTCAGCCACGCAGTTGTATAGACATTTACTGTATATTGTCTCCAAATGATGTCTTTTCATGTAATATGGAAGCTTTATCTTCACACATAAATCAAAATTATACTGGAGGTCCACCTACTGTCCACCTAACTTTTCTACCATGGTGAGAAGCAACCACAGGGAATTTAGAGAGTAAGTGCAATAATCAGGAGGAAAGGAGAGAGTAGAGGAGGAGAAAAAGAAATACAGACTGAAAGAGTTACGGAAAGAAATAAATTATATATCCCCAGAATGGTAGCGTATCTCCCGTTCACACCGCGCGGGCTGTGCCCACTGCCTCTGGCATTTCCTGTTCCGTTGAGAGGAATGTCGGCCGGCTCCACAGGAAGTAGGATTTTTTTTCCCCCGCCCTCTTCCTGCTGCCGTTTCGAGGGGGGGCAGAGTGCACCAAGGCTCCCCAGGCCCAGAGAGAAAGACAAAAATCTTCACAAACCACACAAGGAACAGTCCACATAAACAGCATACCGGCTGTATAACGCTGCATGACACTCCTCCAAAAGAACAGATTTATGAACTGCACTCATAAACAAAGGTCCCAGGTTGGAATCAGATGTGGGGGATTCCTACATTTCCCTTGTGCATATGGTATTTTACCTAAAATGCTTTAATAAATACAATTATTTTGTATCTATTTTGGTAATGTGAGTTGTGCTGTGTTTCCCTGGTAATGACATCAGGTTGTAAGTACAGCACTAACCTACCAGAAATTTCAGCCATGATTTCTGGGTGGCCATGATTCTTCCAAAAAGAGCCAAAGGACGCAGAACTTCATTCAGTTAAGGAGTGTCTCGTGGTGCAAAATTCTCTACAGATTTGTGAGAGGCGCTGCTACTTTGCCCAATAAGAGAGCGCTTCCTTATAAGGCCATGTGCTTAACTGTGTCATCAAGCTGGCAGAGCATCCTGCATTCTCCATGAAAAGCCAGCATTTCCACTGAGGTTATGTAGGTTATGAAGGAAGCACGTGCCACACTACCGCCACACCAGAGTTATCAGTCATATTCTTTCAGCCCGAGTCCGAAACCCTGGTGTTCGGGGCCACGGAGAGCGGAGCGCGAAACAGGAACATCCGCTGTGGGCGATCGCCGGGTGCTTTCACACACCGTCACGCCGGAGCCTGTTCCTCTGGCCTGACGGGTTGCTGCGGAAAGGAGGCGCGTGCGGCGCTCTGCAAAAAGCACGAGACGCTACAGCTGGGTGGTTTGAGACAAGATCTCGCAAGGAGGAGAGAGCGAGGCTCAGAAACTGTCACTTTCATTCACAAAACCTCACTCACACCTCCAAGCAACAGTGTGGAAGATGCCGCAGACACACTCGTACACAAATACCACTCTGCCCTTTAACACAGGTGTTTTAATGCAGTGGGCTGAATGTTCTTACATTGTCACTTCTCACTAACATACTGCAAAATGAATCTCAGGTACTGTAAACCTGTAAACTGAGTGTGTGTGTGTGTGTGTGTGTGTGTGTGTGTGTGCACGTGTGTGTATGACATCAGTGCTTGAGAGAGTGTGTGCATGAGTGTGCATCTGAGTGTGTGTGTGTGTGTGTGTGCGCCAGTTGTTTTCCTCATCAGTTCAGGCTCAGGGCCTCCCTGTCAGCAGGAAAGTGAGGTCGTGACTCCCTGCTCACCCTGCTGTTAATCTGAGGGAATTTGGGCTAATATGCTCACAAAGGCATGGAGCCAGGCTGTTGATTATATTGCCTGTGGAGATGTCACAGAATTCTCAGCAGATTCATCAATGCAGGACTTACCGCATACCGCATGGCCGTTTCCGAGAAAATTATGTTTCTTTTGTTTTACTGGTTGTGTTTAAATTGTAGCCTCTGTAGTTTCTTCGTGTTTTTATCTGTTCTTTGGCCTATCCGCCCCTGTAGTGTGACAGAGGAGGGGATGAATGGACTCCGTCACCTCTCATCCCCTTCATCAGATCATATCCAGTGATTATCACACTCCATTAAGCTTTCAGCAACAGCTGGGGCGGGATAGGAGCACTGCAGGCACACAGACACAGGGTCAGCCCAGAACAGGCTGTTACAACTGAAAGAGCACTGCCTACTAGGGTTGTGCAGTAGCCCGTCCATTTTTACATACCGTCAAATAGTCCGTCAAATGCAATGTTGTCACGACTGTCTCCCGCTGACAGAAATATAATATTCCATGTGTCTGAGTCTTAATTCCTTTCACAAAAGGTAGGCTATAGTACTAAATTAGCATAGGCCTATTACAGAGGTAATCTCACCAAATACAGTGGCTAAATTCAAGACGTTTTAGGGCTATTTATTGGACAGCAAAGTGTAGAGAGACAGGAAGAATTGAGATTGAGAGAGAGGGATGTGTGACACGTCGCGCGATCGGATTCAAATCGCCGACTTTGCGGCCTGCAATATTGGAGGCTACGCCACCGAGGCACCCCTAAATTCAAGAATTTTGATGACTAATGTTTGTTAAAGTAAACCTCCACTCTAACCGCTTTTAGGTAGGCCTAGGTTTAAGAGGTTCAGCACTTTACCCACATTTAACCTTAATTACAGTTGAATTAAGATACAGGTAGCCTACATTCATATTTTAACTCACAATCTAAATCAATTTACTCCATTTTTTTCCTCATAGAAATGCTTATTTTAAATTTTTAAGGTGTACCTTTTCAGCAGTTTTGTGTGTTTATAGGGGCAATTGTCGGTTTATTTATGCCGCATCTGCTGACTATTAACATATATTTCTATACCATTATGAGATGTAATTGGACATAGGCCTAATTCGATGCAAATATCCAAAATATGCAATGGTTTATGCAATCTCTTTACAATGGAATTAACTGAAAATGGTTCGGGATTTAGCAATTCTATGCAAATACCCGAATTATGATATAATCCGTCATGCACTGTAGTAGCATAGGCGATTCTACCAGGGGGGCAGGGGTGGCATTTGCCCCCCCCCCCCTGATTGGAGAGCTCTGACTTTTGAAAAATTACTAAAAATTTAAATTGTGATTTTTTTCTGCTCATTCAGTTTAACAATGGCTAGGCCTACCACTCAGCTACACAATGGCGAAACGATAGAGAATTACTTTGTTTAAAAAAAAAAGAAGAAATAAATAAATAAAAATAAAAATAAGAATTTTTTTTTTTTTTTAAACTGTCGAATGTATCTCCATGTATGAAAACAACAAAAAGGCCGAAAACTAGGACACCTCAACATTTGAAAATACACTTCATTTATTTCAAGAGAGGGGACTGCATGAGGCATTTTTTACGGATACCGTCTTCATTTACAAATACCTCAGGTTACCGTATTACCGTTATACCACCCAACCCTACTGCTTACACACATTCTCTCTCTCACTGACACACACACACACACTCAGAAACTTTCTCTCACACTCACATAAATGCACAAATTTCACACACACCTACACACTCAACACTCAGAACTCAGATATACACACACCCTGTCAAGCGCACACACACACACACACAAACACAAGCACACTCGCACTTGGGAGCACACAAGCACATACAGGAAGGAAAGGGGTAAACGGCTCCTAATGTGCGATTGCTGATTGAGTCAGCGCCATTAAAGCGCTGAGGCCAGCCTGTCTGTAGGCCGGTCTCCAGCCTTTTACAGTTGTCACAAAGTTCAGGAAAAGCCCCATTTCACCCTCTGGTTCCTATCAGTGAGGGGAAGAAACCTTATCTGTACCTTTGTGTTCAGCCCTCACGTTCCACTTCTGCATTTACTGCGCTACAGACACAGAATACACAGCTGATGTGGATCTAACATGGACAGGCTGTGGATCTCCTGTACAACCGCAGGCCTGGATCCTGTGAGAATAGTGTCCTGCCGTGGATCTGCTCTGAGAATGCTGCCCTATTGTGGGTCTACAATGGGGCCGCTGTCCTAACTGTGGGCCTGTAGCCAAGCGAACGGTGTGCACGTGTCATCCACATACACATTCCTGGAGATAGAACATTTACTCTGTGTTCTTGTTTTGTTTTTTTATGAGCGGGATTCGGTGAAAACGTGGCCCTCGGGAGTTTAGAGCCGGGACAGCTCCTCCAGAATGGTGAGCTGCCAGTCAAGAGGCAGCAGCACCCTGTCGTGTATTACACCATTTAATTTACCAAGAGCCATATTCCCATAATCCACCTGGACCTACCACAGAAGCAAATAAATAAAGAGCTAGATAAACAGACTTTAAAGAGTCTAATCTGCCATGTCTGCTTTAAAATCTAAAGTGGGATTATACTAACCTGGGTTAGTATAATCCAGGATGCGAAACCTGGACCTGAATGGATTTCCTTCCACACCTCTTTATGATTCGAGCATATGGATCTCCTCAGGAAAGCAGCCTGTCAATCATTTCTCTGGGACAGAGCCCAGAACGCCTTTAAAAGACTAACGTCTTGAAAGATGTGATCGCCTCCTGTAGGCAGGAAACCGTGCCTTTCACACCATAGGGTCAGGTTAAAGCTTCCTGCTCACTGGCTCTTACAGAGGAAAAACACTGCAGAAGGACCCCCATCCTGAAGGACCCCCACTCACACATGAACTCTCACTCTTCAATAATCATACAGAACACCCACAGGGAACGTACACACACACACACACACTCAGATACAGACACACTCGCGAACACACACTCTCATACACGTGCACACACGCACACAGACACACTCGCGCTCACACACAAACACACACTTACTATACAGCACCAGGTCTGGGATGTGCGGTTACCCACACAGGACGTAAATCTCAGTAAGACTCAGACATACAGACTCCCAGAGTGTCTAAAATCTTCCACACAGGAAGTTATATAATAATTAGTGAGGAGGAAACAGTGAATAATCAGTGTCTCACAGGTACAGTGAACTGGAGTCTTCACATACCAACACTCCAACCAGCACTAATCATAACAGTTCTCACCCATTCACCACAGCCACACAAGAAGACAACATCCATGTCGAAGGCAACACACTGACCACAGCCAACAAGTCTCATGACACACAGTCTCCAGGAATTATCTCCTCTTTGCGCATTAGTCAGGGAATTAGTCAGGCAAGAGAAATCATTGACTGAGCCTGCTTAATGACTGTCACATGACACACATACAAGTGCAGTGCACACGCACACACACAGGCATGCACGCGCACGCGCACGCACACGCACACCCAATTTCTGTTGTGGAGCTCTTAACCACAGCTAGTTTCTCCCAGTGCAGTGCAGGGTATTATAATGTCCCCACATCTGTAGAGAGGCTATTGTCTGCCTCCACTGTGGTCAAGACCAGTCCTGCAGCTGCTGCAGATATGCTGAACTCCAACTTGCCTTTCATTGTTTGGAGCCAAAAAACACTCTTACCATTTATAGCGGGGAACCACAGCTGGAGTAACCTGCATATGAACAGCGAGCTCCATCATTAGATGCTTTTGATAGCACGCAATCTGGGTGCAATTGCAGTAAATACTCATGGAGGTCAAAACGGAGCAGATTACATCATTGTATGTGCATTCATACAGCTTTCCCTTGCCAAGACCAGATATATACAGTACGGGGCACATGAGGACAGCAGTGATTGCCGGCCACACTGCTCTAAACACCGGGAAGCCTGTACTGTATATTTGCAATGTTACCACACATGTCCATATGTCCACAGACAGGGTTGATCTTGTACCGTTGTTGTATAATTGACACATTAATTAATCATAATTTTACAACCTAAAAGAATGTGCTGGTTACTACCCCAAGGATATGTTAAAGATTTGACAGGCACCATGGCTTACAGCTTTTGCTTACAGCTCTTCCTATTGGGTTCTCTGCTGTTGGCTCTCCGAATAAAGCATATTACTTCTATCCAGCTCCGGAGAGGTTGGTGATATCTGTGTTTTGTTTCCCTCTTCCATCGTTATCTCTTTAGATTTTAGTTCCCATTTCAAAGAAAGTGGCGTAATTACACAGCTTATGGTCTACACTCAGCTCATTTGTAAGTAGGCCACATCATTAACCCTGCAGGGCTTAGCTGACATGGGTCACAACGGAGAAAATAGGGGTAGAGTGAAGAGGAATAATGAACAAGCAGCCCAGCACAGTTTAAGACCAACTGGGGTAAGCATATACTATTTATACTGTTTATTCAAACAAGTTGCCAGTAGTTTTCAACAGTCGTAGATTACCGTCATTCTTCTTCACCATAATTTAACATTCTCACAAACATGCAGGTAGACCACAGACACTGCTGTAGTATACAAACACAACCCCTGCCTACTATCACTCAATTAAAGCTTGTGGCCTGGGAGAGCTTAGTCACAGGAAGTTAAAGGCAAAATTGATGGGTAGGATACACTTATATGCTCTCAATATACTCTTATGACTGTATATTCACTGCTAGCCTCTCCTACATTCTGATGCATGCGTGTACTACAATTTTGCTTGTCCTGACAAACGGCTTTAATTGTAACGTCATGCGTCTCAGTTGCAGGGCCCTGTAATTACCCTATTGGCTCAGCTGGACCCAGAAGCCATTTCCAGCTACACTGACTGGACAAAAAAAAAGTCGCCATTGCACCCGTCATGCATAGTGCCCACTGTACAAGCCTCTGGAGGCAGTGTTATGATCTGGGGTTGCTTCAATTGGTCAGGTCTAGGCTCAGCAACGTTATGCAGCAATAAAATGAAGTCAGCTGAATGTACTGAATGACCAGGTTATTCCAGGACGACAATGCCAAGATTCATCGGGCTCAAATTGTGAAAAAGTGGTTCAGGGAGCATGAGGAATCATTTTCACACATGAATTGGCCACCAGAGTCCTGACCTTAACCCCATTGAAAGTCTTTGGGATGTGCTGGAGAACACTTTACAGAGTGGTTCGACTCTCCCGTCGTCAATACAAGATCTTGGCCAAAAATTAATGCAACTCTGGACGAAAATAAATGTTGTGATGTTGCTTAAGGTTGTCGAAACAATGCCACGACAAATGCGCTCCGTAATCAAAGCTAAAGGCGGTCCAACGAGATATTAGAGTGTGAAACTTTTTTTTTTGGCCAGGCAGTGTATTTATTGGCTGTATCCAATTGGCTATTTATGACTTGATCCTTATCCTTTATTTTCCCAGTAAAGTTTGGTTGTTTTATTTTGACCTGTTATCGGTTAATTGTCATCTTTGAACTTGCCAACTTAACTTTTATCAGCACTGTCCATTAGTGCTTTTAAAATTGTAATCCTGATGAACGCAAAAATATTGTTGTCCAAATAAAGCCTATATTTCTGCCTTTTATGCCAAGTGTTGCTGGAATTATCTGTTACTGCTCCTATTAACAAAGTACCACCAGAACACCTGTTTACCACTTGTCCTACAATCACACGCTCTCCCGCACACCTCTACTACACTCGCTTGTCTGTCATGTGGGGATCTGCACGGCAAAATGTTCAGTGTTGAGTCCACTCTCACAGAGAGTTGATCCCATTTGGACTCGTGAACTCTGTTGGAGCCGAATCACCACAGAACATTTTACTGCGTGAGGCTTTCTTTCTACACTCATGTATTACATTACATTACATTATATTACAGGCATTTAGCAGATGCTCTTATCCAGAGCGACTTACACAACTTTGTTAGCATTTTTTACATAGTCAAGCCGGAAAGTCTGCACACCCCTTTCACCTTCTCCACGTTTTATTACGTTACAGACTTATACTACAATAGATTGAGTTCATTTTTTGCCTCAAACATCTACACACAATAGCCAATAATGACAAAGTGAAAACAGGTTTTTAGAAAATATGCAATTCTATTTTACTGAAAAAATAGGTTATTTAGGGGTTACATATCTGTACACACCCTTAGCCCAATACTTGGTTGCTGCACCTTTGGCAGCGATTACAGCTTCAAGGTGTCTTGGGAAAGAAGCTATGAGCTTGGCACACTTGTTTCTGGACATTTTTGCCCATTCCTCTTGGCATATCCTTGCAAGCTCCGTCAGGTTGGATGGGGAGCATCGGTACACAGCCATTTTCAGCTCTTTCCACAGATGTTCAATTGGATTCAGGTCTGGGCTCTGGCTGGGCCACTCAAGGACATGCACAGACTTTCTCCGAAGCCACTCCTTTGTTCTCTTGGCTGTGTGCTTCGGGTCGTTGTCATGTTGGAAGGTAAACCTTCGCTCCAGTCTGAGGTCCAGAGCGCTCTGGAGCAGGTTTTCTTCAAGGATCTCGGTGTACTTAGCTGCATTCATCTTTCCCTTTATCAGCACTAGTCGCCCCGTTCCCGCTGCTGAAAAACATCCCCACATCATGATGCTGCCACCGCCATGCTTCACTGTAGGGATGGTATTAGCTAGGTGATGAGCGGTGCCTGGTTTCCTCCAGACATGACGCTTGGTATTCAGGCCAAAAAGTTAAATTTTGGTTTCATCAGACCAGAGAATCTTGATTCTCATGGTTTGAGAGTCCTCTAGGTGCCTTTTGGCAAACTCCAAGCGGGCTGTGATGTGCCTTTTACTAAGGAGGGGCTTCCGTCTGGACACTCTACCATAAAGGCCTGATTGGTGGAGTGCTGCCTGGATGGTTGATCTTCTGAAAGGTTCTCCCATCTCCACAAGGATATGCTGGAGCTCTGTCAGAGTGACCCTCGGGTTCCTGCTCACCTCCCTGGCCAAGACCCGTCTTCCCCGATTGCTCAGTTTGGCCAGGCGGGCCAGGTCTAGGAAGATTCTTGGTGGTTCCAAACTTCTTCCATTTACGAATGATGGTGGCCACTGTGCTCTTTGGGACCTGTAAAGCTGCAGAGATTTTTCCGTACCCTTCTCCAGATCTATGCCTTGACACAATCCTGTTTCTGAGGTCTGCAGATAATTCCTTTGACCCCATGGCTTGGAGTTTGCTCTGACATGCACTGTCAACTGTGGAACCTTATATAGGCAGGTGTTGGCAATCCCCAATCATGTCCAATCAATTGAATTTATCACAGGTGGACTCCAATTAAGTTGTAGAAACATCTCAAGCAGTATCAGTGGAAACAAAATGCACCTCAGCTCACTTTTGGGTGTCATATCAAAGGGTGTGCACACTTGTGTACATATGATATTTTACATTTAGATTTTTAATAAATTAGCACAAATGTCTAAAAACCTGTTTTCACTTTGTCATTATGGGCTATTTCGTGTAGAATTTTGAGACAAAAAATGAACTCAATCTATTGTAGAATATGTCTGTAATGCAATAAAACGTGGAGAAGGACAGACTTTCCGGCTTGACTGTATTATCCATTTATACAGCTGGATATATACTGAAGCGATTTTAGGTTAAGACAACGGCAGTGTCCTACCTGGGAATAGAACCTGCAACCTTTCGGTTACAAGGCCAGTTCCTTAACCATTGTACTACACTGCCGCCTAAACTGCCTAAACTCTGTCCTTCCGTCACCTCTTCCCTCCTGCCAACCACTGTCAGACACTGTGTTTAGCAGGAGTTCGGCAGCATTCAATCAAGGGTGCTGTGTGATCACATTCAGATCGGAGCCCTCAGGAGACCTGCAAACATCTAATGACTTCGCTGGTTGTCAGCTAACAGGCTCTTGGTTGGTCTTTCCATCAGCCGGCGTGGACGCCACTTATTCCGACCGCAGTGATGATGGTGAACCAAAAGATCTCAGCCTCCAATGCATGACATTTCATCTAGACTTCAAAGATAAAAAGCTGACCTTTCGTGAAGCTTTCTGAAGTCAGTCCCCCTACAGAGGCTCAAACGGTGACCGTGGAGTTCACTATCAGAGGTCGATGCTTCATTTCCTGGTGATCGTGCTACAGTTAATTACCTGGTGACTGCTCCAGGGCCCCTGGCGGTATCCAGAAAGCATAACCACAAGGTATGCACCAATCACGCGTGAACGTTGTTCTGTGCCAGATTACCCGAGTACTGCTTGATTAGAGGAGCCCCTTTCTGATGGAGATGGTTGCAACATCAACGTCTTATCGCTATTTTTATTATTACTATAATTGCGCTGCTCGCCATCTCTGAAGCAGAGCTACATACTGAAAACACGTGAGTAGAGTGATTCTGAAAACAGTGAGCTGCTTGATAAAAGCGTCCTCGTTCAATACAGTAAGTCTAGCTATAACTCTACCAAATTAGTTTCTGAAAGGTCAAAGCAGGGCTAAAACACTGTCCCCCTCACAGTGGACGTATGCTCGGTCACACATTCGAGTAGCGCAAGCAGGTCACGCTCAAGCGGTCTAACAGTTTGCAGGCCAACCGATCGCAGGGAGAGTTTGGGAAACACATCTGTTTCAACAGAGATCTGGCAGGAGCTTCCCCTGCGGATCAAATGTCTGTAGTAAATAAATACTTTATGAACAATCTCAGCCTTGGAGAAATTCCCTGCTAAATAAGTCCAGCACACCGTCTTCTAAACGAAAGATAAACATCTCCTTTTCTGATCACCAGGTCCACATGAAGTCGAGCCAAATACAAATAAGGTGCTCGTTTTCCCTGTCGTCTTCACTGAAGTGATTAAGTGGAACATGCGAAGGCCATATTTCTCTCTTAAGAATGCTATGTTTCTCCCTAAAGTCTATGTGCAGGCGTTTCCCCAGCGGGCAGGAGCATTCCACACATGTAGCGTGTTTGCGTGCCTGACCTCTCCGATGCTCAGAAGCATTTCTGAAAGAAGTAGGAAATGCCACAGATACAGACGCAGCTTGTAATCACACGGGCAACGACTGACACGTCCTTTCAGAGAAGGGTGGATAACGTGGTTTGGCCGACAAAAAACGTCACGCCCGTGTCCGCTGAAGGACTGATGAGGATGGCGGGCCGTCGGGCCACAGGGTTCGCTTTGGGCTGAGTTTGTGAGCCCTCGGGGGTGGGGTATGCGAGCAACAGGGGAGCGGCTCGGCGGGGGCCCGAAAGAAAGACGGAATGTTCGCATGCGTTCTGGGATTCCGGGCCTGCAGGTCAGCCCTGTACATTCCTGAGTGCCTGTGCTTCTCCTTCCTGCTCCTCCCACTATCTGCTACTCCACCCCCCGGGTCGCTGCTATTGGGAGGCCGGCAGGAGGCGGGGTCAGGACCGCGGCGGTGTTCGGGGTGACAGTCCCCCAGGTCCCTGTCATTGGGAGGCCGGGTCAGGACGGGTGCTCAGCTGGGGGTGCTCAGGAAGAGAACTTAGGTAAATACAATACTCCCCGAAGGCCACAGCCTGATGCCTCGGTCAAGAGAGCGAAAGACCATTTAACTGACATGTCAGCCGTAAATCAGCCTCTCACAACAACCAATGCCCTGCATCGCAACACTGACAACACTGCGATTCCACAGAACCAGCACGCTGACACCAACTTTCAAAAGAGAAATACATTAACCTCCCTGCCACCACTGGGGGTACGTGTCACGCCTTGTCACCACTGCAGGGACAACCTGCAAAAACAGTGATTAGACAGCTTATCACAGAGAGGCCGAAACCTACAAACACCCAACAGGGGAGTGTGCGTGTGTGTGTGTGTGTGTGTGTGTGTGTGTTTATGAGCGTGTGTGAATGTGTGAGAAAGAATGAGACGTTGTGCGTGCGCACTTGCGTGTGTGCGGAATATGCGGATATGCGTGCACGTGTTCATGTGTGCGTGACGTGTGCAGACTCCATCCTGTTCTGTTTGATGTGCAGATTAGCACTGCTCTGTATACACACACCCACAACATAAACTTTTTTTTTCTTTTTTTTAAAAAAAAGACAAGCTACTACAGCCTTACAGTTTTAGAATTCTATTTATTAAAAGGATGAAGAGTTGTTGGTGCATATGCATGTCATTGTTTCCACAATCGCTATATAGCCCGGCACAAAGCTGGAACCAGAGAGAACCAGGCTTATCTATGTGACATATTGACACAAATGCAGCACGCAAAGAGACCCACTTCCCCTGCCAACAGAAACCACTGTTTTACGTAAGCAAAGGGTTAGTTCACTTTCTGGGGTCTTGATATTATTTTTTTGATAGTTTTAGTGTGTTTTTCATTGTCCCAGACCGTTTTTTGTTTGCTGTGAAGGATAATCTAAATATTTACTGAAGTTTTTGATGACCAGCCAGCATTTGCAGTTGGAAACATTTCCTACGGTACATGAATCAAGTACCTGCATGATAAAGAAGGATATTTATAATTGCAAATAAACAGTACAAAATTAATGTGTTCAAATGTTCAGCTGCCAGAAACATAAAATCACTATACAAGCTGCTTTGGAGTTATTTGAAGTGAATTTGCTTGTTTTAGCCCACAAAGCCCCTAATGTCCCTTTACCGACCACGATGAAGCCTGCGGGTCATTAGAAACTCCTGTAAGCATCGACAATATCCTTCATAAAAAAACTGGCTGGAGCAATCAAAAAACACAAACTTAAACTGAAATGATATCAAAACATCCCAGAAAGTGACCCAACCTGTTAAAAACAAGAGTATGTTTCACTTTCAGGTTACTTGTCTTTCACTTTCATCTTGTAAGTAGGTTCATTCATTCAGGATGCATCTTTTTTTTTTTAGATAAGATTCCCTTCATTTTTTAGCATCCCAGCAGAGGTAAACTAATGAGCAGATATACATTTTGTTCAGGTCATGTTTAGTTCTCTGATAGGTGAGGGGTATTACTGTTATAGGTGATCTTGGTTATTTTTAAACAATCTTTTCCCCTGAAATTTTTTCCAAATATGGAATAAGTAATCACAAATGCGTACCTGTCCTACCACAGGGAGCTCACGAGCACGCAAGTTCACTGAAAGCCGTGCATCCTGCCACTGCTTCTGTTCCCTCTTCAGTTCACCTGCCCAGCTGAGCTGCACAGACCCTGGACAGCATATTCAAAATAGCAGGGGTGGGCAGACTGCAGGCACGCAATTGACCAGAGGTGGTCAACGGTGGTCAATTATGCGTTCACCATTATCAGTGGTCGATAATGGTCAATAATGCACCACCCTGTGGGAATCCTGGCTATAACCAGCGCACATAGCCAGGATTAATCTTGGAGCGGGAGCTGCACCCGTGCACTAAGCGTGAGCTGGGTATGCCCATGATTAAAGTTAATACGTTTATACACCTCTATGGTGTCCTCAAATTTGCTCTCACGGCCCCCTCCTCCCTGTCTAGTTCTCACAGTCCCACATCTTTAAGGGGAACAACATGAGGAGCAATATATGAAACCTACACACCAGATTCCAAGGAACTAACCTGAACATACCTGCCTAGTTGCTCATACCCATCAGATTTACTCTAAATTCCACAAGAGGGAATGACCTGCAGGCAGCAGATAACACCACTCAATAAAGACTAATTGCAGTGGGATATTACTCAATGGAAACTAATTAGAGTAGTGCAGTGTTTCTTAGGTCTAAAAACTGTCCTCTCTCAAGTAAAGGTCCCCAGCAGCAATAGCAGGTATTTGAGATCACATTACATTGCTCTGTGAACCAGGGAGTCACTTACAGCTGAACACCTGCAGTAAGATAGCAGTGTAAGGATGAAATGAGCACTGCAGGACAGACCACAGCCCAAAAAAAGCTTTTCTCATGGCTGATTTAACACTGATTACGATGACATGTTGGTAACTGGTCTCCAGGAGCAGCAATGATAGCAGTGTTCGGAGGAGGATATCGACCCAGTTAGATCATGAAAAAAAGCCACCACTCGCAGAGCCCATAACTCACAGAGGAAGGTGTGAGGGGTACACAGTGCACAACCCACAGTGCGTGCGTAACTCATAGAGCGTGCGCAACAACTCACAGTGCGTAAGTCACAGAGCGCAACTCACAGAGGATAATTGTGCCTTTAACAGCATAGGCTCAGGTTAAAGCCGTTTCCGTTTTTGTATTGGTGATAAGGTCAAACTAATGTGAGAAGAAGAAACCTTGACCAGAAGAATTAGCCTGCTACAACCATTTTAACAAAAACAGGAAAAAAAAATACCAACGTCGCAGCGGCATGCGCCTGTGCTCACACATTGCAGACAGATAGCGGGAAAGCAAACGCATCACACACCTGCGCACGCTTACACCCTCATGCCTTCATCTGGGACATACCCTCAACATTCTGGGTGGACAGGAGTGCTGTGTTTCGTAGTGAGAGCAGAGGAAAGTTTTGTGACTCCCATAATGTGACAAGCAATCATGTGCTGTCAATCGATGACTCATGAACAAGGAAAAAAAAAAAAACGTTACTCACGAAAGTTTTTTAAAAAAACACTGGGCCAGTTGTCTCTTGTTCTGTAAACAACATGTGTTGTTTTCACACATTCACAAGACAGAATTGTAATGGCGGTGCAATATTTAAGTGTATATTTTGAAGATTTGTTCATTTAAATAATTCATAATCAATAAATTTCAGAGGAGCATTCTTTCGCCACGGTAATTAGTGGCACTCTTGGCAAATTCTGCCGTGACTGACTCAAATCTGTATGCCAATTAAACCAACTCCCACACATTAAGCCAACTCTCTCCCCTAAGAATAAACTGTACACTTTCATCTGAAACTGTGCGTCTTGTGTCATATAAATAAAACTTCAATTTGATTTTTATTATCCATTTTAAAAATAGCATTTATTAAAACTCAACTACAGCAAACCTGGATAAAATAAGTATTATTACACAGCAATCTCAGACACTAATAATCTCACAGTCAGCTTCAGCTCCTCTTCCGTCTGCCATAACGCTTCAGGTGCTCGCGGTGGCCCCAGTCCCATCTCTGCCTCAAAATAACCTCTAAACATGATGGGAATATCTTTCTGGGTTAAAGGACTGCACATCAGAAGCACAGCAGTGAGAGGGTAATGAGTAATGTGGGAGCAGCTGGAAGCATTTCTCCGAAGGTAGGCGCGCCGTATCTGCCAAAGGCAAAACTGGCGCAGTAGAGGTTGGCAGAGAGTAACCTTTAGGACAGCGGGACTTTGCTGTAATGATTTCCAGTGGTATGCTGTAAATAATGTTAATGCACGCAGTATAACATATTAACACACCTGAATATCTTGCGCTCAATCGCAAATGCAAGAGGCAGGAGCCAAATGAACAAATGTTCAAGAAGGACAGGGGAGCCTTTGAGCAAGATTAGCTTATGGCCAATTTCATAATCTTATACAGAACTGTGTAAATCTGTATATTTACCATTCCATTAACACCATGTTAATTCCAGAAAGCAATATCCATCATATAGACAGCTTACGTAATCCTGTGGTTGCCAACAAAAAAGCAAAACTGCTAAAAATCCTGATTGCACCAGAATCAGTGATACAGGCCTTTTCTCCTTGGCTGTACAGTCTATAGAAAGGACCTCATTAGTGACTTACTGTTTGTTGCCTAAACCTGTATGTATGCACTTACAATATACTATAAGTCACTCTGTACATTCAAAAATGTACATTTAGATGCTTATACTTGCAGTTCAGTACTACTCACACTAATACTAGTATAGTCCCAATTTAGCTTTCACTCCCAAGTTTGCTATGGTACTCTATGAATCTACCTGAGACATTAATTTGTGTGGTGCACCAAATAGGCTATATGCTTTTGATTACATAATATATAATAACTTGAGGGGAAAGACTAATATAATGAGCTCTAGAGAGCAAAAAGGGAAGGAGTTGTATGATAAATTTAAGTCTTTTCATGAATGATAAAATACATTTCCTAGCATGCAACACATTAACACAACACATGACGCAACACGGCATTGTAATAACAACAATAATCACACTTTCCAATACTATCCCCCTCATACACTATATAGTTATTACTTAGATAAATTATGAAAATAATATGCAGTAAAGCCTACAATATTTGTCAACTGCCACCATCAAAGCAGAAATCTAATTTGTGCAACAAGAAAGGATAGCATGAACGTTAATGTAGTACATTCTGTAAAATATGTTTCTCAACTCCCTCTTCACTATTAACTCGTCGGTGTCATGCAAAATCCTCTCATCCCCAGTCTCAGAAACAGCTAAAAACTGCTCGTTGTCTTCCATTGACCAACATACCATATGGTTTAGTCACGTGAGATTTTGAACCAGCTTTAGGCGTAAGGTCACTCTGACGGTACATACAGCTGGATGACAACTTCGACCTGCAAGGTTTTTCATGACACTGATGATACCTAAAGCCACAAATGAAGAGACAATAAACCTGAAGGAGAACCTGAAATTACTAAAAATGGCTTTGCATTTATTTTATTCTATTCAAATGAGAAACAGCTGCCAGGAGGACTGTTACTCCTCAAATTCTGACACTATTTTTTTTCCTGACGGGTTGATCCAGTTTCGCGGAAACCTCATTTACCCATTTATAGCCATAGAAATAGAAACCTGCCAACCCTATTTATATCCTTCTAGGGCAGAATCAGTTATGAGATAGCAGGACCACATTGCTCAGATGTCATTGAGTCCTAGGGTGATAACACAGGATAAAATGGCTTGTGCGGCGTGTCACCCTAACTACCCTGATAAAAAAAATCCCCTTCACTCACAGAAAACATGCTAATAATTTTAGCGAACAGTGTGTTGTTTAAGCTCACACTGGAATAGGGCCATTGTAATAATATATGATAATATCACCCATAATCTTCCTCCTGTTCGCATTCATTTTCAAGGGCATTTCTTGGACACGCACTTCTAATGGATTCTATAAAGTAGGCTATAAAAGAAAGAACTGCAGTTTTTAGGTTGCGGGGGCATTCTGACAGACTCTGAGAGAATGGGTGCAGCGCTGTAAGGGTTTTAAAATCTTAAGCGCTTATTTTCAGAGACTACCCGTTTCAGCAGAGAAAAACAATCACTGTTCTCAACTGTACGCTGACCCGGTTCGCCCCATAACCTCCCAAACCAAGAGACAGGCAAGGTACAGCAGGGTTTGGTCAGGACGCGCCTCTGCGTTCAGCAGGGGCCGAGTAAAACCTCGAAAAGCACTGGAATGCCTTGACCACACACTGCTACGCCCACCCGGGAGCTGTACGCTGGACAGCATCCCACAAATATTCGCAAACCAAGCTGTGAGACCTGGAGAGAGTCCACTTCAAAGAATGTATCCCATTGTTCTAAAAATGCCCAGTGGTGCTGAAATCACGTGTCCTTTACGTGTTTACATGATGTCCCACAACACCGTTCAATGTGTTGTTTGCTCATTTCCTTTGATGCAAAAAAGACTTGTTGTGGTTCTGGCAGGAAATAAAATTCCCAGAATGTTTTTTTTAAAGAAAGCCCACACAATAAAGAAAAAAAATAAAGAGTTTTTGTTCTATTTGTAGTCTGGCATATTGTTTGATGACATTAGACCTGCAGTGGCTTCAGTTTTCATTTTCTCCTTTTACCTTGTGAAATAGGCTACTGTTTCCAGTCAGAGATGAAAAAACAGATCAATCTTATACGTATCCATAATTCAAGGTTATGCTGAACGAACCAGAATATTGATCTTTGGTGACTCAGGAAGCGACGTGGCACCCTTTAACCTTGATATCATTTATATGGGAATGTGCAA
Organism: Synaphobranchus kaupii; assembly: GCA_029718625.1. NCBI lineage: Eukaryota > Metazoa > Chordata > Actinopteri > Anguilliformes > Synaphobranchidae > Synaphobranchus > Synaphobranchus kaupii. Next base: position 55,069,595 of record CM056383.1, on the reverse strand, counting down.
AGGACAGCAGTTGCACCCACGGAGCCACAGTCCATGCATAAACAATGGTCGTAATGTCACAGATGTAGTTGTGCTTGCTGAATAGAGGCATCTATTGTTACAGATAATTTTTTTTTTTCTCCCAGTTTGGAATGCACAATTAATCATCTTGACAACCTTTCTATCAATTAGGAAGCACACAGACAGGCACCCACATGCCTCTGAAAAACATGATGTCAGCCCCTGATTCTTTTCACAATGCAGTCCACCTGTGGAACCCCCACAGACAATGATTCTGGGGACACTTCCTGCACTGCCTGTCGGAGCAGACCGTGGGTGTCGCATTGACCTAAACCAAAATTTGGAATCAATAATTGGAAACGCATGCTAGTTTGAAAAACTGAAAAACTAGGACGTTCCAACTATGGGACATACCTACATTCGATATTGGGCGTTCTAAATTGTGGTGGAAAGAATTTTCAAAGGACAAATGTACTCTCTCCTGCAGACCTGCACAGTCAGCGTAGAGTATTATTATTTTCATAGATTATTTTTTAAAAACGCAGCCAGACTGAATTGTACTCTTGACTGTCCCTGATCTGATCCAAGAAAAACACAGTGCAGCTTTCTGTCCCACCAGAGCGTTCAGCACCCCAGTATCCAACCCCAATCCGCCTATTAGAAGTTCTATAACACAATAAAGAAAAGTGAGTCAGCAAATAAAATAAAAAAAACAGAAAGCAGAACCATGAATTAGTCTGACACAGATGAGGAGGGGGAGGGGTAGACAGGGTTTCAACATGTATTCAGGAAGCATTTTCCATGTCTGCTTAGCCCACGTCCTGGTTAAGCCTTTGCACCAACTATATGGAGCAATCTGTCCTACAACAGTGTGCCCAATCAAAATCACACACATGGGACCCAAAAACCAATCAGAGGGCTCAATGGAAGAGCTGGATGGACAGTAGACAGTGGACAATGACTACTGGCCAGTGGCCTCCAAGCCCTGCCTCTAATGGAACCAGACAGAGTATGCAACATGACACGAAAGGATACAGCACAAGCCTACAGGCACAGACACACCGGGCGACAGTCGGCACGGCAATGCCACGCCTGTGCATTCGTTAAGCACATTTTCTCATTATGGTCTCACGTGTTCAGGAGCCGCGTCTTGCCGTGTGCACGCCTCCCGACGTTTCTGCCAGTACAGCACTATTCACACCGTCCCGTCTTACTTTTAGGCCGCAAAATTCACCCATCAACACACAAAAAGAGTGCGCCGCAACATCAGTCATTTAGGCCTACGATTGGCATTCTTAAAATGCACTTCCTGTTTCGTAAGGAAAAGGCGTTCGGTCAGAACTGATTGCGGCATCTGTGTTGAAGGCTCCCGGGAAAGCCGTCGCCCTGCGCTCCTCTGAGCAGGAGCAATATGACAGACTACACCGTAGCGTTTCGGGCCCGCTGCCCGACACTCACTCCTACGTCCTCATGCCATTATTCCAAAGCTGTCTGCACAGTGCGATGCATCTAAAACGGGAGAGGAGTCATGGGTTTGTGTACTACGCACCGTTTGATTTTTTTCAGACTCAAGGCCCACAGCTTTGGTGGCTAGTATGTAAAACAAAGGCTCTTTCACACTAGCAGCGAATGCACTTCCCCGTGTTTCCCCGAGCCTCCATTCATAAACCCAGCAGCAGGGAGCCAATAGAATCTCAGTGTGTGCACGATTACACCGTGGTGAAGGGGAAGGCAGTGACATGGGAACTAGTGCGTGACATTTAAAAACGGCTTCACTACGGCCAAGTACATACTGTAATAGAGTGTACGGCGTTGACCAAAGCAGTGTCTCCTTAATGTGCAATATACACATTCTAAACACATGCATCGAAAACAATATAGAGTGTCCCTCGCAATGTCTATCCCAAGCAGAAACAATACACACCACTGGCTGTGTGTCCGCGTGTGTGTGTGTGTGTGTGTGTGTGTGTGTGTGTGTGCGTGTGCGTGTGCGTGTGCGTGTGCGTGTGCGTGTGCGTGTGCGTGTGCGTGTGTGTGTGTGTGTGTGTGTGAGTGATGTGGTGGTTGCACTTGAATATTGAATATTGCATATTGCACATGGACTTGACGGATGAATATATTTCCCTCTATAAACTATGTATTCTACAGATGCATCCAAAACATGAATTCCCACTAAAGTGTAGACACAGAGACTGAAGAATGTGCATCCTGACTTCTAGTTGGAAGCCAGAAGAACAGATCCACCCAAATAAAGTACCATCAAATCAAGGGTAACTTCAACCCAACATGGACATTATACGTAGATTTTTCATTCAGGTGCTGACAACAAACTTTAGACACAAAGAGAGAGGACAGGCCTCAAAGCGCTGTCTACAAAGCATTATCACCTGGATGAAAAACACTACTGTACTGAGAGAAAACGTGATGGAGAAACAGAGTTGACTTAACCAAACTGTGACCAGCAGGGACAAAAAAACATCACTGCATTAAATCAGAACTTCAGCCTTTATCTGAGGAGCACAAAAACTGAGGACACTGGAAAAAAAGGGAAGAGAAACCAGGGACACAAAGCTCCCATTAAAATATAAAGCACTCGAATAACACAAAACCCAGCTTGTTGGGCCTGCTTTTTTACTTTCTGTTTTTCAGTCATGTGACGATAAACAAATGGGAAAACTGAAGTAATATTTGAGGTGAAAAAGAAAATCATAGGCAACATTAAGGATTCATGTGTTAGACTGACCTACCCACCATATACTCAGAAGTCTGCTGTTGCTCAACCTATAGCGGGCACAACATGAAAGCTTCAGGAGAAGTGTCTACCGTGTAACATATTTAAAAAATTACAAGTTTTTTTTGCAAATTAAGGGTTAAAGACAAAATACAACCTAAATTGCATATTTATTCTGGGCCAATAGTATTGAAATAGTTGATAACCTTGTTTGCATGCTTTCTGGTACTACCATACTGTTACGTTTGTTTTTGAAGAAGATATCTGTGTCTTTAGGTATGGTGGGGGGTCCAGTATGGGTCAACTTTGAGGGCCCCTGTCTCCTGAATGGTTGGTCATTCTGGTTAATCAAACCACATTCTAACACTCTCTCATATACAAACCCCAATTCCCAAAAAGTTGGGACAGTATGTGAATTGCACATAAAAGCAGAAAGCAGTAAATTTGTAAATTCTCTTTTGCATATTTAATTGAAAACAGTAGAAAGAAAAGATAATTAATGTTTTACCTTATCAACTTTATTGATTTTTGTAAATATACACTAATTCCGAATTTGATGCCTGCAACACGTTCCAAAAAAGTTGGGACAGGGGCAAAAAAAAAAAAAAAAGAGACTGGGAAGTTTAAAAAAACACCTGCTTGGGACATTCCACAGGTAGACAGGTGATTCTATCATGACTGAGTATAAAAGGATATCAAAAGACTTTTGATATCTTATATTCAAGTACTCTTACAAGAGATACTATAACCTCTATGCATTTGAATGGATCTCTATGCAAATAGGGGGGTGGGACTAGATTAAGCTGTAAATTATACGGGAATAGTATGGAACACATGGTTGGCTGTAAGTCATCAAGGGTCCGAGGTATGAAACGAGCCCCAAACCATCAATCTGCTTCCAGATATGCAGTAGATATGGATGGATAACTTGAAGGGTTGTTTCTCTTGTGTTCTTTTTTTTAGTTCAATAGGAAAATTAGTCAGCATTATAAAGGTGTGTATTTCTCAAATTAACTGAAATTAAATAACCTTTAAAATAACAAATGCTTTTGTTGTGGTGGATATACAGTACCACTGTTATTTTGTTTAGGCTACTACCTATAATTTTGAGCATTAAATGAGTCTTCCAACTGTCCCATGGCACTGTTCCAACTGTCCTGAACGTGAGGACAATTGTAAGAAATGTGTTGTCTGTCTTTACAATAAATTGGGGAATTACATACATTTTAGACTCAAAATTGATTGGCTGAATGATAAAAGGCATATGTAGAAAAATCTGATCTTTTCCATCAATAGTTTTTGTGTGCTAAAAAGCAAAAAGCGTTACAACTGTAGGCTACTCAGACTCCCTACTTTTATCTGAATGAGGAGCTGCATTTGAAAGAAAGGGAATACAAATAATAACATAATAAGACAATACAAATTGAAAGCCAATACAAAAGATAATGTATAAATTTCAATAAATTAATTGTTTAATTAATCTTATTGTAAAAATACACAGTAAACAATACATTCAATTAACGTATTAACTGTGTTTTTACAATAGGATAAACAATTACTTTAATGTATTGTTCAGTGAAGATGAATTAACATATTGCGTGTTTACAATAAAAGAAAGTCCAAACTTACTTCCCGGGAGTTTCTGTTTTTAAAAAATTTTTTATTTATGACATTTGATGACATTTGATTATGACCCCCTAAAAAAATTGTCTAAATTAATCCTGGATCAAACGCTGTTAATGTATGAACTAAGCCTGGATAAAAGTGACTTTGACTTTCATTTCTTTAACAGCCGTACTTTAATGTACTGATGCCATATCACTTTCAGCCTCTTCAACCATGGGACTGGTCAGGTCCTGAGCAAAACTCCCGACACACATGCAGTCAGATTCACCGAAACAGAAACTAGTAAATTATAAATTATGAATTTTGCAGAGGCAGTCTTATGGACATAATGTGGTCATTCATCTCCCCATTTCGCTTCTTCCCCATCACATGACCACTGACCCACATCCAGGTCAGCACCCTCGCCTGTCCACATTTCAGCAGCTCCCCCCCCCCTCCCGCACCTTCCTCACTGATGCCCAGGTGCTGGAAACACAATGAAGCTTAATTTCTCTGCTCCAAACACGAGAGAAATAAAGTTGAAATGACAGTGTATTTGTATGAATGGCTGTGCAAACAGCGCTGAAGAGAAATTACCAGATTTACAGTCCAGATTTACGTGTTTGATTTGTTTTTAAGCCCAGCCTCTCTGCAGCCATATGCCCCCAAGGTTTCTGAAAGGAGTATGTTCAAATGGCTTATATTGCGAGTGGGGCATTGGAAGAATTTGGGACTATGGGCCGGATTCAGAGATGGCGAACTTAAGTCATGCGCTTAAGTGCCTCTTCTGCGCGGATTTAACATGAGCTGACTTACGCCGTATTCTAACTTGAGTTGCGCAGGTGCTTATCTCAAAATGTGGGTGGTACAGGGCATGATATTCTAATTACCCATTTCTTGTACCTGCCTCCCGGGTTGCCAGGTATCTGCTAAAAAAATGTTTGTGGCGTTATGCGTTTTCAACATGTCAGTGACAGTGCCTTTAATAACCGCATTTGCCTTTTGGAAAATCCTGCCTTTGCGCATCGTAGTTGCTCTTGCATGATGGGGTATAGGCATGCAGTCAACGTATTAATACATCGCATTGATAAAATGATCATAGCTTCTATTGATGACTGGGATATACCCATCACACAATCAAAAAAATAATCGCTGGACAGCGGTTGCACGCACTATTACTAAGTAAACAAATATATTGTTGGATTTACTTTTAAAAGATATTCATAAATATACGCTCAAAAGAAAAAAATTCAAAAATTATTTTTTTACGATTTAGCCTAACTAATAAAATAATGTATGGTAACATAATAGTCTAGATGCGATGTCTTTAACTTAACCAGTTGAAGTCACATATAGCCTACTTAATAGCTCATTACTTCCAACCACTGCCCAAAGATTTATTTTTTCAGTGCATCTGTCATGCTGAAAGGATGTGGCCAGGAAGGAGAGAGATTTTAACCTGGAGCACTGGTAGAGCTACACGGCGGGGAGTTACTTTGCACTTCCTAATAATTTTGGAGCAGCCGTGCTCACACAAGTAGGCCACAAAATCATCTCGCTGTCAAAGAGATTATGATCCAAACACTGTCTATCAATGAATCCATCTAATATTGGTCTGGTATTATATACCAGACAGTCAATCATAGCGTGCTTTTACATTTTTTTCTTTTTATGGCAGCTCTTTGATAATTGTAAGTAGGCTAGGCAAAGGAAAATGAAAGCAATATTTTTTTCAAAGAACATGCACTCATTCTAATATCCATTTTTGCGAAAGATGCTGTATTTTTCATAGTCATCTATTGGCGGCGCTAGACATAGACCACCTTTTTTTCCGAACAAAGGAAAACAATTATTAAGGCTGTGTCCGAATACTACCCCTACACCCTTTTGAGGGCGTATATTTGAGTCCACTTCGTCAAAAAGCTTTTGAGTGGGCGACTTTTTCTCACAAATGGGGACACCAGGATGAACATCTTATTTCCGGAGTTTTGTTGAGGGAATTCAGGAGCACACTCATCTGCATAACGGTGCTCTCATCCGACAATTTCAGTAAGTAACTCGGAAGTAAAAACGTAAAGGACGTAGAGCATATATGCATATCTATGGTACAAGAGTGGGTCATAATTACAAACTACTCTTTTATTTTTGTTCATTCTATCTTCATTGATAATCTACACTTTGTAGCAATCGTAACAGATTGATATTCTCAATAAAAATAATACATTTTTAAATAATAATCTAATAAATATTTTAATAAATATTACAAACTACTTCCTTACTAGTTTGGAAAGAGTTTTGCGGGATTTCTTTCGCACACTGCTTGCAAAGTGAGGGGACAGGGCACATAGTAGACAGGTGTCTGAGTGGACAGGGGACAGTGGCCAGGGAACAGAGGTCGCATTCGGACACAGCCTAAGTCTCTGAATACGTGTATCTTGCAGACACGTCTCATTTTCATCAAATCTCCACCCTGCGTGCATAACGACACGTATATACTGGAGAGACGCTTAAAAACAGCGGATAAGTCAAATGTTTGAATCACAAATAGCTTAAGCTAATTTCGGGAGTAAGTCCCATTTGTGCGTGCTTATCTCAACTTGGAATCTGGCCATATATGTGCTGTTGGATCTCATATGTTAATGTTATTTAATTATTAGCCTTTGACTTACATTCAGCTGACTTCAGACTTCATGCAAATATCATACAGGCAGCCAGTTGGTGTCCCATTAACCAAAGGTCATTGGTGCATGACAATCTTCCCGCCAACCGAATCCTTTCATCCTTCGCCAGCTCTACAACCAACTGTGTGTCGCTCTATCAGTCTGTTATCTAAATTTGACACCCTCAATCCTTAGTCCTCACTAGGTAAAAAACATAGCTCCAAGCAACTAGTTCTCCAATGTAAGAGTGCATTTTTATGCTTGCTAATCACATAAACCATCTGGAGCTACATCTCTTCTATGCACTGCAGCGGTGTCAGGTTCTGGGGGAAATGCACAAAAGGGGAATTTTTGCTTTAATGTGTGCCTGTGAAAATCTTCTAGATGATACACTAAGGTGGTTCCTCTACAGTTTCTTCTTCACACACAAGAGAGAAAGAGTGTATAGACAAAGGGAGGAAATTCTTTCATCTTCAGTTGCCCTGTGAGTCTTTGCTCTGGTGCGCCCCAAGGAACCATTAATTGTGTTTCCTGGATCTAACCTCCTTCCATGTGAACTCCTGCCTGGTAAATGTGCAGTTTGTCTACAGTTTATTGACGTTTGTGCAGCCTTGTCACACATTCCACATTGACAAGTGAATTGTTCCACTTTTGAGGCAAAACTTACAAAAGAAGGATTTTCCAGCTCTGAATGTTTTGCTTTGATTTACCATCTCTTTCATAGCCTGTCATTCCAGTGGAACTTACATTAAACCGTATAGAAGGCCAAAAGTAAACAGGAGAATATATTTACCAATCAGAAATCATATCTTCTTTTATACTTTTGGATATTAACGTATTTTAGGTAGACTTTGATTTAGATTTTATGCTACTTGGTATACTTGCTACGTTGTTTACATTACGCTTGGCCTTGCATGTTGTTTTTGCATCAGTCCTGTAAATCAGTTAAGACATGACATAAAACCGGTATCCTAGATACAGGAAGGATCAGAACTTCAGTGGTACAATGTTGATTAGCTGTTCCTTTTCAAGTCATTTAAAAAAACTTGGCACAATAGACTATTTGCCACAGGCCATCCCTAATGAATCCTCCAAATTTTTTTCCCTACAAGACATGCTAAAGTGCAGCGGCAGAACCTTTCCTTCATTGAATCCACTTTCCTTCTCTGTGTGAGAAGAGAAAAATAAACACCCTGGGTGGCAGTGAAGACACTTTCTTACGCTCATATTAAAAAATCCATGACAAATTACAGTTTTTCTCAATTGCTTGGATGCATTTCTTGAAACTCTAACCTCATTCCCAAAACTCTAAGTGCAATCCCCAAAACAGTAAAATCATTTTTCATAACACTATACCACCCGTTCAAAAGAAACTATAACAATCAAAATGATAACCACATGTGTCAAAAGACACTAAGTCAGTCAATTGCTACAACAATGCTACCAAATGTATAGCACCTTCTGATCACTGCGTAAACCCTGACACTCAAAATGCAAAGTATTTGTATCAAAACTGGACAGATATTGTGTACATAGTGTTGCTGTCAATGTAAAACAATTCCTGGACACACAAATTACGAGAAAAAACATGTTTATTATGTATCTTTTTCATCTATAGTATGGTTGTTTTACTTTTTTATTTTTTATTTTTTGTTTTTCACTGCTTCACAACCAATTGCCCCTCTGGGGACACTGCTTCTTGCTCCATTTGTTTGCACTGGAACCCTTAGCATTTATATATGTTTGTGAGTATTGTGTTCACAATTTGCACCTGTGGGATGGAATTGACAGCATGTGTTCTCCGTTACTCTTCAAATGTGTGAAGGGAAGTTACTCACTCCAATCACCCATCATGTTGGCCTTATCTTTTGTACAAGCACAATGCTCATTATACATAGTATTTTGCATGCAATGATTTACCCAATGAACAACTGTGTCATTGCGAATGGGAAATGTACATAGCCAATTGAGAAAAAAACTGTTTTGACTGGAATGTCAAAGTGGAATGAGGATTGCATCTACACTATGACAACTGCGTTTAGTGTTTTGCATTCTGTGTGAACACAATGAGAAGTGGAATAGTGTATTGGCCAATTGCCTTAATGGTGTGGGGTTTTGAGGCACTGTTAAGAGAATGAGGTTAGAGTTTCCAGAAATGCATCCAAGCGATTGAGAAAAACTGTAAAATGTTCAGGTCAAAAATATCATCACTTTATACATTACAAACAATAGATATCATGTAACAGTACAGACTACAACTTGATGTTGGAAATGTTATATTTAGCTGGAACAGGTTAACGGTATAATTTCAAATGTGGTCAGATATTACCATTTCAAATAGATTATCACCATCTGCTCATTTATGTCTGAGTGTGAATAGGCAGACCCAATAAATGCAATTCTGCCAAAAAATGCGACTGATTTGTAGACTAGTTCAGCTCATATATGCTTTTACTTTGGACAGTTCCATTTTTATTTGGATTGTGAAAGGTGAAAGTGTCTGATTGGATGTGTATATGTCCAGGTGTACCAGTATGTCTATTTGTGACTTTTTTGTGATGTCGTGATTGATTGACCAAATGCCGTGCGATTATGCTGCAAACCAATTTCCCCACGGGGACAAATAAAGTTCTATTCTGTATTCTATTCTGTAATTCTGGCTCAGCGGTTAAAGGGTATTTTCCAAAATGCCACCAAAACTCTGCTTGTGGAAATAAAAGAAAATGGCCCCACGTTATGGCTATCCATATCCAACTGGTGTGGCACACGTACTTGAATTCAACAGTCTCGTTACCGCCAACCTTTAGTTGGCCAGGGCTTAAATCTATTGCTGACTGAAGATATTCACCAACCAAATTCTCCAGTCTTTGACTTAACTGATATTTTACACTACACTATCCTGCTCTAGCATATACCTCTAAAACATCATCAGATCACTAGTGTATCTGCTTCATCTCTAAGCAGAGCAGGCATAGACAATGCTCTTGTGGGTCTCTGTGTCATCTGTGAACCTCTTGGACAGTGACACACATTATAGAATCAATCTGGCTCAGTCTGGCCCTATCCTTCCAGCTTTGACCTGCTAATTTGCATCTGTAACAGCTAAGGCCCTGCTATACATGTCACATAGTGCTCCAGGAGAATGCTACTCCAGGGGCTTGGATACACATCAACACATAGGGAAGCCAAATGGAGGCCCCAGTAATCTTCACTTTAAATATAGCACAGCAAAAATGTAAGAAACAAAAAGGCCAGACATGAAGTGAGTGTCCATTGCATATTTCATTTATCTGTGAATTTGTCAGATTCCAAGGTGTATATGTTCAGCGACTAACTTGGTTTTGGCTTGAGTTATGAACGTGATTTAAAAAGTTACTAGGTTAGAATCGACACTTCACTACTGATGTATAAAATAAAATATCTGGAATATAAGGCAAGTGTGGATCTCCATGTTGTCACAACACCCGTTTGAAATTCATTAGTCAGACAATCTCACACATAATCATCCGAAATATGAAAGAATTTCCATGTATCAAACAACTGAGGTCCAAGTGCTCTTTGAAGGAAAATGCATGCCAAGTTGCAGTTTATATTCCCTGACCAGTGTGGTGCTGTGGGCCTCAACTTCATCCAAAGTGCTGCTTCTTGGGAAAATAAGTAATGCTTCTGTCTCAACGCTTTCTAAGATCACAAATCTTCACCAGCGATGTTCCTCTGCCTGAAGAACTTCTCCCAAGCCACCATCAGAGATCATCAGTCACACATACCACAGATACATGTCTTCAGCATTATATTAAATAATCATGGAGTAACAGTGACTCATGCAAATGGAATTCCCACACCTAATTCCTTTGACTGTCTGAACTGAAGTGAGTTTTGGTTCATTTGGAACTATATGTAAAAATTCTAACAGTGACATAATCACACCAGGGTGCAACTGAAACGGAGACCACTACAGGGGGGTGTGTCTGATTTTTTGGAATTGAAACTGGGCCGTTCGTAATGTTGGCCCACCAAACATTTGTGCAGCATGAAAGTGAAAGCATTCAAATTAAATTGGAAACAAACAAAAAGAGTGCCAAACTGTGGAGGCGACGTTTGGTGAGGTTACAATTTGGTATTGCCTCGGCTATCTTGTGCTAATTTCCAAAAACACAATGTCGTCCACAGACACAACACCCTTTCATTATGTTGTTTCCACTGCAATTAATTAGGGAAACAACCAAATAGCACACAGAAAAAGCAAGAATGTAAATAGGATGCAAGTATTTTCCAACATACTTGTTCAACCAACACCTACTGCAGCAAGCAAACACAGCATGATAGAAACATTGCAACGTTTGGTTTGAAATAAAGCGCACCAAGGAGGCAAATGATTGAGTTAACTTGTGCGAAAGTGCCCTAAAAATCGAATGAATCAATTGAATATGCAGCTTACACAGACATTCAAATATACGCACATTTAGAATCACAAGTTCATGAACCATTATTGAAGCTAAAATGTAAATGGCACCACTTTGCTTTCCCTACTACCAGCACTGCTGTTTACTACATATCGTCTACAAGAATGGCCAGTTCTGGCTGATTGTAGAACTTCAGGTTGAGGTGTAGAAGGCTAAACTTGACATTCATAAGCATGGTCTACACTCTGGGATCCATTATCTGTCACACTGACACAGAGGAGAATATACACACATGGACAATAGAGAAGAGAAGACAAACACTACCAAACCAGAGACGGGATGTGATATGAGAGCAGGAAGAGGAAGCCAAGCAGATACAGTCTTGGCAGACACTGCACCTCACACACAAACACACACATATGTACCCATGTGTACAAACACAAGCAGAGGCACAGCATGCTGGTCCAGTGCGATCTGCTTTCCCTGTGGGTGACCAATCAGGGCACTGTCCCTTGTGACCTAATGACTCTTCCCACGAACATCTGCTCATCCTGAAACAAGCTAAAAAATCATTATGTGTATGTGCCTTCTGTATTTTAAACAGTAAAACCGAACAAGAACAAGGCTGTCCATCTGCATGTAAGTCATCCAGGTGATGCATTCATCTACAAAGGAATCTGAAGTAAATAATCTCTAAAGACATTAACAAGACCTGCATAAGATTTTACATGGTCAGAAACACAAGATAGCCTAACTCCTAAAGGGCATGTAACCGCCTATATGAGGGAAATACATAAAGTCTCTCAAAAAAGAGCTGTATCCATAAAACTATTTCTGTTCCTCAATTCCCACAATCCTTCCAAGCCCAACAAGAAACTAGGACTGCTGCTATGGTGACACCCAGTCCCAAACCTAATTAACATACAATATAGGTCATTACCGTGTCCTTATAGCCACATTTTAATCTAGCTACGTTTTCATATGGTGGGATATCAAATGCAAGCCTGCTGTAAATAATGTCAATGTGTGAAGAAAAGGCCATAAATTCTCAGTTGACTCAACCTCAATTTTTGCCTTAAGTCATGAAATTTAATTTGTTGTGCAGACTAAAAAAAAAGTTTCATTAGTACGTCTGAACATCTATACGATAAAACAAGGCTATGATTATCGTATGCACCCATAATTACTGGTGGTAATAGCTTTAGTAATACAAATCCAGGGCCCTTGAGTTAAAATTCAAGGGCTCTAACCCATGCATCCTACACAAAATAAACTTTCCCTACACATAAGTTGTCTACATCCTGCAAATAGACCACTTTGGAAATAAAGTCTAACATGTCCCTTTTCAGAGTTAGGATATTATCGGTGCCCTATATTACTTAATGTTTTATGATACAGATATTTCTTTCAGGCCTATACACAGCAGTCATTAATCACAATGATAAAAATAAAAAAATTACAGAGGCAGATGGTTAAATGTGTAACATATAGGCCTAGACCTAGATGTACACGTAAATTACTATTCTAAAAGATATAAGCTTTGTATGCAAAACTTTTAAATGTTTTATTTTCATTTTTTAATTCAGTGTGAGCAGGTCTACTGCATAATTAAAAATTAAAGAAATAAAAATGGCATGTTATATTGTTGAAAAAGTGTGAAGTAGGTCTACTATTTTTATGTAGCTAGGCATAAACCTAAAACACTGAGGAACTTAAACCTTTAATGAGTGTTTTATTAAACTTTAAATAATAACCCAACATTCCAAAATGAAAACATTTTGGCCTAAACTATTTATCTTGAATGCATATACCTAGCATCTAACCACTGAAATAGATTCAAGCTATAAAAATACACCAAAAACATGGCAATGGGCTCACGTGCTAACAAATCAAATACATTATGGGAGGAAAAACTACGTAGACAAATTAAACAGACATAGTTATAACAGGAGTAACTCTCCAGAAGACTCTGAAAGTCTCTCAACACATCTGAAAATGGAACGGTTAACCTCCACATACACATACACCACGCCCACCTACTGTGCTTCAGTTTTAATGTTAGGACTAAATCTCAAGACAAGTCTTCTGAAATGACATCTTCCTTTTATCACAATGGAATTAAAAATTAAGCATTACAGTTACATTGAAAATAACCACAAATAGTATTTGGAAAAAATCCATTATATTGATTTTAAGGACTGACCCTAACTCATTATAAGATACACATTTAGTTCAAGGAAGACACCATGCTCTGCATCCCAACCTGATCCATCTGCTGTGTTCCACTTGCTGCTTCCTGTACCGGTCTCCATTACTTAATTATGAATTTTCATGTAGTAACATGCTAAGAATGTACTCTGATCCTGAATGTCAGGCAGTCACAGTTATGTGCATAATTGTGCATAACAATAGTGATTAAAATCAAGACTAAACACTAAAGATGAGTATCAGTTAAAGAGAAGAACCATCACCAGGTCTCTCACCAATTAGGAAACGGAAATTGAATTTCATTATTTGTATTTCTTTTATAAAACCAGGAAACTACAAAGTGTGTTCATGAGGAACACACTAATAGATACTAATAGATTATTTATTTTAAAAATGGTTTATTAAGGATTGCATACATACAGGATAAAGTAGGACCAAGTTTTGAATGCACGCTGTGAAATTTCGAATATTTTTCCATTTTATTATCATATATTTCCATATTTATTACTCGGAGAACACGGTACTATGATACCAATAATTTTTTTTATTAAATAATCATTACAAAAATCAACATGCCGTTACTTTGCAGTAGAGTGCAAATTAATGATATCATGGCTTGTGTGATAGTGTGGAACACTCTGCATTTGAATGGATCTCTATGGGAATTGGGGGGTGAGACTAGATTTAGCTGTAAATTGCACTGGAACAGTATGGAATGCATGATTGGTAAAATGGCTGTAAGTCATCAAGGGTCTGAGGTATCAAACAAGCCTCAAACCATCAGTCTGCTGCCAGATATGCAGTAGATATGGACAGATCACTTTAAGGGTTGGTTCTCCTGACAAAGTTTCCTATTGAACTATGGAAAAATAAGTCAGGAAAAGAAACCCTTCAAGTTATCCATCCAAAACTACTGTATTTCTGGCAGCAGAGTGATGATTTAAGGCTTGTTTGATACATCAGACCCTTGATGACTTAGAGCCATTTAGCCAACCATGTGTTCCACACTGTTCCAGTGAAATTTACAGCTAAATCTAGTCCCACCCCCCAATTCTCATAGAGATCCATTCAAATGCAGAGACGTTATAGTATCACTTGTAAGAGTACCATAAAATAAGATATCAAGAGTCTTTTGATGTTGTTGGGTCACAGACATCAAGAAGTCATGGCATGCAAAGGATATGCGACCAAATATTAAAAATTTAAAGACACAGTCAACATAGTGTATGTAAACTTCTGACCCACTGGAATTGTGATAGTGAATTAAAAGTGAAATAATCTGTCTGTAAATAATTGTTAGAAAAATTACTTGTGTCATGCACAAAGTAAATGTCCTAACTGACTTGCCAACACTATAGTTTGCTAACATGAAATCTGTGGAGTGGTTAAAAATGAGTTTTAATGACTTCAACAACCTAAGTGTATGTAAACTTCCGACTTCAACTGTACATGTAACTGCATTCCCTACTAGTGAGAAGTGATCCTCTTAAATGGCAGTGTGCACTTTTACACACAGGCTACAAAGTAGGCCGAACATTTTTGGCAAACCATTCGCTTTTCTAGGACAGGTTTGTGGAATAATTTGTTGGTTAAACAGAAAAAAATCTGAACACAGACTTAACGTTTAAAAAGATCACTGTCAGACTTCACAATGAGACAAATTGCTGTGTCTGTTATTTTAATTCAAGAGCATTGTAATGAGCTACGCAAAACATAAACTGTAAGATGTAAATTAGTCACCTCTCCTTCATTGCCATGCAAGATATTTATGCAAATAGTTGCAATTCATGTTCTAGTCAAAATGCTGCCTACAGCTTACTCTAGAGAACATTGTGGACCAACAGTCATGGTAATAAAGCAGAATATTGAACAATGCATGGATCACACCAAACTGAAACAGGTAGACTAGGCCTAATATTTTTTGGAAATACCAGTTTGAAATCCAATTGTTCCACTTGTCTTAATTACTTGACAGTTTGCACACAAAAACTCCACGGGTAACATTAGTTATATACTAAGTGCTCACTATATCCAAACTGAACTTGAAATTAACCTAACAATTATTCCAGTCTGTCTATTTTTACATATTACCATATAAGAGAGGAATATAACTGAATGTCCTTGCTCAAGAGAAATGGATATTATAAAATAAATAACTGTCAGACTTTGACCTATGACTGTGCTGATTTGTGTATGGCAGATACTTTGCAAGTGTCCGTTAAACTAGCTAATTTGTTGTCACTGTGTTTTGCAAAGATTTGCATGATCGAAGAGCACCAGTGTTCCTAAACAAAGCTGTTTGGCCTGTTCCAAAACTCCTCTCATAATTTTCATCAAAAAAAAAAAATCTTTTGCAGTTTGTAGATTTGTTCCAAGGTCTGATGAGATCAAACAAATTTTTAAATAGTATTCCCTCAAATCATATCAGGCCCAAGCAGTAGCTTATTGTATTAACAATTGTATTACAGTCTGAACAGCTGTGTTTACAGTCATATTGCTTGGTTTGTAGGTCTCAGAATGTTTGTAGATGCTGTCCACCAAACATGCGCTACAAACACGAGCACACTGAGTCACTGTTTACCCATTTCATGGCAATGCACTACTGATTCCGCAGAAGTTTATTTTTGGAAGGGACTTAACAAAGTGAAATTTACCACAGCATGAATGTCTGTAAAGTCTATTTTAAAGTAAATTTCCATATTGCCTTCTTTGATTTCTTTTTAGACTTAGACGTCACTCTCAGATATGGTGCCTACCCATAGCTGTTCCTATAGCCCATAGACAGACCCTTTGCCTGGAGAAGTACAGTACAAATCAATGCCACACATTAAAGGCTGCACGGCATAAGATGAAAGAACCATGGGTGCACAACAGGATAAAATATCACTGAAAATGTACTTCTAAGGTTATTATATTAGGTCTCGCTTCCCCACTGTCAACTAGGGAAGAACAACAGATCATAATGGCTTAAAATAAACTGGTATCACTAATTAACTAAAATTATGGCCAATATTAAGGGTCCATATGATGATGCAACATACATTTTGCACCACTGATGCTGTATATTAAGTACAAATATCATGCTCAGAAAAGCATCATAGTCAGAGTCATCTGAACCAGCCAAACTCAGAAGCAAAGCTAAAAAAACGTATTGAGCTGACCATCTCAGCTTAAAGACAGCTAGTCATATCCAACCTGCCCTGCCATCGTACTGTCAGATAAAAAATGCTCTATGTCCAGCTATGAACGACAACTGTGACTTCAGTGTTCGTCGGGAAGTTGCAAGATTTACACGGGGTGGTACCCTATAGGTACATACAATTATAGCTATGGCTTTAATAATTAATCTGTACCTTTTTTGTTTGTAAAATGTACTTATTAGTAGCCTACCCAAAGAACAGTATTGTACCTTTCAGTGTAGCTACATTTGGGAAATGTATTCCTTAAAGAACAAAAATGTACCTCCACTGTACCTTTATTTCTGAGAGTGTACATTCGACTAATCTCAGATGTTTGTAGATAGTTTGAAAGCTAATGCGATGCTTTAACCTCAAACATCCAAAAGATGTTACAAACCGCTACTAAAGCAGTGACGCCTGCGTACATGCAAGAATAAGGCAGGTTCCACGGACTCCCACTGTCCTCTGTCGTTTATCATTGACAATTATAAACAAACTATGCTCTCAATAACAATTGTTAAAGCCAACCCTTTCAAACAGAGATATCACAAGGTCCATTACGGGAATTCTAGTGTGACACAAGATACGGCAAGATACTACTGGGGAGTGGTGGTGTGTGTGATCTCCTGGCCTGTTTCACTTGCTGTACAGAAACCGCTGCAAGACTTCCAAGCTTACCTTCAGAGAGCTCCAACTCTAGTTCTGCCAGCTTCTCTCGAACCTCCGCGGGCAGTGTCATCGCTGCTGCCGGAGTAGGCTCCAGCATCATCATCAGTAATCCAGTGGATTTCCTCTCAGCCATGCTCTCCAGTTTCAGTCCGGCTCAATTTGGTCCGCTCCAGTCTATGATTTGTAAGTAAGCAAGCGCTGGGTGGTGGTTACTGCACACGGAGCTTTCTCGCTAGGACAGCTTTCAAAACTGCTTGCCGACGTCCCTGTGTTTCCGATCGGATTATGGCATTGAGAAACCTCTCCGCTTTTCTCCAGACAGCCAGTCGGGCTTCTCTCGCGCATACGTTTTCTTCCTTTATTCCAATTATTTGGCCATATTGACCCCTTGTAAAAATGAGAAGTACTCATTACAGTACTCACGGTACCATCTACTACTTTACCTTACCGCTCCGCCATTGCAGCCAGCTGCAGCAAGAGCAATGCTGAGGTGCGCGTGCACATCGTATTGAGCGCGCGGTTGGTAGGGCAGCGAGCCATACATCTCTACCTGTAGATTGGTCCGGACAATAATAGCTTACTGTAGCAACATGTAGGCTAACTTGGCTAAGTATAATTAATTCATATTGGCACAGTATTACTAGTGCTAGTAGTAATTAAAGTGTAAATGTATTGATTTCATCAGGAAAAAATAGGCTAAATAGGTGATTTCTAAACATTCATGGTATTGTCTTCTGAAAAATCGACGAGTTAAATTAGGCTACTCTTTTTCTTAGTGATAATACTGTTGCATATATTGTAGTCTGGTACTATTTGCCACCTCATATCTGCTACATACAGTGGCTGAGCTTGGGTATTGGGATTAGGACAGGGAGTCCGAGCCAGTTTTGTGGGCTGTCCATGAAACTGAATGCATGTCAGTTTCAAACATCTTCCTTTTTATTTTGATTGCAGGAGCAACAATTGCGTTTTGCTGCCATCTACTGCAAAAGAAAAAAATGTCTTGAATAATTTAAATTTTCAGGCAGAGCTAGTCTATCACGTAAATTCGAGCAAGAGAACAATTGTATTTTGCTGCCATCTACTGCAAAAGTTTTTTTTTTTTTTATTAAAAAAAAACTCTTGAATAACAGTTTAATTTTAGGCAGAGCTAGTTCTTTGAGAGTGCCATCACAAATTATTTGCAATATGCTTCGCGCCACTAAGGGGCCCAGTGCATTATTTCTTCTGGGGGCCCAGAATTCTTGGCTACTCCCCTGCCTGACTGATACCGACCCTTCGGGAATGGGGGTTGTTCGAAACTGAAATGTGCCCAACGTAGAAAAGGAAGACAAGATACACCAATTGTAATTTCAATCATTTATTGGAATAGTTACTTGCATTTATATGGTCATATTTTTTAATTGGTTATAATTAATTGGTTTTGTAAATAACCAATTCACAGTAAGCAGGACTGTGAATTATTTATTACTGTACAAAGATGATGTAGAAAATGAGCTAGCAAGCTCTATGTCCAATTTTAGGATATTTGGTATTTATTTTCACCTAACTCCAAAGCAAGATAGCTATTATCTACACTATCCCAACAATAATATAGATGTCCACTGGATGAAGTTTTTTCAAAACCCATAGTGTTGCACACTGAGGAAAAGTTTCAGTTGGTAGGGATTTCCCTATCCCATCTCACAACATCCCTGGTGGATTGGGCCCCTACAGTCTGCCTACGCCAACTGGGCACATATGTATACTTCTCCTAAGCAAACTGAGAGCTTTAGAGCTGGTGACCTTAAGCGCAAAGAAGTTGCCTAGATATTACCAATGACAAAACATTGATCCAAAATTAGGTGCTACAAAGAAATACAATATTATTTAAAAAAGTCAAGTTGGTGTAACACACTTCAAAGCAATATTTTGCAGTATAAAAATACACACACACAAAATAGTCAATAATAACATACAATATTAATATCAGTCCTCTTTTCATGCTTTAAAAAAAAAATTCTATCTGCAAGCAAGTAAGCTCTACACCCACATTTTTTTAATTATAAAGTGGGTGACTTATTCTGTTAAGGCACTGTTCCTGTGCATGGATGGGTCGCACGGTCTGATATACTGTATATACAGACCAGTTTAGTGTTGCTTGTCTGCACACTGCAAAATTAACAGAGTACAATTACACATAATACATTGGGTATTCCAAGCTGGTAGAAAATATACTTTAAAAGAAGGTATGATACCATTGATACCATTGTTACAACAGGATAATAAATCATTTATATCATCAGACGTACATAATATTTAAGTGTTTTCCTTCAAAATAGGATATTAAACAGTGTTTCTTCCTTCATCATATGAACAAGGTTTTCCTCAGTGTGTGTTGCAGGCTGACAGAGTATGTCTCTCCTGGGTCCCTCTGGTTGTGCTCATATATGACTGCATTCACCTCTGTGTGCACATCCAAAAGGTTGAGTTTCCTGTAAAGGAACACATGACATCAGAGACTGATCTGGAATGTTCTCGAAGGCCAACACTGAAAAAGCAACACAATATTGAATGGCTGAAGCCAAGCCAGTTTGCATCACAGTTTCTGAATGATTTAATTAGCAATCCGAAAGTGTAACATCAATAAAGAAATCATTGTAACTTAATTTGTGTCAACCTAGAACCAAAGTACAAAAAAGTTAACATCTAAAACCATAAAGCATGCTAGTACAAACATAAAATAGACATGACAACAAAAATATATTTGTGGGAAGTTTCTGAGGTTTGAGGTCTTTGTTGCTGTAAAAGCTGTTACTGCATCCAGGGGCAATACAGAGATACTCGCCACATTTTAGTTTCTTTGCAGCTCTTCTGATGCCATAGCCTATCTGACAACATGTAAACAAAAGATATCAGCTGTAGTTTTACCATTCTTCTGGCATCATCAAGAGGTGGCAAAGAATATTGTTGTGAGCTCATTTCATTTTCGTAAATTCCTACACATATAAAAAGTGCCGTTAAATCACGCACAAAAAAAGATAGATCAACAACTACTCATAATAATTTGGTTCTCAAAAGGGATAGGCTAATAAAAAATGTAAGTTTCAAACTTTGTGGCTGAATTTAATTAGGGTCAATTTTTAAACGGTATCCTCTCATTGTTTGACGATTCTTGATGTAAACACATCTTTCCACATCAATGGAGTTCGTTAGAACACGCCAGTATATTTTTGCTTTCTGCATAAAATTTTGAAAGACTTTCTCACCTCTGTCCGAGAACTACCCTAATGTCAGTGCAGTGCAGTTTTCTTGTGCAAATAATTTTTAACTGACAGGTCTGGAAGAATAGTTCTGGTCAAATCCTAGAATTGAGTCCAGAAGGAGGGACAAGTGTGTGACAAGTGTATGACTTGAGGTCAAAACCCCTAACAGCCCACAATGAATCTGCACTGGTTGAAAGAAATGCAGATTATTTTGGAGTGCATCAGGGTTGTCATATGTTAACAGCAGATCATTTTAAGAAGGCTTTTGCCGGTAAAGGCGCCGACTTTCAAGTCGGTGCAGTTGTACTCCAAGGATCGGGGTTCGCGCCCCGGTCCTGCCAGATCCGAGCATGGCCGGCGCCCTGTGGGAGTGGCAATTGGCGGCTGCTCCCGGGTAGGGGGAGGGGCTCGGAGAGAATTGCTGCGCACAGTACGGCCCTGGGCGAGTTGGAATCACGGTCAGGAGCACGCGGAGTCGCGCCATGAAGAGGACATGGCTTCCTCCTTCCTCCTTCCTACTACCAACTGATGGGGTTGTGTAGCGGCGATTCTCTAGCGGTTGCTACACGGGGGGAATTTAAATAGAATAGGGGTTCAATCGGCTACCAAATTGGGAGAAAAATGGGAAAAAATCTGAAACAAAATTTTTTTTTAATAAAAAAGAAGGCTTTTGCCATGTTCCATGATTACTACGAGCTGTTTCTCTAAACTCTTGTCTTACAACAACTCCCTGATCTGTACCAGCACAGCAGTATCAGTATTCTTTGTTCTTTTTTCGTTTCTAAATTGCAAACTGTGCAGAATATACTGTATCGGTCTGTGTATCAGGCAGATACTGGTGCACTTATTGCCTCAGACTATTTGTTTGATATTCCATGCCCATGTTTACTTTCCTTCTTCTCCATGTGTTAGGAAAACAAATTGCTGAAATAGGATTATTCAGGTGATTGTTCTAATCCAGTTCCAATGGGGTCCCCACAAGGAGATTGATTGTATTGCAAATTTAAATCCTTGGGGTCACATGCTTTAGGAAAAGTAGTGACCCTACACATAGGATTTACTAAGACCTTTAGCATGTGCAAAACCTTTTTGCACATACAAAGCTACTAACACAACCAATGATTGGTGCAGAACAAATACTATGGGCGATCATTAGTCATATTATTGGTTTTGATTGTGTGCTAAAAGGTTTTGCACATACTAACCGCCTTAGTAAATCAAGCCCATAATGTGTACAGTTCAATTAAAAAACGGTGAAACAGCACCTCCTCTGGCCTTTGATCAGAGCTGCACTTAAGGCCTGCAGGTAAACAGATTTGTGCCCAAAATCCTGCAGTTGCCAATCGCTCGTCCTGCACAGGCTCCAGAAAACATCAGCATCGGTCGGGACACTCTCCACGGTTGGCCCATCCACCTCCAGGTCCTCATCCTCATACCCGCGGTGGGACTGGAGCCTGGGGACGCTGTAGCTCTGGACGAAGAACAGTTTGGGTTTGCCTGCCAATCCCGGGCAGGCCTCCGTGGAGAAGAGGTGTCGGACGGTGTCGAGGCACAGCCCCGGGCCCTCGAGCTCAGTGGCCAGCAGGTGGGTAGAAGTGGCCCGGCTGATGATGCAGCAGACAAATGCATCTTCCCCCTGGAGGTCCCTGTCGGCAACCTCCATCAAGGTGGAGTGGACTTCCTCCATAGTAGGCCACATGCACAGGATCACCCTGAAGTGCAGGCGGCTGAATGTATGTTCAAGCATTTCTGGAGAAATAAGAGGCAACTTCAAATTTGGCATGATTGTAATGTTTAGCCCAGTTCAGAGGCAATAAACTACAAGTATGAATTTTAACAAGCATGAGTAACACATTGTATTTGTTTTTGACTGCATCTTGACCTACTTGGAGGCTTTGCTCGCTTTAGTTTTATGTGAAGAGTCTTGCTCAAGGTCACAGGGACTTAGTATTTAAACGGGCAGTTCTCTAATCGCTGGTCGAGCACACTTCCTGATGACAGCTGAGAGATGGTGAGTAAAGACCTGAGGGCTGGCAAAGGCACTTACCACCATCACTGCCCACGCAGTCAATGATTACACACGAGCCTCGGGGCTCCGCCCGCATCCTGTATACCTCCACAGAGCTCTGTAACACAGAGGGACAGAGTGCTATGAGCAAGGAAGCCCCCCAGTGGGGTCATGCATGTGCAATCAAAAGCCTTATTGAACCAGAGACTCCTGATACTAATATACCAACAGTGTACCTACAGAGACTCCTGATGCTACTCTACGTCTAATGTGCAAAAAAAGGCCATCAATGCTACTGCAGGCCACCATTAATGGTTCTACAGTGACTCCCATACAACCGTACCACCTACAGAGACTTCTGATAGTACCGTACCAATGTTTCCACTGAGACTATCAATGCACCTGTATCACCAGAGCTCCTGCTGAGATGTGTGTTTGTGTTGAGATACCTAATGCCTCTGCACCACCAGTGTTCCTACACAATGTGGCAAAGTGGGATACACAGCAGTCAGGTCCACGCAAGCCTACACTGGGGGGAGGGGGCAGAGTTCAGCCGTTTCCATTCTCATTAAACCATCAAACCACACAGACAACACACAACATAAGAGGGAGTCAAAACTGTCAAGTTTGCAGTTCGTTGTTTAATCAGCTTAAAGGGGCAATAAACACCTGCTTTTGTTCTTTCTCCGCCCACTTCACAATTTCAAAAGACACAAATTGGGCTCGAGTGAGAGAACACAGATGGGAGGGGGGAGGAGGGAGGAGTTACAGTTGGGGGGAGGGACGATAGATCCATTTGGTAACGCGTCATGAAAACGGTTCAAATGGAAAGCCGTTTGAAACTAACATTAATTTAATAAAGAAGAGGGAGAGAGGGGGCGTTGACTTGCTTGCGTAGAAATTTTTTTTTTTAACCTTTTTTTACCGTCACGAATGGGTCGTGGCTCAAACAAAACGTTTCAGTTTGGATTTCAGCGAATGCATCTTCTTTGACACAAAATGCGGTGGCACGGCTTAATTACATTTTAGTTTTTTTAAGCAATAGGATATATGTGATTCATGAAATGGGGGCAAGATACTCGGCTTTATAACTGAAAAGATTTGATTTAGTGTTTATTACCCCTTTAAGCCCTTGACTAGAACAAAAGTCATGAAACATTGTGGTTTTTCAGTTCTAGGGTTTGAATGCCCTGGAACAGAGGAACAGAGGAGATGAGTGAGGTGAAGGCCACTGTAATGAGGTGGTAAAAAGGCCTGTTACAGGATTAGTGAAACCAGCTACTTCACATAACAGGTTACTGAAAATTCACTATGAAGCAGAGAATCTTTAAATTAAGTACGTGCATCACCTGGCCATTGTGCGATCCTGTTTCAGGCACTGAAAATTGTATGTTCTCTGGAGCTAAAAGGAATAAAAACATTTCAACAGTAAATAAATAAAAAGAGAGATTAATCCAATAAACAGCACAAAAGGAAAGGGGTGACAGAACTTACCCTGGGGTTTGGGCATGCGTTGCCACATGGTGTGGTGACCCGGGGAGACGAACGATGCCCCACCAGACTATAGGACACAGCACAACCTAGACTGATTGACTGAACAGAAACCAGGACCAGGTGCAGCAGTGTGGCATAGTGACTATCCAAAGCCAAACCAATACACTGCAGGCTCTAATCCCTGGTAGGGCATTTAAATAAGTATATAGATGTATACAGTGGACATACATGTTACATTTTTAATATGCAATGTGTAATTAAAATTGTGTTGATATTACACTGTCTGCTAAGTCTCCAGGTAATGTAATGATGGCAATGTGGATATGGTGCATGTAGCTTATATGCAGAAAGAGAAGATAAGGAGGCATAAGGCCTAGTGGTTCACTCACCATGTCTTTGGGACACTGCTGTTTTCCAATTGGTCTGTGTACACTAATGCCTGTGAGAGATGCCTGACCTGAAACAGAGACAGTCTTTTTTTTAAAAGGGGAGCCATAAAAATAAGGCCTATAACAAATCTTGTGTTTAGTTTAGTATAGTTCTCTGGAGCTAAAAGGAATAAAAACATTTCAACAGTAAATAAATAAAAAGAGAGATTAATCCAATAAACAGCACAAAAGGAAAGGGGTGACAGAACTTACCCTGGGGTTTGGGCATGCGTTGCCACATGGTGTGGTGACCCGGGGAGACGAACGATGCCCCACCAGACTATAGGACACAGCACAACCTAGACTGATTGACTGAACAGAAACCAGGACCAGGTGCAGCAGTGTGGCATAGTGACTATCCAAAGCCAAACCAATACACTGCAGGCTCTAATCCCTGGTAGGGCATTTAAATAAGTATAGAGATGTATACAGTGGACATACATGTTACATTTTTAATATGCAATGTGTAATTAAAATTGTGTTGATATTACACTGTCTGCTAAGTCTCCAGGTAATGTAATGATGGCAATGTGGATATGGTGCATGTAGCTTATATGCACAAAGAGAAGATAAGGAGGCATAAGGCCTAGTGGTTCACTCACCATGTCTTTGGGACGCTGCTGTTTTCCAATTGGTCTGTGTACACTAATGCCTGTGAGAGATGCCTGACCTGAAACAGAGTCTTTTTTTAAAAAGGGGAGCCATAAAAATAAGGCCTACAACAAATCTTGTGTTTAGTTTAGTATAGTTTAGTTGTGCAATTATGTACACAGGTTGTTGGGAAAAAACTCAGTAGACCACCTTAAACAAAGGTAAAACAATCAAAATAACAAAAAGGCAACAACATTGTATTGTGTAAAAAAAAAAAACTGTAACCAGAAACCTAAAATGTAAATTATTTTTTTTAAATAATATATTAAAACAAAATAACAGATGGCAATAATGTGACAGAAAAATATTAAGGAAAAAAAAAAAAAAAAAAAAAAAAAGTGTTTAAACAGTTTACTTGCTATTTTTATCACATCTGATTGGTTTCTCTTGACATCATCGTGCTCACAGCCACAGAGATTGAAAGTTGGCTGATGGCTTTGGCAATAATGATGAATGTGTATGCCTTATATGAATTTCCCCAAGATAATGATTCCCCAATGTGTGATATTTAGCCTAAATTGTGTGGGCTTCCGTAGGTTATCATCACACATGGCATCTTACCCAAAGGCTAGATTGCCTACGGATAACAAAATGGCAGTTTGTTTTTGTAGCATATCCTACAGACAAATTCAGCAATTTAAGACAGGGAAGCAGGTTTATTTATTTGCTTGTACATGAATGTTGGTTAAATTAACATGATTCTAAACATAAATAAGTATGGCAGCTACCATTATTTCAGTATACAGTATGTATGATATGTATGAATGGATTTATTCAACCAATCATTTCCAAAGAACACATTTAAAGGGGTAGTCCACTTTAATAAAATAATCAAAATATATTTAGTGCATGTATTTTACTATGACATACCACTGCAATTTTCCTTCTGGATGTCACATTTTGGAAGCTTGATCTTCATTTGCTTTGTTCTAAGACCACAATTCCCACAATGCTTCACTTTAACTAGACCACTGGCTGAAATTGATTAGCTAGCTAGCTACTTTCTTTTTTTGTGTGGATTACTTGTGGATTAATTTACTTGAATGAAATGCAAAGAAGAAACCCAAGGTAGGCAAGTTTACCATTTACCGAAGTTAGCTGGTGGTAAGCTTAGTTAACCTAGCTCACTGGTTCAGGTTGTGTTGTTGCTCTCTGAAGATTAAAGTGAAAGCTAATGTTTGCTAACGTGAGATCTAAAAGCTATGTCAGCTGCCACTGGCATTTCCATTTTCACAGCCGAGTGTTAGCCTGCTTGTGTGAGGGATAGATGAAGTTTGTTTGTAATGTTAGTGTCCAGCTGAGTGTGTCAGCCTGAGTGCGAGCAATCAAGTTGTCGTTGTCCCCAGCCGAGTGTCAGCCTTACTAAGACAAGTTGAAGTCAGTACTGTTACTGTTTTTCTAACTGTAACGTTAGAACTCTGACAGCAGGCTTGTAGTTACCCTGGTTACAAGGGCACAATGATATATGGGAGTTGGAGGCTTGAATGGCTGCGAAATATATATAAACTCTCCCAATTGTCTTCACGGCTCCTCGTTCTCTCCTTTCCTCCACTCGTCTCCTCCCCTCCTTTCCTCCACATACTTCCAGGTAGGAGTAGAGTGGTAATAGGGGAGTGGAGGAAAGGAGGTGCGGAGTGAAGATTATTGGGATGCATCACTAGAAATACACTTAATCTGCAGTTTAACAGACAGACTTGCAGGGGCCAGATCAACCAGCAGGGGTGGTTAGAGAGCAATGAAGCCCTGTGGCCTGTATCACGAAGCAGGGCTGCATTTGGATCCAACTTAACACATTCCCTTCCCTTGCTCTCTTCCCTCGAGTGAGCTATCTTGTGATTAAATTTGTGATGTTCAGCAAGCAAACTTAACAGGTGCTCGGCAAGGGAGGACAGACGAGACAGAAAACAGAACTAAACTGCCCTCGCAACCGATATAGGAAGTGCTACCAAAGTGCTACTAATGTGACCGCCAACTTTTTCCGTGTGGAGCAATGCATTGTGGGATTCCCTTCTTGCTGGAAGTTTGCATTTTATACCCTTGGTGGAAGGGAGGATAAAGGGGAGGGAGTGAGGGAATATAATTAC